>PVJO010000669.1:0-218218 GCA_004026905.1 Hystrix cristata
GGGATTGAACTCAGGGCCTTGCGTTTCCCAGGCAAGCGCTCTACCACTTGAGCTAAATCCCCAACCCCTGACTTACTTTTTTGTCTGCTGCAGATTCTAGTACCTTTGTGACAAATGGATAACAGTTTATTTTATGTAAGCTTATAAACCTCATTCCAAACGAGTCCTAATTTTAATTTCCACCAAGTCTATTTTTATATATTTTAGAATGATATTTATATCTGGGGATATGGAATGACCTTTTGAAGCCTCAGAAAAATGACTGGCCTCTAATGTATTTACCTTTATTTCTGCATGTTTTTAATGTCTGACTTTGGCTTCAGGCTGGATTTTGGATATAGATGTTTGAGAAGCTGGCAATGCAGTAAAGAGACATCGCAGGTGAAGAGAGGGACACAGGAAGTCACAAATTGAGAAAATCTTCCTGCATCACAAATGATTGGAGGGAAATTTAGGGATGAAAAGAGAGTATCACCATAGTAGACTCTCATGTAAAGCAAAAATTCAGATACAACATTCAGGACTTAAAGGAAAGAAGAACTAAGTCTGCATTCTGGTAGTTTTTTAGTAAGTACCTGCCTTGCACCAGAGCCCAGTCTAGACATCTGTGTGCTCACTGCATTAGCATAAGACCTGTATATGGAAGATGGCATTGGGGTCATCCGATAGGTGGGACAGTTGAGGTTCCGGATGAGCGACTTTCTACAACTTGCACAAGCGAGTCACAGAGCCATTCCTTCAACTTCAGTTGGCTAAATCCCAGAGTTATGCCCAAAAGCAAGAATTTATTTTCAAAGTAAGTGGAAATGCAACTCGCTAAAGAGCCAGTTTTTCCACCATCTTGCTCTTGCCTGCCCTGAGATGCAACACTTTGACCCTCAGGACACTGGGCCAGTGAAGTGGATTCTTCAGGCCTATCTACAAGTCTACATAGAGGTCTTGCTACTCTAACATTATTTGTATAGAGTCACATTTCTTTTGCTTTCCTAAAATCACTTAGTCTGCTGCGATGTAATCAACAACAGTGATTAAAAGTTCCATTATCAGAGCTGATATAGAAGAATTCCAAAATTTCTAGTTGTAGAGCATTCTTTAGACAGGTTCCAGCATCACCTGAAGCCAGTGAAAATAATGATATGTCTCTGAGTAAGGAATGGCTAAAGAAGAGGTCAAGAGATAGCTCTACACATATTAATGACTTGGGATTTTACAGATGCATGTTGGCCGCTTTCTATTTCAGAATCTTGGAAACCAGACATGGACTCCCTCAAAAGACATCAAAGCAAATATTCCTAAGTGGCCAACAAAGCCCATAGAGTTCATGGATGCAACAGGATCCTCCCAAACAGAAGCATAAAGCATGGTATCGGAATCCAAATTGTAACTCCTACATTCTTTAAATAGAATGTCCTTGAGCAATTAGCCTCTCTCAGCCTCAATCTCTTCATCTGCTAAGAAGAAATATGTGCAGTGGGTCGCTTGTCATGCAGGGCTGATGCAAAGAGCAAACGAGCCCTTTGGCTTGCTGCTCAGGCGTTTGGTGAGGTGCCTTGTATTGGAAGCTGGCTGCTTGATGAATTTCTAGTTGTGTTTTCTACTCATCTGCCCATGTTCATCACCTTTGAGTCTTGCCCAGTGCAACCACTCTAGCCAGATCCTTCAGGCCTTTTATGACTGCAAACTCCAATGGCGCAGCTCTTTCCCACCACAGCCAGAGAGGCACCACTCCTGAGACCAGTCACTGACTTTCACTGCTCCTAACTCTGTTTGGTCAGCCTCCTGGGTTAAAAATGCCCTCTCCCTAACTTCTGTCTGCCTGAAGTCAAGTTTATAATTTTAAGCCCTCTCAAATATAAATAAGAGAAGCTTCTTCTGCCACTCTCCTTCTTCTCCTGAAGGTCCATGGCACTTTCTACTTACTGACAGCCAAGATTAAAAGGCTTTGGCTGTGCTCAAGTTAAGCTGAGAATGGCAGAACCCTTGTCCTGCTCTCTTTCCACAGATGCTTCTGTTAGAAATGACAATAAAATGAAATTATTGTAGTAAATGTGGGAGACTCTGATGAATTCTCAAAACAGTAATCAATGCTTAGGAAAGCTAATCTATCCAACCATTGTAATAAAATTACGGAAATGCAATTGGCCAGAACACATGGCTGGCCCAAGGCTGGCTGCAACTCTTCAGACAAAGTGAAGAGAGCAGAGCTGAGCTGAGAGCTCATGCACATAACAAAGAAGAACAAAAATGGACAGGACTGTAATTCCGTGGGGGACCACTGACAGTGACAGAAACCTCCAAAGCAGGCTTCTGTGGTCACAGAAATGACCACCTCTGTGAAACCATGAGTCTCTGCCACACTTGACTCTCATTCTGGCGGTGACAAGGCCCAGGATGTGAGGCCGCAGAATGCAGTCTCAGATTAGGTCTGTGTCATAAAGCCCTCCACCAATGAAGACTTCACACTGTGTCAAGGCAAGCATCTGAATCTCATTGCAGTAGCGCTTGAGTCCACACCCTCAAAGTAGAATCGCATCTCCTCCAAACAGAAAACGTTCCTGTACACAGAAATCGAAGCCCTTCAGGATCCATATACTGAATGTCATAGGAAGAGAGCTTTCGCTATTAGATCTGATTGGTCATAAATTCTCATTAGGAATGGGATGCCGACAGCATCTGTAGGGTGTGAGAAAGTGAAATCAAAGTGGTAACTGCCTCGACATGCTGGGACGTCTTTGGATAACATTACATAAAGTTATCTTGATGGATCTTCCTGAAAATATGTACATCTAAGCAAGCAGGACACCTAGTTGTTCCCATTTTTCACATGAGGAGAAATGAGCGTTAGAAATCTTGCATGAATTCCCCAAAGTCATTCAAAGTAGAGACTCATTCTCTAGTTCAGGGCTTTTGTCCTCTAAACATCCTCTCTACCCAGATGCACCATCAAATAGAGAAAAAGAAAATCAGAAGATGGACATTTCTATAAAAGGAAATGGAAAGCTCTACATTCCAAAGGAAGCTGGATGTTTCCAAAGTTGTCAGGCAATGAGAATACAAATATTCATATTTACTAATATTGCTATTATTGTTAAAACTGAACTAGATTTTCCTACCTATCCTTTTGGTCTTCACTTTTGATAAAATGTGTTTTATTAAGGATACAATCTAAAGTAAATAGTCAATCAGTGCATGAAAAAATTGTTCACCATCTTCGGCCATTAGAGAAATGCAAATCCAAACAACACTGAAATTCCATCCTACTCCAGAAAAAAACACAGGCTATCAACAAGAACCCAAAAACAACAAATACTATTGAGATTACAGGGGGAAAGGAACACATTACTCACGATAATATAAACTATTACAACCAGTATGGATATCAGTATGAAGTTTCCTCAAAAAAATAAAAATAGAAATTGCATTTGACCCAGATATACCTCTGTTGGGTATCTTCCCAAAAGAGTAAAGTCATCATATTCCAGTGATACATGCGTTTCTACATTTATACTGGCATAACTCACAAAAACTAAACCTTGGAAGAAGTCTATATGCCCGTCAGTAGTGGAATGGATAAAGAACATGTGATATGTATAAACAATGGAGTACTACTCAGCCATAAGCAGGATAAATTTGAGTCATCTGTAGGAAAATGGATCCACCTTGAGACCATAATGCTGAAGTGAAATAAATCCAAAACAGGAAGTTCAATATCTCATAGTTTTTTTTTTAATATGAGAAACCCAAATTGCAAATAATTTAAAAAGCAAAATAAAGGGTATCTGAGAGGAACCATGAAGATAGACTTCATAGAAATGGGAAGGGGAGCTGAGAGTGGGAAGAAACAGAAGGAGGGGAAATGAAGGGAAGGTAAAAACAAAAAGATGAAGATGCTCTATGTATATGTACAAATCCCCCACAGTGAATGTATTTATTATGCACAACTGACATATGCTAATAAAAAATTTAAAGATAATCTAATGCATTTTGTAGTTCTCAGGACTAAGCTTCAGGAAGACTTGGATTTTACTGCTAGCTCTGTTTCTTGCTAAGTGTGTGGCTAAGGCAACCTGCTCGATCCCTCTGACCTGAGCTTTCTAAATCATGAAAGGAAGGATTGTGATGAATTCAACACCAATATAGGGTAAGAAATAAACAAAACAGCAGGTGGAAAGTGCTCATCAGAGCATATCTCATACATAGTAGGTGTTTGAAGAACATGAGCAACTAAGGAAATAAACTCCTTTATGTGACATCCGTTACAGATGACCACGTCACCTCAGCTTTCTATCAAAAAAAGACTCATTCTTTCTGTGGCCCACAAGGGAATGACGCCTTGTGCAGCACCTTAGCTTCACAAGGAAGGTACACTTTCAAGATCAGAGACTCTAGGAACTGTCTTCAGCTCTCTGCTATTGCCAGGAAGGAAATCAGCATTTTTATGCACAGCGCAGATAAATAAAGGACTCCTCTGCCTGATTAACAGAGCTGCTGGCTTCTCAGTTCGCATGCACTGTGTCCCCAGCATCTGAAATTAGCTCCCACAGACAGTGTCAGTTAAAATTGCCCAAGTAACTATTAAGTGCTAGTCTCTGTATAAGGCATCTGCGTCCATATTAGAACATCTGAGCCTTGCAAATACCTCAGTGAATAAAGTCTGGAAAGATAAGATTCCATTTTACCAGGGAAAATGAGACTCCAACTTACTTGAGGCCACTCAGAAAGATAGGAAGGGTGTTGGATTCCTACTCGTTATAGGCAAGGCTCTGGGAAACTCATTCCGCCCCCTTTAGGGTAAACCTCATTGTCCCATGCCTCCCAAGTGGCCACGAGTGTGCAGGGACCACAGTAAGTGAGAGGTGCCCCAACTGACTCAACAACAAGGGGAATCTGTACCAGTCAGTGTTCTCGCTCTGACTCTACACTTGTGAAACGGGAACGTACCTTACATGGTTTAGATTTAAGTCAGCATCTAGTTACCCAGTGACCTGATTCATTTCAAAATTTCACATGCAGGTTGTGTTTTCCAGAAAACCATTTGGAAAAGCAACTTTTCCGTAAGTCTGCTTTTTTTTTTTATTACTTTCCAAAGACAAAATCTTTGTCTCATGTTTACCCACTATTATAGCCCAATGCCAGTTTCCGGGGATAAAAATATCCAACCATACAGATCCCATGCCTGCTCTGATGGAATTGATAACACATTAAACTGTACAAATGATTACACAATCAAATTCAGATGACTACCACAAAGGAGAAGTCCGGAATGCAATAAGGGGCTGTATAGGGGACATACTCCAGTCTCAGGGTCAAGGAAGTCTTCCCTGGGGAAGATATTTAAGAAAAAAGCAGAAGGATGGGCACAAGTCAGTCAATTGAATGGAGGGCTAATACTCCTACAGAAGGAAAGAGCGCTTGCAAAGTCCCTGGGGCAGGAAGGAGCATGACACATTTAAGGAACTGAAAGAAGGCCAATGTGGTGAAAACCTAGAGACTCAGAGTGGAAGCAAGAGAACTAGGGTAGTGGGAGGACAGTGCTGCATCCAAAAGCAGTAACGAGTCGTGTCTCCAGTCACTGTGAATACACACATTTGACACTACACATGCCTGTTAATCTACCTGATACTCACAGACACCAATGAAACTAATGAAAAGTTTGGTTGATTAACTTTTCTCTCTTTTTCTCTTCCTCTTCAACCTTGTTTTTCTTCGTGATCATTATCTTGCTTTCTAAGTATGGTAGGAGAAGTAGAGAAAGAATTTCCTAAGAAATTGCATGTGTTGCACAGCTTCTTGCCCTTGTGTCTAGGGGCACATGGTATAACCTCATATAAACCAACAAATTTCAGGGTTTTTTTTTTCTTCTGCAAAATAAGAGTGTTGAAAAGTCTCGGACCATTCATAGGAATAAATGAGGCAACATATGTGAATCTACCGGGCAGGGACTGATATTAACAGTTATGTACTAAATACTAGCCTCTTTCCTCTCCGAGTAAAGTAGGAAACAGAAAAAGTGTATCAGCTAGGCTAGGCTAACGAACAGACCCTATTCACGTAGCTCAAACATGACAGACTCTTATTCCTGGTTGATGTAAAGTCTAAAATAACCATTACTAATTGACAACCAGCTCTTGACCACATAACAACCCAAGGGCCAGTCTCTCTCCCTTTCAAGCCTCTACCAGGTTCTTCTGTATCAGGCGGGCAGAAAGACTAAAACATGCAGGAGTGTGTGATATGATTGGATCTAAAATGTCCCCGCAGTTCTTATGTGTATGGAAAGTGACTGGATTGGGAGGTGCTAGAGCTGACCTGCCATTAGGAGGTGGGGCGTGGTTGGAGGTGGGTCACTTGAGGTGTGCCCTGGAAAAGTATCTCTCCCTCCCTGGGTCCCCTCTTCTCGCTCTGCTTCACGGCCACCACTCCAGGAGCAACTCTCCTCTGCCCAGGCCTTTCCACCAGGCCATTTCTGCCATGGAGCCGGCTGACCACGGATGGTGACTGCAAGCCAATTAAACTTCTCCTCCTCTAAGTCGCCCGTGGAGTATTCTGTCTCGGCAATGAGAAAGTGGCCAAGACAGTATGTACCAGCCAGGCCTGAAAGTGGAAATACCAGCTCTCTTGCTGGATTGATGATCATATCTAACTGTAGGGAAATGCAGTCCGACAGAAGTACTCAAGAAGAACAAATGGGGTAAGGGACTATCCAGCAGTCTGAGCCACCATACCAAGGCGAGAGGAAGGTCTTTGTTATCAAATCGGCTTGAATATGCACCTTCTTTACAAGTGAGTGCCACACATCTCTCTGCAGGGCCTCATCCTGGGTGTCGTACAGCAATGACAAGGAATAAGAAAGCACCTTCTACCCAGTCTGGAAGTTCTTAAGAACATAAATCAGTCTGACGACTCCTTCATCTCCCACAACCACTTAGTCATCAGCTTTTCTTGTTTTCCCTCCTAAAAAATATGTGATAATCTTTCCACTTCTACGGTTACCACCACTGCCCTTTGTTTTCTATCACCTGAACAATAGAGCAGTTTCTTTACATCACCTGCATGCAGTCTGGCTCCCATTCCACCCACTCCCACGTCCTCCTCCACCTTCAGCTCAAGCCCGACCTCCCAGGGCTCCCAAAGGCTCCAGAGGCTGACTCACCAGTAAAAATCCCAATGCAGTGGACCCCGCCTGCTTCAAATCCTGCTCAGCTCATCACGACCTGCAGGGCGAAGGCCAAGCCATTTCACTGACCAGCTTACAGGACCACAGGACCCGACTGTGCTCCAACGCAGCCTCATTTTTCTCTAAGTACCATTCTGTACCTAGTGTTCCAGTAACACAAAATTATTTATGGTTTCTTGTACACAGAGCTGTGAAGCTGTTTCTCTCCTCCGTGTCACATTGACTGCCATTGACCCTGTGACATCAGGCACAATTTTAAATTCTATATTCAGGCAGTTCAAACTCCTGGATATTCTCTCTGATGCTCAGTCTACTCCACTGTGCTCTCAACACTTCTTGTGCACAGATTTACTGCCAAATTATCACTGCAGTGTGTCCCATGGTGTTTCATCCATTTTCCCCACTCTCCCTGAAACTCCTGGCAGGAAGACAATGTTGAAATCATAAAATGCTATCCTGGAAGGCTGGAGGTTTATTCTGTAATTCAGGAGGTATTGAGCATTTTTGATAGAGAGGGTAACATATCGTAGTCAATATTTAAGAGGATAAATCTCGGAGAAGACCATGAAGTTAATTATGAAAGGGACTGATCGGCTGAATACAGGACGATGAGATGGGGAGGGAAAGACAGCAGGGCAGAATTCCCTGTGCACTCAGGTTCTCTGGGCTTGAGATCCATCTCCAGAAGACATCAGCTATTTATCATGAGCACCCTACTCCTCTGATCCTTGGTCTGTTTGAGAAAAAATTAAAAAAAAAAAAAGTAATTCTGAGCCATTTCACCACATCTATGTAAAGACATTGCAAAATAATAAATGCTAATGTGCTCCATAAATCCCACTAGAATTAGTAAGGCAAGTAGTTAAGATCAAAATAGATTCGGAATCAGACAGTCTCACCATACTCTCAGTGTCAGGATGAGTCCCAGAAGTCTCGAGGATTCCAGTGTGCAATGTGGGCTTAATATTTTCCCTGTTCGCCAGTCACCTGGAAGCTGACTTCCAGCATTTGAAGAGTTGTCATGCAGCTCACCCACCAAGAACAAGCAAGCAGGCCTCCTGCTTGCTGCACTGCTGAACTGGATATGTGGTGCTCCCCTGCCTAGCACAAGGGCAAGACCAGCTACCAGCTCCGGGCCAGCTCTACATTTCGCTACTACTTGGCATGGGGCAGCAGAGTGAGGACTAACCAAACAAACCAATCCTGGGCAAGGACAATGCCCAAGGAGAGAAGGGAGCAACCAGACCCCGTGACTGTTAAGTTCAACAGTCCACTTGAACCCCTGCCCCATGGCTTACATCCAGGAAGGACTAGAGGGCTGATTGCATCTCCCATCTACCAATGAGAGCAAGAACACACTTCGTTACTGTCACACCATGACAGTAACCACAGTTCAGGGTCAACTGATAGAGGAAGCTTGTGTGCAGGCAAGGCACCTCAAAAACTGATAAATCCTGTAGCTAGGCATAGACAATCCCGACTGGCAGGATCCCAAGACTGCAAATCCTGAAAGAAGTCTCTCAAAAACACAGGAAATTTTTCTTTGTCTTGATTTTTTTTTCTATTTTTTATTATATTTATCTTTCTTTCATCAACTACCTTGAGGGTTCATAGGGTTTTTTTTCTACTTGTTTTTTCCTCTTTTAGTTTCTTTTCTCTCTTTTTTGGTTTTTCCCTTTCAAATTCTTTATTTCTTCCTTCTTATCTTTTTTATTTCCTATATTTCAGGCCTTGCTTATCTTTTTTTCTTCTTTTTGTTCATTCTTTCCTGCAACTGTTCTGTAACAACATTAATTTCATTTTACTCCTCAGTAGGACCTCATCTCACTTTTCTCTCCTCCTCATATCCCACTGATTAGTTTCTCCAATTTTGCTTTTTTCTTTCTCCTGTTCCCCACCCCCTCTACCTTTACTAGTATAATTACTAAGCTTTATGACTCTCTAGATGACTAGTTAACTTTGTAGTATTCCTATTGAATACTGTTCTTTTGTCAGTAGAGGTAAAGTTGTACCATTTAGTGGATATTTACTGTAGGTCAAAAGTAGCACAATGTTTAGTTTGTCTTAGTGTTCATACTATAATTGTAGATCTTTTTTCTATGGTTAAAGGTAGTACAGTATTGGTCTTTAGGATTTCTCCATACTCAGTTTGTATTTGACACTCTAATTGATGCTGGTCATATTACTATAGCCAACATGGCATAGCTGTTGCTATTAATTAATTATTATTAATTCTTAGAATGCCGATATCTGGGATGCCTTGGGGTCATTAACAATAGTGCAGGCCATTCCTGGAGAACTGGGAACTGGCCCAAATACACTGCAATCTCCCATCCCAAGTAAATGAAAGTGGTTGGATCCAATAATTGGCCATGCCCACAAGACCTCACTAAAAAGTAGACTTTAAAGAGATCTCCTTACTAGAAACAAAGCTTTCAACTACAATCTCTCTGCAAGCCTCAATACACACACACACACACACACACACACACACACACACACACACACAAATAGAAACATGAGAAAACAAGACCAAAAAAATGCCTCCCAACTCCCCCAAACAGCTTCCATCAAAGGGGAAGAAACAAAAAGTCTCACACCCAGATTGTTTGAAATGATATCATGGGAGAGAACAAAACAGATCAATAAGGCATTTGGCAATATCAATAATGCATTATGTATGTACAAATGATATGCATAAACAAATATTGGGATAAACAAATAAAATGATCACCAATTCTAGGAAAGATACTAATAAAAATATAGTAGAGCTAAACAAAACAATATAAGATGTGAATGACCAACATAGAAAAGAATTAGTGTCCATAAAAAGGTTCCAAATAGAAATTCAGGAGATTAAAAATTCTATCAAAATTATGGGCAGCAGAAGTAACCAGTATGACAAACGAGTGTCAGAATGAGAAGACAGACAGGTCTGCTGTTGGTGACCAGTTAATAAGTGATACCTTAAAAACAACAAAAGAATATGAAAAGTGGACCCAACAGCTCCTAGATCATGTAAAGAAGACTAATCTAAGATTAATTAAAATTAGTGTAAAGTTAGAAGACAGCAAAAATATCATATGGAATTTGTTTACTAAAATAATGGCAGAAAACTTTCCAAATAAGTGAAAAGAATTTAATATATGAATAAATGAGATGTATAGAGCCCAAAATAGATATAATCAGAAAAGAATATCTCCTCAACACATCATAATTAAAATCCTAGAAGTCCAACACAAGAACAGAATCTTAAAAGCTGTTAGAGAAAAGCAATAAATCACCTAAAAGGAAAGGCCATTTGAATCACAGAAGAGCTCTCAATGCAAACTTTAAAGGCAGGGAGAGCTTGGAGTGCAGTGTTTCAAGCCCTAAAACAAAACAATTTCTAACCCAAGCTGGTGGAGCCTGCAAAACTATTTTTCAAAATTGATCAAGAAATAAGACATTTTCATGATAAAAAGTACCTAAAGATATTCTTGACCACAAACCCAGCACTACAAAAAATTTTGAAGGGTATACTAGAAAGAGAAAATGAAGCTAACAATGACAAAATTCTAACAGAATAAATACACCAACTAGAGTAAGCATTTAAGTAAAAGAGAAACAGAGAGACTCAACAAGAAAATAAGGAAATGACTAGAATAAGACAATATCTATCAGTATTAACTCTCAATCTGAATAGTCTCAATTCCCCAGTCAAAAGACACAGACCAGAAGAATGGGTCAAGAAACAAAATCCAACAGTATGCTGTATGCAAGAAACACATTTAAATAGAAAAAACAAACAAACAAACAAAAAAACCTCATAGTCTAAAACCAAAGGATGGAAAACAATATACCAAATATACCATGCAGCAGCATGTAAACAGATATAGCTATCCTATATTCAGACAAATTGGAATTCAAACCAAAACTGATCAAAAAATGCAAAGATGGTCACTACATACAGGATAAGGGAATAATCCAACAGGGAGAGATAACAATTATTATCATGTATGGACCAAATAATGGCACATTCAACATCATAAAACAAGTATTCCTGGACATAAAATATGAGATAAATATTAACACAATTTTAGAGGGTGACCTCAATACCCCACTATCACATACAGATCAAACAGACAGTAAAACAACAAAGAATATGCTAGTTAAATAAAACCTTTGAACAAATGAACTTAATAAGTATCTATAGAGTGTTCCACCTAACAACAACAGAATACACATTCTTCTCATGAGCACGTGGAATTTTCTCCAAAATAGACCACATATTAACCAATAAAGCATGCTTAAGTAAATGTAAAAGAATGGAAATTATATCATGCCTATTATCAGATCATAGAACACTGAAACTAGAGATCAATTACAAAAGAAAATAGAAATTATGCAAATCCCCAGAAACAAAGCAATGTACTCTTACATAAATAATAAGTTACAGAAGAAATCAAGGAAGAAATAAGACAGTTTCTAAAACTAAATGATAATGCCAATATGACATACTAGAACTTATGAGACACAATGAAAGCAGGCCTAAGAGGAAAGTTTAAAGCTGTGAACGCCAACATCACAAAAACAGAGTGAGCCCAAATAAATAACTCAGTCATGCACCTCAAGGTCCTAGAAACACAGGAACAATCCAAACCCAAAGCTTATACAAAGAAAGAAATTATAACGATCAGAGCAGAAATCAATGAAATCGAGACCAAAAAAAATTACAAATAGTCAATTAATTAAAGAGTTGGTTCTTTGAAAAAAATAAACAAAATAGAGAAACCCTTGGCCAAGCTAACCAGAAAAAGGAGAGAAAAGAACAATTATTGACAACTACTTCTCAAACTTGCATGCCAATAAACTGAAGAATTAGATAGAATTAAAAAGAAAGGGATAGATTCCTAGATGTATATGAATGGCCAAAACTGAATGAAGAAAATTTAAAAACCCTGAATAATCCAATAACAGACAATGAAATTGAAGCAGGAAAAAAAAAAAAACTCTACCAATTATTTTTAAAAAAGCCCAGCTCTGCATGGATTTTGGATTTACTGCTGAATTCTACAAAAAGTTCAGGAAAGATATAATAGTAACACTCCTCAAAATCTTTAATGAATTAAATGGAAATGTGCACTCCCCAATTCATTTCTGAAAACTAGCATTACCTGGATTCCAAAACCAAACAAGGATCCTACCAAAAAAGAACTATAGAGTAATCTCTTTAATGAATATAGAAGCAAAAACTTTAACAAGATACTGGCAAATAGAATAAAACAAAAGATCAAAAAGATCAAACATCATGGCAAAGTGGGCTTCATTCCAGGGATGCAAGGGTGGCTCAACACACACAAATGAATAAATGTACTGCATCATGAAAACAGAAGCAAGGACAAAAATCACATGATCATCTCAATGATGCAAAGAAAGCCTTTGGCAAAATCCACACCCTTTCATGATAAAAAAAAAAAATGAAGAAAATAGGCATAGAAGAACTTTATCTCAATCCAATAAAAGCCATTTGTGATAAACCTACTACCAACCATATAAAATGTGGGAAAACTGAAAGCTCTCCCTCTAAAATCAGAAACAAGACAAGGATGTCCACTATCACTATTCTTTTTCAATATAGTGCTAGAAACATTAGCAAGACCAATTAAGCAAAAAAAAAAATAAATAAAAGGAATATGTACAGGAAAAGAAAAAGTCAAATTATCATTATTTGCAGATGGCACAATTATCTGCATAGAAAGCCCAAAAAAATCCATCAAAAAGACTCATAGAATTAATAACTAATTTCAGTAATATAGCAGGATGCAAAATTAACACACAAAAATCAATAGCATTCCAGTACACTAATACTGAACCCACTGAGAAAGATATTAGGAAAAAAAAAAAAACAGCATTCACAATAACACCAAGAAAAATTAAGGAAGTGAGAGACCTTATGATGAAAACTACAGCACACAGAAAAAGGAAATAGAAGAGGACATCAGAAAATGGAATGATTGCTCCTGATCCTGGATAGCCAGAACCAATACAGTCAAAATAGCTATACTTCTAAAATTGACCTGCAGATTTAACACACTCTCAGTCAAAATACCAGCAGTATTCTTTCTTCATAGACCTGAAGAAAACAATCCCCAAATTCACATGACATGAGACGAGATCTAGAATAACAAAAGCAATCCTGGGTAACAAGAGAAATGCAGGAAACATCACAATTCCAGACTTGAAATTATATTACAAAGCTACAGTAATAAAAACAGACATGAGACTCAATGGAACAGAGTAGAGGGTGCAAAAACAAGCTTGAGCACATTCAACTGGATGATCTTTGACAAAAGGGCCAAAAACATGCACTGGAGGAAAGATAGCCTCTTTAATAAATGGTGTTGGAAAAAGTGGCAATCCAAATGCAGAAGACTGAATCTAGATTCATACAGTTCACAATGTCCTAAATGAAAATCAAAATGGGTCAGAGAACTAAATGTCAAAACAGAAACACTTAACCTGCTGAAAGATAAAACAAGTAAAACTCTTGAAGACATAGGCCTAGGCAAGGACTTTCAGAACAGAACTCCAGTTGCACAGGAAATAATGCTGAGAATCAACAAATAAGATCATGTAAAATAAAAAATCTACTGCACAGCAAAAGAAACAATCAACAAACTGAAAAGAAAACCTACAGAATGCAAAAAAAAAAAAAATTTGCCAGCTATTCCTTAGACAGAGGACTGATATCCAGAACATGTAAAGAACTTTTAAAACTTAGGTCTCCCGAAATAAATGACCCAATCAAAAAATCAGCAAATGAAGTGAATAGACACTTTTCAGAAGAAGAAGTACAAATGACCAATAAACACATGAATAAATGCTCGACATTAGAGAAGTGCATATTAAAACAACACTGAGATTCCATCTTACTCCAGAAAGAATGACCATCATCAAGAAATCAAATAACAAATGCTGGTGAGCCTACAGAAGAAAAGGAACCTGTCTACATTGTTGGTGGAATGTAAACTGCTACAAACCATTATGAAAAGCACTATGGAGTTTCCTCACAAAGCTAAAACTAGAAATTCCATTTGACCCAGCTATCCCCCTTCTAGGTATCTTCCTGAAAGAGTTACAGACATCCTATTACAGTAATGCACACATGCCGATGTTTACAACAACACAATTCATAACAGCTAAATCTTGCAAGCAACCTATATGCCCATTAATAGATGAATGGATAAAGAAAATATGGCATTTACACACAACAGCATACTACTCTGCTATAATGAAAGATAAATTTGAGTCATTTGTAGGAAAATGGATGCACCTTGAGACCATAATGTAAAATGAAATAGATCAGACACACAAGTTTCAGTACTACGTGGTTTCTCTTATATAAGAAACACAAATTATAAATAAAGAGCAAAATAAAGGATTGATAATAGGAAGTAGGGAGTTAGATCTTTCTCAAATGGGAAGGGGATGAAGAGATGGATGGAGCAGGAAGGAGGATAGGGAAAGAGGATGAAAGAGATGTGTTATGTACATGTAACAACTCCACACAAGGAATGTAACCATTATGTACAGCAAACACATACTAATAAAAATAAATAAGGAAACAAAAACCAAACAAACTAGAATTCTTAAAAAAAAAAAATTACGTGTTGTTAGACTAGGATTAACTCCATGGGACTGTTTGGCAGTTACTTGGAGACAAATACAGTTTGGCATAAGAAACGATTTCAAAGTGTCAGAGCTGACCAAAGGCTGCCTGTGGCTAGAATGGGGCTGTGCAGTGAGCTCTGGGGGCTGGAGATGATAAGATCAGAGCTGGATCCCACACAGGTAGAAACCGCTCATCAACAAGGTTATGGCCGACTGGTTTCCGAGCTTCTTTCCCACTCTAAATTTCAATTGTGTGCTGCCCCTGACTGAATTGCTACCATTTTCATATGCTGCTCAGACTAAAAATATCAATCATGACATTAAAAATTGGACCTAAGTATTTTCTTAGTTCATTTTGTATTGCTATAACAGACTACTTGCATGTTGGGAAAACGGTAAAGTGAAGAGGTTTATTTGACTCAGGATTTTGGCAGCCGGAGGCCTCAAACTAAGTGACACTGAGATCCTTCCTACCACCTGCCAGGTACATCACATTACGGCAGAGAAACGGAAAGGGAACCAACCATGGGCGGAACAGGAGACCCCGTGATGATGCAGGAAGCAAGAGGTAGTCAGAGGCCAGCCTTACTCATTTGGTAGCAATCATTCTTGCAAGAACCAACTCCTTTCCCAGAGCAACACTTTCAATGATCTAATCACCTTCCACTAGGCTCTGCTTCTCGAAGGTTCCGCCAGCTCTCGACATCAGCACACTAGGGACTATGCTTCCACCACATGAAACTTTAGGAAACACACTCAAGTCACACCAAACCGTAGCAGAGGACTTTCTCTTCTGCTACACTACAACTACTCTGAAGGCAGAAATGAGATTCATTCAACTTGGGGCCTCCAGTACCTGGAACAGTTTGTGGCACACAGCAAATCTTCAGAAACTGTTGGTAGAATGAATAGATGGATTAGCGAACGATTCTATGTTTATTTGAATGACACTGACACTCATGAGAGGCAAGGAGAACAATGCCCAGAGAGCCTTCGGATCCCTTAAGAACCCCTGAGTTTAATGAGAAGGCAGATGCACTAGCAGCCAAAGTGCAGCAGACCTCGGTGCAACCTCGCTAGCATCAGACTGCTCCCAGCCACCACCCTCTCCCACTCCAATCTCCTTCTTACCTTCTTATTATGTAGCAAAACATAGGAGAAATCTCCCAGGCCCTCTATTCTAGACCTTATATTTTTCTAGCGTTGACAACTTAATACATATCCACACTTCCTTTTATGGAGATAGATAAGACCCTGATGGTAATCAAAGCACCAGGGTAGGAAATGCCACATTCCTCCATGTAAATATTTGACTAAGTTTTCTCCAGGCCATGCATCACCGTGCCAAGCCCCCAGAAAGGCTTTGGGTCCACAGATCAGCAAGAGCGATAGCCTGCTAATGAATTATGATAGTGTGTGTTTAAAAAGCAAGGCCAGAGCAGTGTATTCCAGAGGGCCCCTGCTCTACGTGACCAAGAGCTCTTCTGAGGAAGCCGAGGACAGAGGCTAGGTCTCAGCTCCGGTGGAGTTCTCTCCTTTGCTCAACTCATCCAAGAGAAAGGGGAACTTAAAAGAAATAACTGCATTTATTTAGCTAATGTTCAAAGCTTTATAGGATGACCTCAAAGTTAGTAAGGAATTACTGAGACCCCCAAAAGCAGTGTGCAAACAATAATAAAAGTATTTAATAATTACTAACATTTACTGAATGTCATCAGTGGGCCAATAAACCATGGTGGGTTTGTTTCACATAGCACCTTATTTTATCTCACATCATTTCTTAAGGTCAGTTAAAATATTTATTACTGCATTTGACAATTGCAAAATATTGAGTCAGGAAGATACTGCACAACTTACCCAGGTTCTAGAAACTATACTATACATGAATATTTATTACCTTAAATATGTTTGTGATATATTATTAAACAGAAAATTGAGTTTCCCAACTTGCTGAGTGTGTCTTTTATAAATTAAAAGGAGAATAATCTGATACACATTAGAATGGCTACTAAGAATCAGAACAACAATGTAGAAAAACAACCCTGAGGATGTAGAGAAAATGGAACTATTGGTGGGAATGGGAGATGGTGCAGCTTTGGAGGGAAGCTGTATTTCCTATTTCCTCACAAATGCAAAAATGGTGTCGGCCATGATGGTACATGCCTGTAGTCACAGCTACTCGGGCGGCTGAGCCAGGAAGATTATGAGTTTAAGGTCATCCTGGACAACCTAATGAGACAACACTGTCTCAAAATAAAAACATGGAAAGGGATGGGGTTGTAGCTACATCATAGAGAGTTATTTAGCATGCGAGAGGCCCTGGATACAACTTTTAGTACTGAACAAACAGAAGATCAGGGAAGGGAAGGGAAGGGAAGGGAAGGGAAGGGAAGGGAAGGGAAGGAGAGGGAAGGGAATCACTATTTGACATTACATGATCCAGTAATTCTACTCATCAGTATATACTCAAAGGAATAGAAAAGAAGATCTCAAACAATATCCGTACAGTCATATGCTGATGCAATTATTCATGACAGCTAAAATGTGAAAGCAACTCAATTGTCCATGGATGGATGAACAGATAAACAAAATGTTTACTCAGAATAATATTCAGACTCAAAATGAAAGGAAATTCTGAAACAAGCTACATTATGGATAAATTTGGAAAACGTGGTCACTGGAGTAAGGCAGTCATGTAGACAAAGACTGCATGAGTCCACGTAGACGAGACACGTAGAATAGACAAATTCACAGAGACAGAAGGCAGAATGGTGGATACCAGGACTTGAGGGGAGGGCTCAGTAGGAAATTGTTGTGTTATGGGTACAAGTTTTCAGTTTTGTAAGATGGAAACAGTTCTGGAGACTGGTTATCCACCAATGTGAATGTACTTAAAACTACTGACAGGAGCACTTAAAAACGGATAAGCTGAGAAGAAAGGAAGGGAGGAATGAAGAAAGATATAATTAGTTACAGCATCCGTGAGAAAAGACCCAAAAGGGTCCACACCAGTGAGTGACAGTGATTCGCAGTAGGTCGTGGTTGTATAAGTAAATATATCTACTTTTGGCTAATCTTGATTTTTCTAAATGTTCCATGAGGAATGTATACTACATTTGTAATAGTTTTTAAACATGTAGGAGAGTGAGAGGTGGAAAGTGGAATGAAATGCAAGCTGGAAGAAGGCAAAGGGATCTATATAACCCTGTGCAGAAGAGCACGAGCCGTGGCTTCTGCTGGGGAGTTGCCTCCACCAGGCCACTGTGCCCACATATCAGATTGAGACCTGTCCATGGACACTCAACCTCCGGGAAACAGGGCCTTACAAGAACCCTGAAAACCAGAAGCAGTGGGTCTTCATCCCCCTTAAAGAGAGTGGGTGGAAGAGGTAGAATTGGAGCTAAACCCAAGTGGAGATACATTGGCCTGGGTGACCGGCGCATGAACACCTTGACATACACTTGCCTGAGTGCTAAGCCAGGAAATAGTGGCAAGCAGGGTAAAGACTTGGGTGAGAGAACCCCATCTCTGCCCCACTGCAAAGTAAGATATAATATTTAAAGAACCTTAGAAAGCATTCAACCTAAGAGTGTCGTTCCACATGAGAAACGGAAGTCTATGCAGTTAATGTGGCTTGCTTAGGGTGACATAGCTGGTTTTGTGGCAAGCACTGGATGAAAATCCAGCTATCCTTAGGCATGCCTTCCATATCACCCATCCATCCATCTGTCCATCCACACAACAAAGTACTCATTCTTTTATTCTTCATTCACATTTATTGGACATCAAATCTACACCAGGCTGCACAGGGAGGTATCTTCCATCTTCCCTCCCCACAGTGCTCCACGCAGAAGCTATTTGCAAAGGATGTGCAATGCAGTAGAAATGTTAGGTGCAAGCTTATGCTTCACCACATTTTACTTCTCTTAGTCACCACTCTGCTGTACCATTGCTTGTTGCAATGTTCTGCAGCAGTTACTTCATAAATAAACAAACACACCATGACGGAGCCTCTTAGAGGTGTGCTGCTACGCGAGCAGGATCTTCTTTGTGAATCCTGTCTCTCCAGTCAGTTTTTATAGTTCAGAATTTGCTGCTTTTGTCCTGGCCGTCTCTACTTTCTGGGCCTTTGTGTAGGAGTCACGGAGAGCAACTGGTATCCTTAAGCCAGGGATTGGGGGATCTGTTAGAAGTACAGCTCTCCAGACAGACCATGCTATGCTCAAACCCTAGATCCACCACTTCCGGCATGTGGCCTTTAGGAATCATTTAACCTCCCTAGGTCTCAGTTTCTTCTTCTTTGAGAATCACGTTTCCTATATGACATGTGTATCTGAATCCACAAACTGCTCTCAACACAGACCCTACAAAGTAGGAGAGGTTGAATAAATGCTAACTTTTTCCTCCATCTGTACACAGTTTGTCCAATAAAAGGTGATTAATTTAAACATTGGGTGTGTTTCTCGCCTTTTCTTCAACACCAGCTTCCAAGGTCAAGGAACAAAGATAAATGAGTGCAGAGTGTATTTTAGATTAGGTTACGGAAGTAATTCAGCCAAGTTGAGCTAGTTGAGGGCTGAAGCTAGTAAACTAAAATCCATGGGTCAGATTTTGTAAATAAAGTTTTATTTACAGAACTTTTTGTAAAGAAACTTTATGACATTTTTACAATTTTGGTTGGTTTTACTTACAAAAAGAGCAAATGGATAAAACTGTAAGACTCTTTGTCCTACTTTTTAAAAATAGAACATTTTATTGAAACACAGCCACATTTATTCATTTACAAATTATCTGTGACTATTTTCTCTGTGACAGGCCTCTCTCTGTCTCTCTCTGTCTCTCTCTGTCTCCCTCCATCCCTCTTTTTCTCTCGCTCAAGAATGTTTAGCAGCTGAAGAAACTGAAATATTCTGCTCTGCTCCACAATCTATGGTCTCAACTTTTAAACTAATGACTTAAACAATAACAGAAAAAGGTGCCAAGCTTAGCAAAAACAGAGCACTGGGCTGGAGTTGCAGCTCGGTGGAAAAGGGCTTGCCTAGATCTGCCAGGCCCCAGGTTTGATCCCAGCAACACACATACACAAACACACACACACACACACACACACACGCACGCATGCACACATGCACACACCAGCGTGCTTAACTCAGCCTGCTATTTCAAAGTCTGAATGGAAAGTCAATAGGCTCTCTGCATATTTCATGCAAAAGGATCTTGATAAAGAAAAGTGAGAGCACAACCTGGGGTGGGATTGGGTCATGTTGGTGGAGAAATCTGGAAGGACTGGCATCCAGGAAGTTATGGTGAAGTGGGTGAGTCTCAGAAAGATGGACAAAAAAAGCTACTGAGCTACTGATGACATCCCCCATCTTTTTTTTTTTTTTCTTTTTTTTGTGGTGCCAGGGATCGAACTCAGGCCCCGTCATCCCCCACCTTTTGACACATGCTCTGATGACTGCTGCTGAGAATAAGGACTTCTTCTCCACGGCCTTCAGATGAAAGTCTAGAGAATGTGGTGCCCAAATTAGCCTTTCCCAGACTGAGAAGAATGCAGAAGGAAGGAGGCAATAATGTGGACTTGACAGCCTAGTATCCTGGGTCCACAAGACCTTCTGAAGAATATGATTTCAGAGACTGGATTCTGAAAACTCAAGATTGACCAAGCCTTGGCCTTGGTCAGTGACTCATTAAAGGAGTTTCCCTTTCCAGATTGCAAGAGCTTGAATTAGGGAAGTGTAGCTTCCCAAGAAGTATTCATCTTATGCAACCAAGTGCAGAGGGACCCAGAAATAGCCTGACTTGCCCATCGTGCTGAGTTCAAAATGGATAAATGAAAACAGTCTGTCCTTCATGGGGAGAGAGAGTTATGAGTTGCAGGTAGTAAATCAAAGAGCAATAACCCTTTTCATTGGAAATATAAGTGAGAGAGGGATTTTTTTTCCCAATATATTTCATAAGAAGTTCGGAATTCTTGGGACAAAAGTGATAAAATCTGCCAGCTGCACTGGTTGTCAAGCAATGCCCTGAAGTGAGAAATCTGCATCTCCATCTTGATATCTTCCTCCTTTTCTTATGCAGTCACTTCCCCTCCTTTTCGGGGATGCATCAGGAGCCCTCCAGTAACATCCCATTGGCAGCTGCTCTTCCATCTTTCCCTGAATGCTGAGATTGACAGAAAATTCACAGTGCTAGAAAGGTAAAGGACCAGAGTTGAGTAAGCCTCTATGATAGCCTTTGCTGTGTTAGATGCTTTGTGCATCTGATGACATTGAATCCTCAAAGAGACCTTTGAGATAGATCTGTTACCCACACTTCTAGCCGAGAAAGCAGAAGCCAAGAAAGACAGACTCATGTGGCTAAGCTCACACATCTACTGCTGTGCTCTGGAGAACGTGGGAAGACCCCTCCCTAGGAAGAGAAACGCCTGGATTCTGTTGGAGTGGTTCCAGCTCACATGGAAGTCATCACCTCCCACTTTGTAAAACATGAGAACCTTTGGAGAACCTGGAGTCTACTCCTTGGAACTTCCCATCCTTTCTCTTTTCCCCTAAAAACTTGAGATAGTGATATCCCACCACTGCCTGTAACAAAGCCACCCTGGAGGTTCCACACAACTGTTGGCACCATCTTCACATAAGTATGACTTCAAAAATAAAGACAGAGATGGTTCCTACAGATCGAAACTCATGTCAGTTTTTAAGTTCTCAACCCCCTTGAGTGTTTACTTATTAGCGTTTATCTTCTTCAACTTTTACCCCCCAAAATACTTTTTCATATTAAAAAAAACACAGAAAATACAGGTACATTTAAAAATAAAATAAAACCTTTTTCTTCTTTGTACCCTATCTCCTGTCCCCATCTTTGACATTTTCAGATCTAGGTCATTGCCATAACTTTATTATTTCATAGATTATAAATACTTCATTTCCTATTGATTCTCAGACTTTAATTTGGTTTAAGAATGATAATAGTGGCTTTTAGATTTCTGGCTTCTCTATTGGTCATCACCATTGTTATGGTTTGTGTCTAGATGTCCCCCCAAAGCCTCATGTGGTAAGAGGTAGCTGGATCTAGAGTGTGCGATTACTAAATTAGTCCACTGATTGGTTTGGCATGGTTCTGCTGGGATCAAGGATGTGACACTAGGATTAAGGGTATTAGGATTAAGAGTGCGAGTACTGCCCACACTAAAGCCAGGTAGCCTGGATAAGATATAAAATACAGGAAGAAGCTGGCTAGCCCCTTGCTTCCATTCCTTGCTTACCCGGCTGCCTTCTGCCTTTCTGCCTGTTTGCCTGCCACCCTGTCTCAGATCCAGCTGACTGTGGACTGAAACCTCTACAAACTGTAAGCTAAATAAACCTTTCTTCCCCTAACTTCGGGTATCTGGTATTTTGTCTCAGCAATGAGAGAAAAGTAACTAAGACAACCACTTACTGCTAGTCCTTTTATATGGTGACTGTCTAGTTCTAATTTCTCACATTTCATTTCTCGGCTGGCAACATGTCCTAAAGAGGTCTTTGGAGGAGGGTTTGTAATAGTGCAGTATGTCTCTTTTGCATATTCAGTGATAGCATTCTGTTCCCTGCATATATGAATGCGAACTGCAATATATACATATGTAATGTTCTTGAAGTGTACTCTTCTCTTTTTCAAACTCTATAGATGCTGCCAAATTTTCTTCTAGCATTTAGTGTGCTAGGAAGAAGAAGACTGGGCAAGGCTGATTCTTATCCTCAGAAACACTCACTGTCTTATGCCTGAACATTTACTCGGTTTGGTGCTTACCTCCATAGTCTGAAATTTTCACCCCCCTGCACAAACACGTGGCCTTTATCTTTAGGTTCCCCTCAACTGGGGGCACTTCCTTCTCTCCACTATGAGCTTTCCTTCTCTCTAGCTCAGGAAGGCTTCTGGGTGTCATATGACTCCACATGTGAGGGCCCATGTTTCTGGAACCCCCATTTCCCTTATTCCTTGTCCCTTTATGCTGAATTCTGGGAGATGTCCTCAAACGTGTTCTCCACACCTGCGATGTACCTCCCTGGAGCCCTGACACTACTCTTCCTTCCCTCTAACAGGAACTCGATTCCCTGTCACGTGTGAAACGTTCTTCCTGCCTTATTCTATCACCATCCCCCACCTAGTATTTTTACATATTTTCCTTCCAAATATCATCTTCAGACTTCCACTTCTGTTTCAGAGAGACAAAGTCTTCACTCGATTTGTGGAAGTGCCACACAGCTGTGTGAAACAATCAACTGAATCTGAGCTGAGTCATTTTCAGGATGACTTTGCCTTACTGAAGTTATTCCTTTTCCTTTTTTCCTATCATTTTTTATGGTCCTTGTTGCTGTTGATGATACTGTGTGTTGGAGACATTTTTGAACAGGACAAGGGTGGCATGGCAGTGTTTGCTAACTCCAGAAAGACTGGTTTGCACTGTGCACTGTCCTCGTTTTCAGATTCTCTTCTCTGATCCACTACTCACATTCACTGATTTCAATCTAGTTCTGACTTAAGAACCAGCCCTCACCCTGGATGCACCTGCTTTTCCCCTCTTCATCAACCCTCAGCCAGGTTTCCAAGACTTGGAACTGGTACAAGACGGGCATAGCCTTAAAGCTGGGCATTCAAGGCTGGCCTATGTCTACATGTGGGGCAGCAATTTTCAGAGCTTTGTGCAAGTCTGTTGCCTCCCTCTTGCCACTTCATTGTCTCCCTGCTTTCTGCCCAGCAATTTGCTGTGATTCTAAGAATCCACCTGGATTGGGGAAATGGGAGAGGAGAGAGCCTGGCCTGGGAGAAAGGATGCTTATGAAAATGATGCCGAAGGAGAAGAAAGAAGCAGCTGCTCTGTTTTCAATCAATGCAGGGCCTGGGGCTGAGTCTGGCACAGAAAAGGCCAGGCACACAGAAGTTTCTGCTTACTTAGGGAGTGCCCCCTGCCCTGCCGGGGGCAGAGACAGCTCCTCCTCAGTGAGCATCTCTCCACCCTGTATTGTTGGGACACATTCCAGATGGTGTCACAAGATCGTACATTGCGTTGTAGACTTCTACTTTGCCCAAAGTCTTAACAAAAAGAGCTGAATGGAATGCATCAACAAACTGTCATTTTGAACCAGGAGTGAGTTGACAGCTTTCTTTGAACTTGGTAGTTTCCAACTGTCTGTTATCTCAAAGGGTCAAACAGGAAATAACACCAAAGCCCACAGTGGCCTGTTCCCCTCTCTCTTTCCCGGTCTGATTGAAAACTTGTTCACAAAGTGATAGGCAAAAAGCGAGAAGGCATTATTATTATTATTTTTAGTAAACCTCCTTCTCACAATCTTTTAAAGTGCTAGTTTAGTTTTCACTCAACAACTCAGCCCCTGCAGGTTATCCTGGAAGTGGGCCCTCTGCTACTCTTCTGAGTCCCCAGGTCAGGCCTGTGAAGTCCCATTTCTCAAGGACAATCATGCAGTCTACAGAAGACAGACTCCATCTCAGGTGGCAGTCCACGTGGTCCATCCTGGGGGAATGAGCTGAAAAGAACCCCTTCCTTGGGGTCTGGGGAACAAGATTACCACACAGACCCTCTGACCTTCAACTGTAGAGTTGAGATTTCCACGTCACCTTCCATCTCCTCCAAAAGTCATTATCCTGCCTATCATGCCCTCCGTGCCATTGAGGAGCTGAATTCCATGAAGTCCACACAAGACTCTGGGAGTCACAAAGTGCAAACCATGAAAAAATCAAATTTGCAAAGAAACTAAAATGAGCAAGGTGTATTCATATCAAGAATAGATGACAGTTAAATCTGAAGGCTTGGGACTCCCCAGGTTCAAGCCTCAGCTCTGACACTTGCACCTGCATGCATATAAACAAGTAATTTCATCTTTTTGTGCTTTATTTCTTTGTCTATAAAGTGTGCCAATAAAAGGACCTACCTCACAATGTGGTGAGGAGGATTAATGGGTTAAGACCTCCAAAGTGTTTTAGGAGCAAATACTCAATCGCTGTTAGGTATAAATATCTTCCATTGCATGGCAAATTCTTTCAGGCATATCATTGTCCAGTATTCCACCTTGTTTAGTTTTCCTTTTCACGAATCTCTGACCAGCTTGCAAGACAAAAGAAGACTAATAGGAGACAAAGCCAGACCTTTACCATAAGTGGTCAGAACAGCACCATCACCCCTCCTTCCAAAAGGGAGTAGAATTACTCAGCCAAACTTAGTCACAGCAAGAGGCTCAGGTTCAGGTCAGAAATGAAGTCAACTCTGTTCGAGAATGATAAGTGGCAACCCCGGAGCCCCCTCCACCCCTCTCCTGTGGAAAGAGTGCCCAGCCTGCTCCTCCCACTCGGACGTGCTGTGACTGCAGGGTAGACGGAAGCTGGTCTGCTTACACATGGTGGCAGACATGGCGCATATCAAAAAGAGAGTTCACCTGAAGGGACACGCTCGGAAAGGTAATACCTTCCTTGACAGACTGGAAGCACTTCCAGCGAAGAGGAATATTTGCATCCATGACAATTTTTCATATTGTTCTCACAACTCTGCCAAAGAGACATGCTTATTCACAATTTGAGTTGAGGAAACAATACCGCACTTGGGTGGTCATTAGGGCCGAGGTGAGAGCCAGCAGTGTCCGTGCTGCTCCTCCAGGACCCAGCAGGTGATGCGGCACATGAAGGCGAGAACGCATTCAATCTCTCCCTCCAGTTGCTGAGTCAGTTGCAGCAAGTGGTATCATAAAGAACCTGAGAATTTCAAGTAAGTTTCACAGGAAAGAATAATCAAGTACCTATCCTGTATCTATCAGGACAGGTCTTGCCTGCACTGCTGGGCTGAATATACTCTTCTCCTGCTTTCTAATCCCATGTTAAATAAAATCTATTCAAACACTACACGGCAAAACTCTGTCAAGGTTTTCTTGGATCTCACTGGGGCTCAGGTTCCCCAGCTGTAGAATGGGAGTAGTAGTATCAGTTTGTGTGGTAGCGAGACAATCCCAAGTAAGGTACAGAGTTTCGGGTGCACATTAAGTGCTCACTTGCAAGGTGATATTCTCATATACTATGCAACGTGGTCATCCTGGTATTTCCTAATATGTTGGCCTCTTCATCTCCTTTGTACGTTCCAGCAGTTAGAACCAGTGATATCAAGTGATTCAGGGAAGAGAAATAATAACACAAGACAAGAAAAGGTCTTTTAATCTCCAACAGTTTAAATATCCATTCTAGAAATAGAGACTAATAATACTTCACACACAATATTTCCTGCCTCCTACAATTAGCTAATGCTTCCATGAGGTTGGAGAAGGGAGAGCAGTCCCTGGAAAGGACTTTCTGCCTTATCACCTTAGTGCCAGGTAAAGACGGGTGGGGTCGAGGACTGATAAAACTCCGTAGAGTCAGGGACCATTGACTGGTACCTTCCTTTCTGGGCAGGGCCAGAGAAGTGGCAAGTTCCCAGATACTTAGGACAATGTGGCAGAAAAGGAACTAGCTACCATGCAGCCAGAAGCAGCCAAGAGCCAAGGATCCGAGGGGCCTGTGGGGAGCAGAGGGACATGAGGTGGACACTGGGGTAGACTGACAAGAGGAGACAGGTAAGAGTAAGGATAACTCATCTCATCTACCCGAACAGAGTCCTCTGATCCATCTCAAACTTCTAAACTACATGGCACCTACTTAGATATATCACCTGGGAAAGGGCAGACATCCTAAACTAACAAGGACTGTTTCTACTGCTAGAGGGATGGAGGCTTGAAATTGGTGTCAGGATCTGGTACGGAATGAAAATGAAGTCATATACCTTTTATACATGAGTTTTATACTCATTGCGCTATTGATTGGATTACTGTAGGATCTAGTTCAAGAGAGCATATTATTTAATGCAAATGATGCATAAAACTGGGAGAAAGAAACTGGATCATAGAATCCCCCCTTCCTAACATTTAATAAAATCAGCACGAATTAGAAAATAAAACAGCCCAAACCCTGACCAGGAGCTACTTACTAAGAAAAAAAGCCTACAGGTCTTATCCAGCAGGCTTAACAAAAGAAGCAGATCAATTTTATCCAATACACTTTTAAAAACAGTAAGCAAGAAAAGGAAAAGATTC
This sequence comes from Hystrix cristata, assembly GCA_004026905.1. NCBI lineage: Eukaryota > Metazoa > Chordata > Mammalia > Rodentia > Hystricidae > Hystrix > Hystrix cristata. Next base: position 26,944 of record PVJO010000669.1, read on the forward strand.
TGGACTACTGACACCTTATCTCAAGTTTCACCTTTGATTTCTTAAGGATGACTTTCAATTTAGAGCAGAGCAGGAGGGAAGCGTGAACATGTACCAAGTGACAGCCACAGGAAGGACAAGGGGGAACATGTTGTATAAGAAGCACCTAAGCGACAGTCACCTGTTTATCCATCCACCCACCCACCCATCCGTCCATCTGTCTGTCCATCCATCCATTTATCCTGCAGATAAACAAGCTCCTATTCTGTCTCTCCATTCTAGGCACCTGAATACAAACGATTCTGTGGCTGAGGGAGGTTGGAAATGATTTTTAAAGCAGTAAAAAAATATATTTCTTTTGATAAGTGTTATAAACATTAGAAGAGGAGGACAGAGCACGTCAGGTTACCAGCTATATGACATTACATAGTTAACAAAGAACCCATTGAAGCCCTATCATCTGACTGAAGGCCTGAGGGATCTGAGGCAGGAAGCTTGTGGGTACGGCCAGAGTGTGCATTCTAGGCAGGGAAAGGATGACGGAGAAAGTCCTGAGACATGTGGGCCTAGCATGGCTGAGGTTCAGCAAGGAAGCTAGTGCGGCTGGAGCCTAGTGAGCTGAGAGGTAGAAGGTGACACTATTGGCCAGGACAGAGAGGACTCAGGAGGCAATGAAGCAGTTTGGCTTTGAGGAAGTGGGATGGGAGGCTTTGGGGAATTTTGAGCAGGGGAACAACAGGAGCTGACAACTATTTTTAAAGAAGTGTTACAGCAGTTGCAGTAAAAATGGAGTAGCAGTGAGGAACAGTGGATGTCAGCAGAAAAAGCAAGAGTCACCATGGACCAGTCTTTTCCACTGCTCCACGCTGAGATGGTGGGATGAAGGGGAGACACCCAGGTGGCTGGCAGCAGACCTAACATGAGATACATTGTGGAATTTTAGAAGAAGCCCAGGGTGGGTCAACCCACAGCTGGAACTCAGCTCTCATGGACCCCATGCCCTCGATTCTCTGTATCTGGAAGAGTGTACAGAAACATCCTGCCCGGTGAATTTAACCAAGAGTGACAAGATCACCTGACCGACAAGAAAGCAAAACAGGAACGATGATGCATTATGGCATCAGAGCAAAGAGAACACCTGAGCAGTGCTCACCTGGCTAAGCATGAGGAAAAGGGAGGGGGTATCTCAACTCTGTGAAACTTCCAGAACACAGAGAGAAAGGAAACACAATCAGCTAAAGAACAATAAGACTCGAGATGGAGCCATTTATACAAAGCTCAAAAACAAGATGATTAAGCAATATGCTGCAGTAAGAAAGAGTGAAAGGAAAAAATGGAAACAACTTTTGTAAATAAGGAGGGAGAAGGGGGTGAAGGGAGGGGAGGGGAATGGGAAAAAAAGAAGCAACAAGATATATCATATACAGGTACAAATCCCCTGTGACAAATGTTATCACTATGTGTATCTAAGATGTACCATTAAAATAAAATAAATTAAATTTTAAAAAAAGAAAAAAGAAAACAGCTGAGGCCAAAACATCTTTACAGATCAAAGAAATAAATGTAAACCAGAAAACTACAGAATAAGCACTTCTAAAAATCCAAACAATAGAACGAAAGAAAAAGCTTTAGAACATCACAGTGAATGCAAAACAAAAAGATTAACCAAAAAGTCAATTGGAGATGATGAAAATAACTACTTCAAAGTTGGTTCACATGAAGGTCACTTACACTTCCCAAGTAGAAATAGAGTCATGCTTAGAAGTGTAGCTTCGCATATTTCTTTCTGATATTAAAAACACCAAACCTAAAAGCCATAAGAAAATGAATAGATTAGAAAAATATAATTTACATGAAGACATTGAAGTGCCCTGATCAATACTGACCAGAATGTTTTCACCCCCACAATAAAAGGGGAGTAGAGCTGGGACAACAGTAACTGGCCTTTGATTTCTCCACATCAACATCATTTTTTATTTTTCTGCAGAAATCATAGTTATTTCTATAAAACACCCAATAAAGAAATATGTAATCCAAAAATATCAAAACTGAAGATATCCTCAAACATGGAAGAATTCAGGTCAATACGTGAGCCATTTTGGAAATTACACAGGCAAGCTACATCAAATCACGAGATGAACTTATTAAAACTAAAAGCATATATCCAGAGCAAAGAAGTTGTGATTAAAAGAACTAGTGTTTAGAATTAAATACAAGTAGACAACAGCATAATAGCAAAGTTTTTGATTGCCAAACAGAATGTTTATCAGTCATGTTAAATTCAAAACAAAAGCAACAGAAATCAGGAGGTGAAAGAAAGAGAACGTACTGACGGAACGAATAGCTTCATCTTTCATAATGGGAGGTTAATTACTATTACAGTACCTGAAAAACTAAGAGACATAAATTAAAAGAAAGAGATGGCGCCAACTCATTTGGTGTCTGTGGGGGACTTGTTGTTGTGGTCAACTTGAGCCAGAACGCCCAGCTGGACTGAGTTGTGTGGTTCTGGGCAGAAAAGGATCCACCTGATGACTGTTGCCGATGCAGAATGGGAGCAGAAGATAGTGGTGGGCTGTTTTCCAGGAGAAGCTCTGTTTCGGCTGGTTCTCCCAAAAGGGACTCAGCTGTTCTTATCAAAGAAGGAACTCAGGGCCTTGCTGTCGTCGAGGATGGCTGCTGTCGCTTTGGGGAGCTCTGGTCTTCACCTCTGCTGCAAGCATCGTATCCTAGTTCCAGTAAAGATTTCTTCAGCCATTTAGTGCAGACACAGATGCATATGGGACATTGCTGTGGGCTCCCAGACCTTGATTGGATCCTTTGGGTCTGAAGTACATAGAGAGACATTCAGCACTCTTCCCACTTTTAGCTTATGGGTGAATGTTGTAACTTGTGTCTTGTATTAAATCTGCTCTCTTGCAAACCATTGGCTCTAGAAAGGTAACTACTACAGTATCCTCAAGTTTTTATTTAACCTTAAATAAAGGGGACATTTGAGGAAATAATATCATTGGCAGTGTCAGAAATGTGATATAAATTTCAGCAAATCCTTGAGTTTCACTTTGGTTTTACTGTGGTTACATTGCATTGAAATTAAGTTAAACATGTTATTTTAATAAGCATTTCTAGTATGACCTCTGATTTGTTAAATAGTTCCCTACCTAGATAGTCTCTTATTCTTCCATCCTTTTCATGCAGAGGGATTTCTGGAATGATGTCCACTAAGACTGAAAGTGGAATTTGGGCCAATTTGTTGTTTGCTTCTTTGTACTTTTAGAAATATTTCTGAAAAATGTTTTATTAGAAGCATTTATCATCTAACAAAATACAAAGTTATTATGTTTAAAAATAACCTAGCTTACAAACCACAAGGCAATACCATCTCACACACATTAGGATGACTACTCTTTTTATTTTTTTAAGTAAAACTGTTTACATTTTTAAAAATTTTATCAGTACATGTTTATAGTTCATGCATTTTACAATCATCTTGGTGAGTGATTACATGTATATAGCACAGCTTGTTATTTTTATTTTTAATCCCTTTCCTCTTTCCTCCTTGCCTCCTTCTCTATCCCCCATCTCATTTTTCATTGTTGTTGATATTATTTATCTTAGCTCATGTTGTGGCATGTGATGTTCACATTAATTGACATTATTAGGTTCCTGTACCTGGCACATCTTTATTCTTATTTCCTCTTCCCCTCCTCCTCATCCCTTGTGCATTTTCCCTTGAACCACTTCCCTATTCCAAGAGATCCATCCTCTTGTCTCCTTCTATCCATCCTTCATTATTCTCTTTGTTTGTACTTTGCCTCACTCAAATAAGAGATAATAGAAAGAATTTAAGCTTATGCATCTGGTTTGTTTCACTCAACATTATATTTTCCAGATGCATCCATTTTCCTACAAATGCCTCACGTCCATCATTCTTTATCGCAGAGTAGTATTCCATTATATATAGATACCACATTTTCTTTATTCAGTTATCTCTTGATGGGTATATGGGCTGTTTCCAGGATTTAGCTATGAGTTGTGCTGCTATAAATATTGGTATACAGGTATTACTGTAGTATGATGTCTTAAACTCTTTGGGGTAGATACCTATCAGGGGTATCACTGGGTCATAACCAATTTTAATTTCAGTTCTTTGAGAAATCGCCATACTGATTTCCATAATGTTTGTGCTGGTTTACATTCCCACCATTAAGGAGGGTTCATTTTTCACCAAAGCTTCACCAGAATTTGTTATTGTTTGAATTCTTAATGATTGTCATTCTTTCTGGAGTTAGATGGAATCTTAGCATTGCTTTTTTTAAAATTTGCATTTCTCTAATGGCCAGAGATGTTGAGTATTTTTTTGATGTATTTGTTGACAATTTGTATTTCTTCCTCTGTAAAGTGTCTGTTCATTTTTCTGGACCATTTCTTGACTGGATCTTTAATTTTCGATGGTTTAATTTTTGTGTTCTTTGTATATTCTAGACATCAGTCCTCTGTCTGAGGAGTAGCTGGCAAAAATTTTTTCCCATTCTGTAGGCTGTATCTTCACTCTACTGAATGATTCTTTTGCTGTACAGAACATTTTAGTCTGATATGCTCCCATTTGTTGATTCTAGCAGTTATTTCTTATGCAATTGAGATTCTATTTAGTAAATCCTTTCCTACGTTTATGTAATCAAGTGTTTTACCTATTTTATCTTCCAGTAGGTTTAATATTTCAGTTTTAATATTTAGATCTTTGACCTATTTTGATTTTAATATAGTATGTGGTGAGAGACAAGGGCTCGGTTTCAATCTTCCACACACAGATAACCATTTTCCCCTGCATCACTTGTTGAATACACTCTCTTTCCTCCAACATATGCTTCCTGCCCCTTAGTCAAAGATCAAATAGCTGAACGTGTCTGGGAAGTTTCTGTGTCTTCCATTCTTTTCCATTGATCCACATGTCTGTTTTCATGCCATTTTTAGTATTTGTTCTGTAGTATAGTATGAAGTCAGGTATTGCAAACGCCTCGCACTTTACTCTTGTTGCCCAGGATTTCTTTTGCTATCCTGGGTCTCTGCTTGTTCTGTATGTATTTTTTAATTTTTTTTCTAGATCTGTAAAGCATGTTCTTTGTATTTTGACAGGGACTGCATTAAATCTGTATAACTATTGTGAGAGTATGGCCGTGTTGGCAATATTGATTCTGCCTATGTAGAAGCAGGCAACGTCTTTCCATTTTCTGATGTCCTCTTCAATTTCCTTTTTCAGAGTACTGTAGTTTTCTTTGTACAAGTCTTTCATGTCCTTGGCTAGGTTAATTTTTATTTATTTCATTTTTCTTAAAGCTACTGTGAATATATTACTTTTATAATTTCCTTCTCATCCCATTCATTATTAGTGTACACAAATGCTAATGATTTGCATGTACTGATTTTGTATCCTGCTACACTGCTGAAGTACATTATTAATTCTAAGAGTTTTTCGGTGGAGTCTCTTGGGTCGTCTATATAGAGTATCATATCATTTGTAAATAATGATAATTTGCGTTTTTACTCTCCTATAGGTATCCCTTTTATTTCTTTTGCCTAACTGTTCTGGCCAATGTTTCAAGTACTATATTGAATAGAAGAGGTGATAGTGAACGTCCTTGCGTTGTTCCTGACTTTAGGGGTGGGAGATACTTTTACTTTTCCCCCATTTAGTATAATGCTGGCTGTCAGTTTGTTATTTATAACTTTTATCATACTCAAGTATGGGCCTTCTATACTTGTTTTCTTTGGGGTTTTTGTCATGAAGAGGTTTTGGATTTTTGTCAAAAGACTTTTCTGCATCTAGTGATATGATCACATGGATTTGACCTTGCTTCAGTTTATGTGATGTATTGAATTTATTGATTTATACATGTTGAAACATCCTCGCATCTCTAGGATGAAACCTACTTGATCATTATATATGATCTTTTTGATAATATGCTGCATTCTACTTGCTAATATCTTGTTGAGGATTTTTGCATCTATGTTCATTTAAAAGATTGACTTATAGTTTTCCTTTTAAGTTGGATTTTTATCCAGTTTTGGGATCAGGGTAATATTGGCTTCCATAAATGAATTCTGGAGTACTCCATTCCTTTCACTTTCTTTGAAGAACTTGAGGAATATTGGTGATATAACACCCTTAAAGGTTTTTTAGAAATCAGCTGTGAATCCATTAGATCCTGTGCTTTATTTAGGTAGTAGATTCTTTATTGTGTCGATTTCATTGCTTCTTATTGGGTTGTTAAGTATATTTATGTCTTCTTCGATTACCTTTGGTAGTTTGTATGTGTCTAGGCATCTGTCCATTTTTTCAGAATTTGCTAGTTTGTTGAATATAATTTTTCAACGCAGTACCTTCTAGACTTCCACAAGGTCTATTGTGATTTCACTTTTTCATTTCTAATTGCATTGATATGAATCGTTTCTCTCTCTTGGTAAGTCTGACTAGGAGCTAATCTATTTTATTTATTCTTCCAAAGAACTGGTTCTTCAATTCATTGATTTTTTTTAAAATTCTTTTTAATCCTCAATTTCATTGATTTCTACTCTCATGTTTATAATTTCTCTCTGTGATATCAGTTTATGGCTAGTTTGTCGTTGTTTCTCAAGTATCTTAAGATTTCTCCTAAGGTTGTCTTTCTGAGCTTGCTGTTTTCCTAATGTGAGCATTGATGGTGATGAATTTTCCTAGTAGAATTGCCTTCATAGTATCCCAGAAGTTTCAGCGAGTTGTACCACCATTGTCACTAACTTCTGGGAATTTGTCATTTCTTCTTTGATTTCCTCCATGGCCTATTGGTTGTTTAGGAATATATTATTAATTTTCCAGGAGTTTTTGCCATTTCCAGAATTTCTTCTAACATCGATTTCTATCTTTATTGCAGGGTGGTCAGACAGTATGCATGGGGTGATTTCTATTCTTTTATATTTACTTGAGCAGGCTTTGTGGACTAGTATGTGATCCATTTGGGGAAAAGTACCATATACTGCTGAAAAGAATGTATACTGTGTTGTAGAGGGTGGAATGCTCTGTAAACATCCATTAAATCCATATGTTCAAGGGTGTGGTTCAGATCTGAAATTTCTTTATTGGGTTTTTTTTTTTTTTAACTTGGTCTATCTGTTTGCAAAAGTAGGGTGTTAAAATCCCCTAATATGATTGTGTTAGTGTTTATTTCATCTTGTAATTTGTTTTGTGAAGATAGGTGCTCCAGTATTTGGTGCATATATGTTTATCGATCTTATCTCTTCTTGTTGGATCGTGCCTTTAACTAGAGTATAGTGACTTTCTTTGTCTCTTCTAATCAGTTTTAGCTTGAATTTTACCATGTATGCTATTAGAATTGCTACCCCTGCTTTTTTTTTTTTTTTTAGGGTCAGGGTGCATAAAATGTTGTTTTCCATCCTTTAATTTTTAGTCTATCAAAGAGGTGTAATAGATATTATAGAAAATGAAGATAATATTCAAAAGAGAGGAGAAATAGAAAGGGAGAAGGGGGAAAAGTAGGACGGGAAAAAGGAAAAAAGGGGAAAGGGAAAAATGGAAAAATATAAATAAACCTGCTGTAAATAAGGAAGGGAGGAACAGAAGGGAGGGGTGGGGAAGAGGATGGAAACCAAAATACACCATGTACAGGTACAAAATAACCATGATGAATGTGATCATTATGTATACAAAGTACCAATACATGTTCTTGGTAAAAAAAAAGAAATAAAAAAAATAAAAAAAATTTAGTCTATGAATGTCTTTTTGGATTCAATGATTTTCTTGAATGCAACAGACTGATGGAATCTGCTTTTCGATCCAGTCTGCCAGTCTGCGTTTCTTAATTGGAGAGTTGAAACCATTTATATTGAGAGATATTACCAAGATGTGTCAGTTATTTGCTATCATTGCCTTCTTTATCAGTTGGGGCATCCTTTGTTTTCTTTTCCCGATGATTTTTGTTGCTGTTTATCTATTGACCTCTGTAGTTTGCTCTGTAATTTTAGCTGTGTCCAATTCATTGTTTCTGTCAGGAATATTCTTAAGTCTTTTTTCTTGAGCTGGTTTAGCATGCATGTATCTTCTGAGCTAGTCTTTTTTGTGGAAATACTTTATTTCTACAACTATTTTGAAGGATGGCTTGGCTGGTTAATTATTTGGGTTAGAGGTTATTTACTCTTCAGGTTTGAAATACTTCACTTCAAGCTCTTCTGGCCTTTGGATTTTGTATTGACAAATCTGCTGTGATTCTAACTGGTTTGCCTTTATATGTGATTTTTTCTTTATTTGTTTTTCTCTGGCTGCTTTCAGAATTCTACTTTTGGGGGGTTGTTTGTTTGTTTATTTATTTGTTTTGCTGGATATCTGGTAATTTAGTGAGAATATACCTTGATGAACTTCTTTTATCATAATTGTTTGGTGTTCTATAAGCATCATTTACTTGCCATTTAAACTCTTTTATTACATACGGGAAATTTTCTTCCATGATTTCTACAGGCATGTTAATGAATCCACCTGTGATATCTTCTAGTTTTTCTCTAAATCTGTTTAGCCTAGCTTGGTCTTCTTGTCATCTAGTAGCTGTTAGATAGTTTTCTTTTATTTTCTTTTTGCCTTCTTTGAACTCTGTGTTATAATTTACTATTTTGTCCTCAACATCAGACATGCTGTCTTCACACTGATCATTTCTGCACTGTATGAATTCTATACAGTTTTTTTATTTCAGGTATTTCCGTGTGGCACCTTTTCAAGGATTCCATATCCTTGTTGAATCTGTCAGATTTCGAACTGTTTTAGTTAGCTCATCCAGGTTTTACCTATTTACCTGAAATTCACAGTGGGCATAAGTGAGATTGCTGTGAATTTTTAGTTCATTTCCTCTTTTAACTCCTCTATATTCCTCATCCTTTTTATGAACTTTTCATAGATTTCTGCTATTTGGTATTTATTTTCTTTTCCCATCATGACCTCTGCCTCGGGAGAGTGGGGGAAGTGGGCAGGGGCCTTCTATTTCCTTCCTTCCCAATTCTTTTATGCATATCTGTGTATATATATAATATTTTTAGGAATATATGTGCCACCATTTTTCCTCTCCATTTTTGGGGGCATTTACTATAGATTGGGGACTAGAGAAGTAGGAGAGTTTGAGGCTTATATGGAGATTTTTAGTAGGATGTTGCCTACCCATGATTAATTTTTTGATTTGTATATTCAGTGCTAGTATTTACTCCCTCTGTTATTTTAAGTGATTTTGACTCTGTCCTTATGTTTTACCTCAAGAATTACTTCTGGTTATAACACATCCATATACATTCATTGTTACAACGCTTCTATATGATAGTCTTTGCAGTTACACTTCACCCCTCTGCCTATTCTCTGTACACACTATGACAGTTTATCATTTGTGGTTGCTCTGCAATGAGGTAGGTAAGGTTGGATGGGGGAATGGGAGGTGTTTGGATGAGGAGAGCTAGACACTAAATGGGAGGCTTGTAGTGGGGAATAGTAGTAGATGAGAAAAAAGGTTGATGTGGGGTCTGATTTTACTGGAACACTTTTAGTTGAGTTGAAAGGTTAGTATCGAGAGTTTTTGGAGGATATTTTGTGGGAGCAAGGGCAAGATATGGAAGAAAAGGGGTTTACTTTGTGACTAAGGAAACTATATGGTTGTCAGAGCTTGCTGATAGGGAGCATAATGAGCTAAGTAAGATATGGAAGAGCCAAAGACTCAGGATGAGGAGGATCAAGGAATAATACTAGAGAAGACAGGAGCGAATGTGAAGGAGCTAAGTATGGATAATTTTAAAATGCGAGGAGGAGTTTACCTGGTCAAAAGAAGAATAAAAAATATGTTAAGAATATTATCTATGGGAGTTTGAGGTGAAGAAACTAGATTGGGAGCTGAGACGAGGGAGAGAAACAATCTAATACAGAAACATAACATAACCCCACATTACTAAATAAATCAAGAAACATATAAAAACTTAAAACTATGTTGGGAACACAGTTAAAATATTCCAATGAGACACTGCACATGTGATTACAAGTAGATTCTTTGCCAGAGTCTGAGTGCCCACACCCCAGTAAGACCTCTGATCCTTCCGCCACAATAGTGAAGCTAACTCAGAATCAGGATTTCTTTCATACTGGTTGCAGGCATTCCTGGAGAATCAGATCTAGTCTGAATTCTTAGGAACTCTTGCTGTCCCACTCCTTGGGTGAGATGGTGGATTCATTAGACGGGTTCACTGGCACTAAATTGTCCAGCGAGTCAGGATTATTCCTATGCAACCAAATAAGCTACAGTAGTAACAGGCTAATCCATTACAGTGGTATCTATCATGGATAGCTGAAAAATAACATGCCATGAGACCCAGTTTGGGGTCTCCTGTTAGCCTAGAGAAGACATCCATGGTTTATCATGTGAGCATCATAACAAACTAAGTCTTGGCCCTAAGTTAATACACTAAATTTGATGGCTGTGTCTCTTCTAATGGTGAAAAACAGCATTCAACAGTAATTTTGTAGAATCAGTTAGGTAAAGCCTAGGGGGCTGGGGACCAGGTAATGCCAGAGAGGGAAAGGGAAGGGAAAAAAGAAGAAAACTTTTTTTTTTTAAGTTTTCTGCTATGTGGTAAGAGAAGGAGGACATAGGAGGAGGGCAATGCATCCTACTCATGGTAAAGGTATGTTATATACTTAGAATGGAATGACAGGGATCACCAGGTACAAAATTGGCAATGAGAAATGGGGGTGGGAAAAGATTTGATGACTGTTATAAATATTAGAGAAAAAGTTAAAAGGAAGCCAATGAAAGGGAGAGAGAAAAGAAAAATTGAAAAAGAGTAAGACACAATAGAAAGAAGTCAGGTAAAGAGATATGGATAAAAGTAGAAGGATTATACAGGGAGAAGGGAGAATTTTCATACCTTCTATAAACTATACTGGAAGAAGAAAAGGAAAGAGGAAGAGAAGTAGACATACACAAACATACAAGCATAAAAGAAAAAGAGGTAAAACAATGGAATATTTCTATCAGTGGATATAAATGGGTAAGCAAAATGTAATATGGATATATACAAAACAATATTATTCAGCCTCAGAAAGAGAGGATTCTGGTGTTTGCTACAACATGAATGAAACTTAAGGACATTCACTACAATGAGTGAAATCAGCCAGTCATAAAAGGATACATGCTGTATGATTCTACTTATATGAGGCACCTAGAGTACTCAAATCACAGAGTAGCCAAAAATCATACAGCAGCCAAATTTGTGAAGACAGAAAGCAGGGTGGTGGTTAGTAGGGGCTGGAGAGGGAGGAATGGGAACTTAATGTTTTATGGGTAGAGAGTTTCAGTTTGGCAAGATGAAGAGTTCTAGAGCTGGATGGGGGAACAGCAGCACAAAAAATATGGATGTATTTAATACCAGTACACTTAAAAACGTTAAGATAAAGAAGATGCTAACTTTTAGGTGGTGTGCGTTTTATTATAATGAAATTTTTATTAAATTTATACCCCCAATCCAGACATTAGTCCCTGGTAATTGTGTTGAATGCTTGCTGAGTGCTGAACAGAACCTTACATAAACAATACCATTTACTTTAAACCTTCCAATATGACAAGTATGTTCATAATTTAAAGATGAGGAAACTAAAGTTCACATATATTAAGTAATAAGGGCAATATTCGCATACTCGCTAGACTAGGAAGGTCAAATGTATGGTTTTTTTTTTTTTTTTAATTCTGGGTCTATTCATCCATTCATCAGTTTTGTACAGAGGCCCCACTCTGTCCCACGTATTACATGTGCTTCTCTGTGGTGTGATTTCTAGACTTCCTCCTGATGACTAATTTTGACTAAAAATTCCCTTTTTAGTTTAAGTAAACAGCAATATTTCATACTAATTTAGAGACTCTACATCCTAAATTATCCCAAAATGATGCATCTACTTAACTTTCCTTTCATCCTGCCTTTGAAGATGAAATTGTTACTGATTTTACATATATTCTGTAGATTTATTTCATTTAAAAATAAAATATAGTGACATCGGAACCTTACTGTTTATTTACAGTTCTTTCTGCTGTACATGTTGCATGCTTTCTGAATGTGGTTCTACTTCTCAAGTATAAAAAATGGTTTCTTAAAAAGGCTGCTAAACACAAACATGATTTATCTGTTTACTCTAGTTGATAAACTCAGTTTTGGTCTATGCTAAATACTAAAACAAACAAATATTTACTTAAATATGTATATAATTGTATATTATTTAACTTTTGATTTGTATCAAATTATTCCCCAAATTGATATAACACAACTTTATTCCCTCCCATGCTGGTGCCAGGAATCCAGGCAGAGCTTGGCAGGTATCTCTGGCTGACCCTCTCTCACAAAGGCTGAATCCACATGTGTACTGCACCAATCTTTACAAGGCTCAATTGGGGAGGATCTGCTCCCCACCCCCCACATGGCTATGGGCAGGTCTCAGACACTCACTGGTTGCCGATCGGTGTTAGAGCCTCAGGTGCTCATAGGTGGGACTTGGGGAAGGTGACTGGATCATAGAGGCATGAAAATCATCATTGGATAAGTCAGCTGAAGAGTTTATAGCTAAATGTGACCTTGGAAGTTGAAGCCCAGTCAGGGGAGATGGGTTGCCAGGGTGTGGATTGCCAGGCCCTCCACCATCCCCTGCCTTGAAGTCAGCCAACTGTGGACTGAAACCTCTACAAACTGAGCCAAAATAAATAAACCTTTCCTCTTTACACTGTGACTGTTGGGTATTATATCCTATCAGAGAGAAACTAAGTCAATCAGAGATATCAGTTCCTTGGCACAAGAATTTCTGAATAATTGTCCTTGGACCTTAACAGTTTGTTTCACGTGTGCATTTATGTGTGTGTGTGTGTGTGTGTGTGTTGTGGGGGAGAGAACAGGAGACCCATTCTTCTCTCTGCTCTCTGAAGTCTTATTATAACCTAATCTCAGAAGTTATATTCAATCTTCCCTGCTTTATTCTATTAACTAGAAGTGAGACACAAGACCCAGCCCACACCCAGGAGGAGTGGATTACACAGTGACACGCAGACCCACAAGTGGGGTGCTGGGAGTCATCATAGGGGCTGCTCCCTCAGTTTGTAGGGCCATGTACCAAAACATGAGCAGCGGCTCTCTGGACAGTGGATTGGAATTAGAGGTGGGTTTTATATTCTTGTTTCTTTGCTACTTACTAAACAGACTCCATAGTACAGAGGTAAAAGTGGATGGAACCATAGGTTCTGCATTTAAATTCTAATTCTGTCACTCACCATCTGGGACAAGATGTTAGGCAAAGCAACCAGCTTTACTAACCTTGGTTTCCCCATGACTCCTCCTTATGGCTGGAAAGATGAGTGTGATTCATCAGAAAGGCACCTACACAGATGCACATTTTAGGAGTTTATTAAATGTGTGCTTATCATTAATGAGTATATAACTTTTAAAACATAAAAGGTGGAAGAAGTTACAATAATATGAAAATTACTACCCTGTTTATGCTTACATTTGTATTTTCATGCATGGAGAAGAATACGAACAGCTAAGACACAAGAAAAGTGAGAGTAAATAATATAAGCAAATGCTAAAGTATGTACGTCAGACTGTAAAGGAAAATCTTAGAAATAAAGAGAAAATGAAAGATGCAGCAGTTGTGGGAAAGGGTGCATTTCACAAGAAGGATCGGCTGTGGAGAGGCCAAGGGCAGGATCAGGTGATTTGAAATCCTGGTCAGTTTCTCATTCAGTGCACACTTCCCCCATGTCAGGCATGGAGTCTACAGTAGACAATATGGAAAATATCTGTACCCAAGAACTTTACGGTCGAAGGCATGGACAGGAACCAAAAGATTCTTTCAAAATATTTGGTGACTTCAGAGACAGAGATTAGCATTTAATCAACAGGAGTATTGTGGGCAACTACTATGTGCAGATGGTAGAGTGGATATGGGAAATGGCTGCTATCTAAGAGCGCTCAGCATATTATAGGGGAGGGATAACCAAACAGGCAATCTCTATGCTAATTTTTTAGTCCGTGTGGTTGAGTGCTAAGAGACAAGAGAGAGATATCTCTCAGATGTGATGGGAGGGCAGACAGGAGCACAGAGGTGGCACGTGGACGGCTTTGTGAGGCTGGTCACATGTAAGCTATGACTGCTTTGGCCAAGCTGAGAGTAAGGAGAGGGGAGTCCTGAGCACAGAGTGCTACACTAGCATGGAGTGAGATGGCGCAACTGGGAGACAAGAAGCCAAGGAGCAGATAGGTTAATCAAGGGCAGGCGTGGAGCGTGCAGAACTGCAGACAACAGAAAGGAAGGTGCCTGTTTAAAATTTGTGGAAGGCAATGACATGGTGGGTGCTGTGTTTAAGGACAACCATATGTTCCCCTCAGAGAAGTGGAGATAAAGTGTGAGCTTGGCAGCTGGAGGGAGAGAAAGAGAAAGAGAGAAATAGAAAGAGAGAGAGACGCTGATATCGTAAGTTGAGTTTCCTTGAGGTTCTCTTCCTAAGGAGACTCCCTCCAAGGCCAATAACATTTGGTCTGGAAGCCTGTTATCGCTCTTTCCAGGCTCTGAAGAACCGCGTGATGCTTGTAGAAACAATTAGCCTCGTGTATCACAGACAATGTTGCAGAGAGTGACTGAGAAGAGAGAGCTCGCAAAACATATCAGACCCCACCAGGACTCAATGAGGGTCCTCACAGAAGGCTTCTTCAATGGGAAAGTGTCAGGGAAAGCAGAATAGACCCTGAAACAGGACAGAAGAGGATCTTAGTCACAACAATCACAATCACAGGAGCAACCAATTTACGATTCAGGAGCAGCACGACTTTTGGTAAATCCCTTAATCTTTTTGACTCAAGTTTCACATCTGTAAAATAAGGACAATAACTTCTATTTCACAGGACTACTACAGGGATAAAGTGAGACTGTTACTAGGAAAGAAAGAAAGCACTATCCAACTATAAACTAAGTGTCCTTAGACAGGGAAAAGAGAATAACTGCTAACACTCAGTCTCTGGCGTCCAACCTTAGTTCAAGTCCCAGGCCTTTTGATTATTAGCTGTATAATCTTAAGCTAGTTGCTTAACTTCCCTGGATAGCCAGTTCTTATCTATAAAATAGGGGGAAATTACTTCATCGGGTTTTATGAAGCACAAATGATTAACTCATATAAAATTCTAAGCCAACACAGGCGTACAGTAATAAACTTTCAAAAACTTATTATTATTATTATTATTATTATTATTATTATTATTATTATTATTATTATTATTATTATTCAACAGCTATAGTAGTAGTAGCAGTCGTCATAATATTTTCTGGGCATGGTGATCCTGATTTTGGTAAAACGTGCTTAGAAAATCATACTTATGCAAGTGAGATTTCTTTAGCATCTCAAAATATTTTCATGAGTTTTGTGTTTGCAGCATTATTCTCAGATTAAACATGAAGAAACGCAAATTTGAGTAAGTCCCATGAATTCCTATGATCACACAACCAAAAAAGGCTATTCAGGGCATTGAACCCAAAGTTTGCAAAGCTAAATTCGGTGCTCTGTAGATAGCTGAGCGATCCCTCTGTACCGGGTATAGCATGCTTTAAAAGAAATCATTTGAGGCAAGGCACCAGGCGTTTCCTTTATGTTGAGTTAAAAATCAAACTGTATGCTATTAATTGAGTCTCGTTCTTTTAAAACGTTTTTGTGTTCTCTGGTATTGTCTTTCAGCTTTCTCCTCCAAGAAGAATTTTTTCAATTAACCATTAGCTTATGTTGCAAACATTTGTTCTTAAATGTGCTCATTCATTCTTGTAGGTGATTAAGGCTGATGGGTATATAAATATACAAGTACATAAATGACAAGTCAAACCACGTACATATGGTAATTTAATTTTGAGATGAGTACCATGTTTATGCATTTCTATTAGGCCGCCTACTTTTGATGAATGTGCAATTTCTTACCCACCATTTTATCACTGCCAATATTTAAGTAAATATCCTAAGTGCCACACTGGAGAAAACCATCTAGGCCATCCAGATAATTTGCAGCTGGAAAAGACGCAACACGCTCTTTTTCAGTGAATTGATGTTTACTACTTCATCAATGCTGCATGGCTGGCAGGTGCCCAATGACTTGGAATGTGCCACTGGGTGAAATAACCGATCCTTGCTGGGAGCACAAGACTTGAGATGAAGGCCAACCACTTGACTGAAAATTGTCAAGAATATTGCAGAAAATATCACAGGCTTCAGTCATCCTTCATTATTGGTAGGCAATTTGCTCAAGGGCAGGCACTCCACCCTCACCTGTATCGGGCACATTGAACTTTAAGAATGCTCAAGTCCCACATAAAATGGTGTAGTATTTGCGTGTTATCGACACGCATCCTCCTGTATGCTTTAAGTCATTTCTTGTTTATTTGTAATACCCAATATATCATAAATGTTATGACAATAGTTTAACTGTACTGCATAGGAAATAATGACAAGGAAAACCTGTATGTGTTCAGTACAGAGGCGTTTTCTTTAATATTTCCAATGCCTGGTTAGTGAAGTGCACAGATGCAAAAGCCAGATACACAAGGATCTACATACAGGATTTTATGATAAGTAAAGAGAAGGGATACCAACACCAGCTGAGTGAGAATAACCATGGATAGAAGAAGAAAAACAGCCTCCAGAAAGGAGATCTAGACATGAAGGTAGGATGGCTGTGTCAGGGAACCCTAAAGAAAGTTTCACGTTGCTGAATATAACACAGTAGTGGGGACCCCAAAGTGGGCGAAGGCCGGGTTGCGAAGGGGTTGTGCGCCATGCTGAAGGAATGGGGACTTTACCCTGAAGTCACGGAAGATGCTGAGCAGGGAGCGGCATAACCAGGTTTGAAAATGTGGAAAGGAACTAGAGATAGGGGCTAGATTCCCCAACCTTCTTTCCTTTTCACTGACTGCTGAGTGTGATCTGAAGCTTTCCAAGCACCCTTCTCCCCCACAGCAAGGAAACATGGAGAGTGATTCAAGGAATCCAGGAATGTTCTGGCTGTCCAGGTCAAAATGTAAAATTATACCTGACAGTTAGCAAAGTCAAACTGTTACCAGGTTTCATGGGGCTCAATGCTGAGGGTGGGGGCCCCTTAGAAATGATGTGAAACCAGACTCTAGGTAACCATTCACTCCCCTAGGAGCTTTTTGCACCCCTCAGGGTGTTGGTTAGAGTTGAGCTGTGGTACAACTGTGGGTTTTGCAAACTTCACCTCATGAGTTCCCTTCCAAAAGTGGCCTCATCCCCATAGCCATACTGCAACTTCACCCCTTTGTGAAAATCTAGGGTCTCAGGCTTTGAAGTAAAACTGAAAGTTCTAAAAGAGCCACAAGAGATCTCTGCTGTCATCCTCTCCCCAAACCTCTTGCCAAAGTCTTCCCTCTTCTCCTGCCGTATGTGTATTTCACAGATGTGAGGTTGACTTGAATCCCAGAACTGGCAGTAAAAGGCACTGAGCTGGGAGTTCAGATGCTTCTTTGGATTCTTGATCTGTAGCTTCTGAGCATGTGGCTTGTACACCCTTTTAAGCCTCATATTGCTGCACTGTGGTTCTTTACATTACCACCTACCCATTTACTAATGACTCCCAAATTCTGTGTCTCTTACCCCAGCTGTATCTTCCAACACTGACTACTATATCGGGCTCACTACTTGACCTGTCTGCTTGCATGTCTAACCAGTGTCTCAAACTTGGCATACTCTATGCTGAAGTCCTCCAAACCCATGCAACCTGCAGCATCCCATCACAGTGCTCAGACTGCTCTGGCCTCTCTAGGAATCAGTCCTCCACTCTGTCTGTCCCGTCATTATCCGACATTCCATTTGCCAGGAAATACTATTGATTCTATCTTTAGAAAGGATCAGAATCCATCTGCTCTTATTAACCCTTCTACTACCATTCTGGCCTAAGACACCATTATCTTTTGCCTTCATTAAGCCTCCTGACTCCGCCCTTCCTTTCTTCTCCCTATAGCCTTTTCTAAATTCAGCAGCCAAAGTGGGCCTCTTAAAACACGCATTATCTCATGCCACTTCCCAGCTTAAAACACTCCCTGGTTTCCCATTTCACCCTGAGTTAAGGACCATGTCTTTTTTGCAGACAGTGGTCTGTAAGACCCGATGTGATCTGTCCTTCTCTGACCTCATCTACTTACTCAGCTCTTGCCGAGGAATCTCATTCCCACTTCTCCTCCGCAATTTACCCACTGTGATAGATGGCTGTTTGCATATATTTTATGTAACTGTTGAGTAGTATGAACAGCTAATGTTCGAAATCTCACATGGGCACAGCACTTTGCAGTTGACAAACTAATTCTGCATATATTTCATTTGATCTTCACAACAGTGCTCTGGACTAGTACTTTTCTAATTTTACAAATAACAAATGTGAGCTTGAAGAGGCTAAAAGATGTGTCCAAAGTCACATAGTTAGGAATTGGTGCATTTATTTTCAAATATAGGTGTATTTGACCCTAAAGAAGGAAGGTGCTAATGCTGCCTGATTCATACCGGGTTAATGCCGATGGCCCTAAATGTCCCCTAATGGCTGAAGTGTTAACACCTGGTTCCCCAGAGCAGTGCTATTGGGATGCTGCGGAAGGTTTAAGCAGCGTGACCTAGCAGGAGGTCTGCAGTGCCCTGGGTGGGCACTGTGGGACCTCAGCCTCTTCTTTCTTCTCTTTTGCCTTCTGGCCATGAACTGAGTCATTCCGTCCCACCACTCTCAGGCCCAAGGCAGCTGGGCCAGCAGATCACAGTCTGAAACCTCTAAAACAGTAAGCCAAATTAAATCTTCTTAATAAGCTGATTATCTTAGGTATTTGTTACAGTAATGGAAAACTAGCTAACACTTAAGTTCTCTTGACAATCTCATGTAACTTCCATTACCCTGTCATCTTCTCTCCTTCCATTAGGTCCTGCTCCATTATGCAAAGTGTACTGTACATAGTAGATACTTACTAAATATCAATAAATACCCTCATCTTCATTGTCATCATCATGGCCCTTACTTTGGTTATCATGGATCATGTCTTTTTTATTTCTTCATTCATGAACTAAAGAAGGAGTGAGATGGCAGAGGTAAATTCAACAGGAAGGAAATGTCCATGTTTCATTTTCTTCTATTTTTCCTCTTGGTCAGCTTTTTTTTGTTTGTTTGGTTGGTTGGTTGGTTCTGGGGATTGAACTCAGGGCCCTATGCTTACAACGCAGGCACTCTAACCACTGAGCTCAATTCCCAGCCCTCCTCTTTGTCAGCTTTATGGCTATTCCAAGGGAAGGCTTGGTTCACTGAGTTCCTACATAATTCCCTTTCACCTTGTAATACAGTTATTCTTCCTACTGTATAGTTTCAAGTGTCCTCCCCATCAACTTTTGTAAATATAGTCCAGCTTGTTATTATCCTCTAACTGCCTTACCTACATTCTTGAATATAATTGATTTTCTTCTATCTCAAAAAGTGCACAGAGCTTGGTCAGTTATTTAGCCAACAAATATTTGTTTATCCTATGATACAGACCAATCTCTGATTTAGGAATTAAGAATAGACAAAGAGATAGAACACTCTGTCCTTGTAGTACAATAGGGATGAAGATAAGAGCCAAGGAAGTTGTAATTTATTCCTAGGTATTATCAATATCTTTTTAAGTTTAATGTTTTTAAGCAATTTCAACATTTCCAAGATTTATTAATTGAAGAATGCTAATTAGTTCTTCTAAGTAACATGAGGTAGAGCTTCTATATTAAACTGTTTCATTTCATCAAAATTAGAATAAGTTGACATTTTGCTGAGCTTTGGAATTACTAGAAAGGCTAACCTTCTTTTTCATTATAATTCGCACTAATTTTGTGTGGGCCCCCGGGGATTCAGGAAGAACCACTTGCTAAGAAGAGACAATAATCACATCAATTTCAAAAATAGAATCATGGTTCTGTAGCCTATTCATGGCTCACTCATTCTTTTGACAACAATTCCTTGAGTCCCAGCTGTGTTCTGACCACATAATACGCAAATGCTTCCCAACTTACAATCCTTCCATTAAAGGTGATGATCCCAAAGAAGTAGAACTCATACCTGGAATTTCAAATGTTGGTCTTTCCCTGGGGCAGCGCTACCAGACATGCTCCTCTGCTGCAGTGCCGGGCAACAGCAGGAAGGCTGAGTTCCCAGGCAGCCACATGATCATGAGAGGAAACACCGGAATCTCTGTAGGGTACAGTACGTAGGGGACTGTGTTTGAAAGTTACATGTGACATTGGACACTTTATTACAAAATACTTTGTGTGAGATGAGTTGCACAACTATAGGCTAATGGAAGAGAGCTAAGTATGTTTGGGGTCGGGTAAGCTAAATTAGGACGATGAGTAGGTTACACGCATATTAAATGCATTACAAACTTTCAGTATTTCCAACTTATGATGGGTTTATTGGAATGTAACCTTACAGTAAGACAAACAGCACAGAATTATGATACAAAAGAGGTTCAGGAGCTCCCAGGACACAAAGGAGCTGAGAAGTGTGGGCCTGTGAGAAACGAACCATCCAAAGCAGTTAGTTAAAGTGGAAAAATAGTGAGCAGAGGGAGAGAAGAGATGGGAAGGAATTTGATTCTGAAGGAATTTATAAAGCATTCTCCTGCAGAGTTCAACATTTATTTTGCATGCAGTAAGAGATCGTTGAGGATTCTGAATTAAGGAAGTGGCATGCTCACTTCATGTTTTTCAAAGGCAATGTGTGGAGTGTACATTCGCCTTCAGGAAGAGATGAGAAGCAAGCTCATCTCAGAGATTATAACAGTACCCCAAGCAAGTATATATGAGGTCCAAGACAATAGGAGTGGAAGAGGAAAGGGGAAGAGATGTGGGAAATATTTAGTGTACTGGATTGACTGTAGGAGCAGAGAGAAGGCGCTGTAACACTGGTGTTCTACCAGCCAGTTTAGTAGTCTCAGCTTCCTTTTTGAGACTACCATCTGCTGTGCTCCACATGATCTTCTCCATGTAGCCTCAGCTTAGAGCCTGGAAGTAGTCACTTGACCCAAAATGGGTCAAATTTTGTTTCCTGGAAATCTTAAGACACGGACTGGATTGTCCACATACTGCAGAGATGTAGATATTAAACTTGAAGCCATGGAAGCTCTGGGGTTAAGGGCCATGTTGAGTCATAAATAAGAAGCAAAAGGTAATCCTAACACTGGAGAATGGAGACAACTTATGCAAAGAAGAGAAAGTGAAGGATGATGCTCTCTAGGAGAGGAGCAAAGGAGGGAAGGGTGGGGGAAGGAGGGTGGGGAGAATGGGTGGGGGTGGACCTCAGTGAGAGATCATAGTTTTGAAGGTGTCGCACTCCGCTTCCAAGTGCTTCCAAGAAGAGAAGCTGGAGAAGAAGACAGAGGAAGCATCACGTGCCTATTATCAGGAGACCAAATAGGACACAACAAAGCTATGACACTTAAGTGTTTTACAAGTGTGACAAATTAAATGCTTGCCTGATTTTAAGAAAAGAAGCCTTCCACAGGAACACTTGGGTAACCACAGACATTATATTTACACATTTCTTTAGCAGCAGCAAACTACAATGCCCTATCTTGGGATTTGGGGGTTTTCTAAAGAATGTCTGTGGTAAAGGAGTAACAAAAGCTCTCACTGAAGAAATGTGTGCATGCATATGTGCAGGCCATTGTGCTCGATGGGGACAACAGCATAAAGACAGGGAGGAATTCCTACAGTAAGGGGAGCTGACCTAGTGAGTGGGTCACAATGCCATAATGCTGAGTATTACAACGAGAGTTTGAACAAGAAACCTGAAGAACCAAAGGGGGAATACTTACATGAGCCAGGGGAAAGGAAAATGTTTTCCAAGGAAGGGACATCTGAGTACTACCGGATAAGCAGAAGTGCACAGGGAGACTAAAGGCAGAAAAAGGTGACACATTTTCTCTCAGTGGTATTTCACATACATAAGTACAGATTTGAAAAAAAAAAAAAAAAACTTAAGTCTCTTGAAAGTAGAGTCTAATTTTTACTTAAATTAATGAGCTGATAGTTTCTTCTCTGCATCCAGCCAATCTCCATATACTTGGTGTTAGTCTGTGGTAGGGAGCCACATGAACATTGAAGCCCAACAGTATTGCCTCAAGTCCCAGTTTTGACATTTTATAACTGAGTGGCTTAAGCAAATTGTTTATTTGTGCCCAATGTGCTAAAACAAGGCTCACACTAGTATTTACTCCATCTGAAGCTTTCAAGAGTCATTCTACTTCTGGTAATGCAGAAAATATTTGGAACATATTACTTTAAAAAAAAGCTTATGCTTTATATCCTATCATCCAATAAAATAATCTCAAAGTTGGAACTATGTTGATAAAAGTGATTCATGCATTTTCTACTTCTTTTTGAAAACATACCACGTCCATATAAACAAAAATCCACATCACATCTCTCCAAAGCATCCTTCTGATTTTTATTCCTCCAAGCCTACCTCTTAAAATAGCTAGAATTCTAGAATACATTGAAATATACATTCTGCTTTCTTTTCATCTAATATTTTTACTGACATTTTCCTTTCTGTTGTATTTTTTAATTATTGGTCAAAATTCTTCAGCACTGAAGTTTTATAGTTAACTTTGCTTGCTATCATTAGTCATTTGAATTATTTACAGTTTTACACTGCTGAAAATACTGCCACTTTAATTTATTCTATAATCATTTGTTGAGGATCTATTAAGTACAAGACACAATCCTGCTGTGTTGGATTACAAAGCTGATTCACACAGAAATTGTGTTTGCAGATTTGCAGTCTAGTAGAGTATAGCTACATTAATAGGTAAATATATGCCGAGAAATGGCACGATATTTTAAGAGCTACCCAGTTACTTTTCCACAATAAGTGATTCTATTTGGCTATTGTTCAGGGTTATGAAGCAAACCAGAGATAGATTACTTTGGAATAGTTGAGGAGGACAGATGATGGAAAGTCTTTAATTCTACCTAGAAAGTCGGGGCTACTTCCTAGAAATCACGGGTTGCTATCAACCAAGGCACATAGCATAATGATTACGTGGCATGGACACGATAAAGGGCTTGTTAAATAACTCATGTTATGTGTGAATAAAGGAATACCGTGAAGCCATTCAAATAAGCAATTGAAGAATAATTCAATAGCTTGAAAACAATTCATAACATTATATACACAGAAAAGTCAAGTCATAGAGTCCCAAGTACATCTCTACTTGTTAAGCATTTGGACTATTTCCAATTCCCTTACTGGACACAAAGCTTTGGTAAAGATCAATATTCATGTGTGTTTTTTTAATTCAAGTAAGAAGAAAGTGGGGACCTAGAGGTATGCCTATCGGCATGTATGGTGCTTTGATATTTAAAATTTTAACTTAAAAAATAATGCTGGGGTGTGGAGCCAGACTGCAGGAAAGCAAGCTCTCCCCTACCTAGATGTGACTGGAAGCAAATCACATGGTTTTCTGTGCCTCACTCCACTTTCAAAGAGAGGCTATCAATGTCCTTTTGTCATTGGATTACCGTGAAGGTCAAACTCATTCATTTCCTATGACTTAGGACAGTACCCACTATATGATAAGCTCTTAATCAGTGTTAGATACCATGAATTTGTATTGTTGCTAATACAATAAAATGTTTTCATAGTTTGTTTTGCCCTGGAGTACTAGTGTTTTCTTCTTGGACCGTGCCTTACATCCTCCAATTAAATTTTCATTGTCAAAACTTCTTTTTATTTTCACTTTTAACCTGAGAACACTGAGTCATTTTTGAAAATGTTCCTCAACAATAATTCCCAGGTCACAGGAAATAAGTTTTCTTGATATGAAAACTTATTTATTAAATATTCTTTATACTATCCAATCACTAGTCACAAGATACTTTGGCATGAAAGTTAGTAAAACTATAGTTCTACAGCATCAAAATCAATTCCAAAAGAATACTAGAGTCCCTAAAGGACTCCAAGCTTCACTCTTGAAGGGAATATGACAGTTTGAGCAAGTATTTGCTCCCAACATTTCCTTCTGGGGCTTCACTTAGGTAGCAGATGAAAGAGAGAAAGGGAGTTCTTTTTTAATAAAGAAAAACATGCATCTGCCAGAAGCGATTACACACGACTGAAGAAAGCGCCCTTTAAAATTCTGGAGTTTTGTAGAATATAATCCTATCACATAAAATATTCTGTTACACAAAGCCTTACTTGCAAGATGAGGCTCCTTTAAAATTCAGATGCATTCTGCCTGCTGGCAAACAGAGTCCGTCCTGTACAAGATCTTTTGTGCTTTCTGTGCTTGTCTGTAACTGACAAGAACACCTGTGGCCCCCAAGAAGGAACTGGGGATGAGAAGCAAGATACCCGGTTTTTACACTTGTTGTGTTACTAATTACCTGGGTGACCTTGGACTAGCAGTTACAAAGTAAATTCTCTGAACTTTAATTTTCTGTCTGGGTAAATGAAGCGCAGAATCAGCTGGAGTTCAAGGTTCTGGGCGATCCCGACATTCCGCTGTGTTTTCTCTGATTGTGTTGTTTCCCTTCAGAGTCAGCAATGCAGTAGGCAGTGTTCAAAAATTACAACAGAATTCCCCGTAGCACTTGGAGGGAGAGGGTGGAAATTCATATGCTCATATTTTCTTCCTTAACCACAACGCTTGTTTACAAGGTAGCTGTTAGTGTTGAGCATTGTTACATGGTGCGGTCACATGGTGAACAAAAGAGAAACAGTCTCTGTCCTTTGAAGCTAAAAGAGATCAGATAATTAAGCAAGTGATGACAATTAGGTTTGATAGGTGCAGTGACCTCAGGAATCACCAGCTTTGAGGTGCTGGGTTGTTAAAGCTGGTGAGAAGATGCTAATCGCACTGATGTGTCAGCCCCTTTAGATAACCTTCCCTGGCCTTGCCCAACAGCCTTGGCTGGGGCAAGAGGAGGGCCTCCTGTTTATGCTCCAGGGAATCCTACACATGCATTGAAAATAAATGTCTCCCCCTTTGGACACATAGTTCTCAAGAAGAGGCACCATTTACATCTCTTCTTGTGGCCTCCGGCCTCCACCCCTATTTTAACACACAGCATAATTCTTGATACCACATGGAGGCCCAGAACATTGTTGAATAGACATGAGAAGTAATCTTCACATGGGCTGAAATGTTGGTCAGTGATAGACTGTGACAGACTGCTGGCCTGACGTGTGTGAGGTGCTGGACTCTGTCCTCAGTGTCAGAGGGAGGGAGGAAGAGAGAGAGACAGAAGGAGAGAGAAAGAGAAAGAGAACATTCCTTAATGGTCCCTAACTCCTTAAGGATGCATTTCTAATCAACTCAGTAAAAGACCATGGTGGACAAATACGTTCTAAGGTGACTTAGAGGCACCGATCACCTTGCTAATGGCCTAAAGCCACACCAGCAGCATCCTGACAGGGTACCACGAGCAGACAATTTCTTTCCACCCTGAATCAGAAGAGGCGCATTCTGTGTCTGCACTGGCTTAGCCTCTGAGAATCTGCAGGTGACTTATCATCTACCATAAGTGACTCCTCAGCTAACACTCCTGATCCCTCCACAACCTGGCCCCAACTCATCCTTCCACCCCTCATTTCTTAATTTCCCTTGCTCCTGACACACTTAATCTATATTCTTTCTAAAAACCAGCATTCCTTCCACCTTCCTGCCTTTACACAAACTGAACTCTGGCACCAGCACTCCCCACCCTGAGTTTCTGAACCATCTCTGCATATTCACATCTTTCTCATTTTCAAAGATCCAAGAGTCATCACACAATCTTCTGAGATTTCTTTCCTTCTAATTGTCAGTTTAATATAATTTTCCTCCTCTCAGCTTTATACGGAGCCTCTATTTGTACACATCCCTCTTTGGCTTCTTGCCTGGTGTGATGGGAGTTCCTGGGCGCTTCTTATCTGCTGCTCTGCAAGCCACAGGCTCACTGAGGGAAATCCATGGCTGCATTCCCAGCACACAGTAGACTCGGGGCCTCAGTACAAGGGCACCAGCCGCAGGGCGCTATAGCCTATGGTTGTGCTTCTCACTCTTCAGGACAGTGGATGAACTTGGTGTTTGGAAGAAGAGGGAGAAAATTGAGAGGCCTGGTTGCCAGTGAACTTCCCCAAATCGCATCCTTTGTCATCTCTGGTCTGCATACAAAGTAGGCTGGTTCTTGAGTGGAAAGCACTCAATCCCCAGGGAACAGTGCACACGCATGCACACACACAGAGATGTGAGTAAGTTTAGGCTTCTGGAAACTGCAGAGTACTAGAATGCGGTGCTCACAGTGGGAGAAGAGATGTTACTGGAAAGGTGCATGGCAGAGGGACCTGTGTGCCACAGGAGGCAACTGGGTCGTGCAGAGAGCCACTCAAGGGTGTTAAAGGGGATCAACCGTGTGTCTCTAAGATGGTCCTGGGTGCTTAGTGCACAGGGCCCGGATGGGGGCAGTCCCTGCCGGGAAAGTTCTGCTGTGATTCATTGACTGTACAATTTCTTTTAATTTACCTCCAGGGGTGTGAGTGGAAGAATCAGTAAATTTGTATAGCATGCAAACACCTTTTCAAGCAAAAAGAAAAAAAGAAAAAAAAAATCTGAGAAACAAATGAGCTAACCGTATTCAGAAGCCTTCAAAAAACCAAGGCAACGCGCACATGTAAGAGCTGTGTTCCCTCGGCTGAGGGAAGAACTCAGCTTCAGATAAAGCACCGTTTCTGAAGCCTCATAGTTATTCATTTTATTCACGCAGTGATTTAGATGTATTTTTATTTGAAACATTCATTCTTCCCCAGAAAGTGAAGAGAAACTGGGCCAAGGGAGTGGATGGAGTATTTCCCAGGTCCTTAAATACCAATGTGTATTTTAAAGTACAAACATCCCAAGCTAAAGAAATGTTTTTTTCTTTTTTGGTTTAACTCTTCATGCTCATATGTCTTGATTCCCTTCTGTGGTAGATTTGAGGCCAAACACAGGGTACATGGCTAGCGCTCACAGAAGAAGGTATTCCCCTTCCTCTCGGTTCTCTTTTTCTTCTGTTTTGGATATTCTGCTTTCCTGTTCTAAGAGACCTAAAACTAATACTTAAAGAGAGCTGATCAGTGAGGAAAGACTAAAAATTGACGCCTTGAGTTGGTCCATAATTCCCTGGGGATTGAACCCAGGGCCTTTGTGCTGAACTACATCCTTTCTTTTTTTTTTTTTTTTCCCCTCAGACAGAGTCTCCCTAAGTCACCAAGTTACCCAGACTAGACTCAAACTTGTGATCCTCCTGTCTCACCCTCTTTGAGGGCTGAGATTATCAGCCTGTGCCACCACATCCAGTTTAGTATTTCCCTTTTGCAGGGCAAAACAGCCGACAGTGATTCACCTGGCTGAATTTTTTTCTGGAGTCTGGTGTGAATTTTCTTTTTCTTTTCTTTTTTTTTTTTTCCCTGAAGTGCTGGGGAATCCAAACCCCAACCTTATGCATGCACAGCAAGGGTGCTACCACCGGGCTACATCCGCAGCCCTGCTATGAATTCTTTAAATTCCATCGTCCCACCTAAGAAACAGGCTCATAGTCATGACTGCTGCCTTTGGAAATGCTACTCTGGACACATTCCTCTCAGTGGCTGGCAACCACAATTCATGAGCCAAATCCGGCTGGCACTTGAGTTTATGTGGCTACAGAGCTAAGAACGTTTTTGCATTTTGAAACGAATGAAAATATCCAGCGACTTCACGAGGTGTACGAAACCAAATGTGAGTGTCAGGGAGGTTGCTGGAAGGCAGCCTCATCCCCTCAACTCCAGTTCATCGTCCCTTTGTATACAGCTGCCACCCACCGCAACTACAGAGTTGAGCAGGTAACACAGACTACATGATCTGAAACATCTAACTTGTTTGCTATCTGGCCCTTTTCAGAAAAGGTTTTCTCACCCCTGCTCTACTTCTCAACAACCCTACACCAGAGTGGACTTCCCGCCGTCCTTCCCACTTCCCACTCCAGACGGCGTGCTTTCCCCTCTAACACGACTGCTTTCTGGTGTTCTGTGTTACTCCTCCACATCATCATTGAAACCCCAGCTGCAGGACCGCCCTTCCAAGAAGGCCTTCTGCAGCGTTCTATGCCTATTCTTTGGTTTCTCCTCCCAAATCTGCATGTCGCTCAGTCTGCTCCAGTCTTGCTGGCCCCAAACCATGCAGTATCTGAGCCACCTGCTTACTGGTGCTTCTTCTTTGGTAGAAGCAAAACTCGTTGACAGCCAGTGACCGGTCTTAATTCTTACTCTCTGGCCCCTGACTCGTGGTAGAAGCTCAGAAAACATCAGTTACCTGAATAAATATAAATTAACAGGCAATAATGATTCTTCTCCCCTTTATGACACTGAGTTCATTTATGAGAGGGATAGAAGTAAGAGCACCCTGCTAGCTCCCCATATTTCATGATTAGAGATTCCGCACACTGAAAACAAGCATAAAGATGTTGCTTGTGCATTTTGACACACATATGTGACCCAACCCAGTAACGGTGACTGCTGGATTTGGGATTTTTCAGACATGCCTCTCAGAGTGCTCTTTCCCAGTTCATCCTGCCCATTGTACTCAATCATTCCAATTCTCTCCTCAAGAGATTCACCATGATCTCTAGAATCAAGTCAGGCATAATCAGCTCAACATTTAGGACTTTTGCAGGTCAGATCCCAGTGCAAATTTTTAGCTGTGTCTTCCCTTCTGTTGTCTCACATCCTAGATGCCTGCACATCCTCTGAAGTATGGTTCTTATTGTGGTAGATCTGGGCTGTCCTCCAGAGGCCTGATGACTCGTAGGTAGGGCTTCTAGAAGGTGATTGAATTATTGAAGTGATACAGCTGACATGCAGGCTGGAAAAGGTGAGCCACTGGGGGTGTGATCTTGAAGGGGATATCTCCTTCCTCTCTCCTCCCCACACTATCTCTGCTTCCTGGCCACCATTATGTGAGCAGCTTTCCTCTACACAGGCCCTTCCACCAGGCCTTTTCTTCCTTGGATCTGGCTGATTGTGGTCTGAAAATGTGATACAAAATAAACCTCTCCTCCTGGGGGTTGGAGATTTAGCTTGAGTGGTAAAGCACTTGCCTAGCTAGCACAAGGCCCTGAGTTCTATCCCTAGCACCCCCCAAAAAAATCCACAAAAAAACAAACTTTTATCTTCCCAGAAGATTAAAATCGTCATACCACAAAGGACGTATGCACCACCATGTTCATAGCAACACAATTTGTAATAGCTAAGTCTTGGAAACAACCTAAATGCCCAACAACCAATGAATGGCTAAAGAAAATGTGGTTTTTCTACACTATGGAGTACTACACTGCCATAAAGAGGATAAACTAGAGTCATTCGTATATAAATGGATGTTCCTTGAGGACATACTTTTAAGTGAAATAAATCAGACACTCATGAGTACACATCGAATTGTTTCTCTGATATGAGAAACCATAACTGTAAATAAGGACAAAAAGGTGTAATAGATATTATATAAAAGGAGGATGGTGTGCAGAGGAGAGGAGTACTAGAAAGAAAGAAGGGGAAAAACAGAAAGGCAAAAGGGGAAAGAGAGGGGAAAGGGAAAATATGGAAAATGATGAATGAACCTGCTGTAAATAGGGAGGGAGGGAGCAGAGGGGAGGGGCGGGGGAGAGGGGGGAGAACCAAGATGCATCATGTATAGGTACAGAATAAATGTAATGAATGTGACCATTGTATGTAGAATGTACCAATACATGTTCTTGGTTTAAAATTTTAAAAAAAACAAAAAACAAAAAACCTCTCCTCCTTTAATTTGCAGGAGTAGGGTATTGTGTCTCAGCAATGAGAAAAGTTACTAGGACTATCCTCATCCTGTGACCATGACTTTGCCCAGACTGTCCCAATTCTACATCTCTATCTGTCAAGACCTTCAAGTGCCTGAAGCTATTGTGAATTATCACCTTTCAGAGGACAAGGACTGCTCCTCTGGCATCTGACTCACCCTACAGTGCTTAACCTAGTAGCTGCTCCCAGTAAGTGTTCAAAGGTGATGTATTTGCGTCTGTGTTCCCATCTTGTAACCATACACCTGCTCTCACCAGGTCCTCGGTGACTGCAAAGGGGTGGAGCACTCCAAGAAGCCAAGGAAAGAAAGAAGATCTATGTTCCTTTTTCCAAAGGTGGATGCATTCCTCCAGCGCTTATTAAACACCCTCAGTGTGCCGGGTACTATATCAGGACTTTGCATTTATTATTTCTCTTACTGTTTCCACAATTCGGGTGAACTATTATTAGCTTCTTTAAACAGAAGAAGCAACCTGCCCTCAGGAAGCTAGTGCAGTTTGCCCAAGCTATTTGGGTCTGATCACAGAACAAAACTAACAGTCTTTCTGGAACACATTATCATCTCAAGATAAAGAACCTGCCACCAAGGAGCTCAGAGTGGTGAAGGGCCCTAGTTTTATAACAGGCTTTTTGACAACTTCATACAGTGATCTCACAAGTACTTTATGTATCAGGCATTGGGACCACAAAAGAGAAAATCCAACAGGTGTCTTGTCATCTTAGACATTACGTTAAATCAGAGACAGGCAATAAACAGAGGTATAAAATAATTACAGGTTTTAAGAAGTGCAATGATGATCAAAAATGGAATGATATGATTGGGAGTTCCTGGGAGAGACTGATGTTAGGGTTTAGAGTCAGGGTGAGGCTCTCTGAGATATGAAGAATGAAAATGAACCAGTCCTAAAAAGCCAAGAGAAGAGCTTTCCAGGGAGAGGAAAGCTAGTGCAAAGGCCCCAAAGCATCCCGTAGAATAGGCTTATTCAAAACAGAAACCACGACAGCATGGCTGAACAGGACAAGAGACAGGGGTGAAGTGGGGTGATGCCGGGCAGCTGAGAACTTGTGCATCACCGCAGGCTGCCTGTGGGCAGAAGCACCTTCCGACCTGCACACCAGCACTGAGTGAGTTGTAAGCACCCTCCAAAATAACCGAGTAGTAGTACAGTTCTACTGGTGCCCTGGCGTGTTTCATTATTCATCATGTTTTAGACTAGTAACGTAAGATCATGCGTGTATAGAAATTATGAAATGCCCCCAGCAGGCACCACAGCATGCCTCCTAATCAAACAAATCAATATTTCCTCCATGAAACATGGAGGGACAGATCAAGAAGATAACTTCATGGTAGTCCAGGGCAGGTGTTCTAGTCAAATAAACGTACCCATTCAGGTTCACCCAAATGAGTCGCACCATCTTGCTGTTCAGAGCTGACTGAATTTCGAGACCGCAGCGAGGGATTACCAAGCAGCTTCAGTCCCATCTCTGTTCTCACCCCTCCTCTCCCGCACGGGTATGTGGGTCCTCACCTGCCTTGTTAACCTCCCGTAGTCTTCAAAGCTCAGGTTAGGGTCCACCTCTGAGGAGCAACTTTTTGGAAGTCTTTTTCTGCATCCCCAGGAGGCACTGATTCTCCCGCCTCTCAGCCCCTTTGCACACTATACACTCTGCGCTTGCCCTTGTCGAGTTATGTCATGAATCCATGAGGAGGTACCTCGTTGCTCTCACCAGCTCAGAGCCCCTGAGAGTGCCGAACCTCTGCCACTCATCTCAATAGTCCCAGGACCCAGCACAGTGCTTGACTCAAAACATTGCTGAAGAAGAGGCTGTCAGAATGAATTCACTTCCGCCCAGATCGCCTTTCCCACAGCATGATTCTTCAGAAGCCTCCCAGTTCTTCTGCCCTTTTTTATCTAGATAAGACAACTGTCATGATCTACTCAACAACCTGGTGGCTTCATGTATAAATGCTTATTTCTCATGCCACTGCCAGCCCAGCACGGGCCTGCAGAGCATTCTACCCTGACAGTTCAGGGAATCTGGTTTCTGTTCAGCAGCTCCACCATCTTCCAGGGCCTTAGATGTCTTCCCTGGACACTGTATCCACCCAGCAGGCACAGGATACAGAAGCCTGAACACTTCCTAGTAGGCCGGGAAAGGCCTGGAAGTGATGGGCACCAGCCCACTTCTGCCCACTTGCTGCCAGCTATGGCTCAGTCACAGGGCCACCCCAAAGATGACTGGGAAGTCTCATCAGGTCACATGATTAGTGAGCATCTGGCCATTCCTGGCTCTACACCTGCATCAACGCAACCTAGTTTTCCACAGGAAAAGCAGTTTATGTTCTGTTGAAGGAACCTAGCCACTGTCTAAACACCTTATGAATAGCCAAATTAGGCGACTCTAAAATGACAGACCCCAAAACAGGCCCTCAGTGGATGTCTACATCACTCCCCAGCTAAAGACAAGATCCAGGAGTGTTGAGCAAACTCTAGGACACACTCTCACTCTTGGAAATTGCTCCCTTAGAATTTTTCCCCTCCATTATGTAGCTTTTGGATGTTCTTCTTTTTGCCATGTCTGTTTGGAAAAATGGGGCTCATTTTGATCAGACTTGAAGGTGAGAGAGCAAAGGGAACTGGGTGACTTTTCCCATCCAAAGGAATAAAAACACGTGAGACCCCAAGAAGTAAATCAAAACTCATTGAGAAGGTACGACAAAGGAAAGTCATGTGGCTGATTCACATACATATTTTTTTAATTGTCAAATGAGGAACTATACAAACCTGGGTGGGGTTTTCAACATGATTGGCCCAGCTGAAGCACAGGAGGAAGTGAAAGTCAAAGGAAGGAAGGGAACCTTGATTTGGGGTGTAAAATCTATACTATCACAAATGTTCTGGGGTTTTTGTTTTGTTTTGTTATGTCTTTTTTTTTTTTTCTTTTTTGGTTAAACTCATTAAGAGCTCTGTTTCAAACAGAAAACTTCCAAAGAGTGGGTAGGTGTGAAAATGCACTGCTCAGATCTCCTGCTAGAGGAGGAGTTGATTGAACACCCCAGCGGCTGGATCCCTGAGGGTCTGGTAGGCTGCCTACAGCCGGTGACTCCGCCCACAGATTCTACCCAGCCCCCTTCTGCAGGCATGGAGCTGCTTTGATGGGCAGTCTTGGTTCAGGGGCTCCTGGTGGCTTAGCCAAACTCCAGAGCGGAGAGCACTCAATAGTCTGGGCCTCTTTCTGCCCTATTTCCTCTTTCCTCCTCTCCTGTCACAGGTGTTCTCGAGCTCTGCATCGGAGTCTAAAGGCTCTCCCGCCTCCTCCTACTTCCTCCCTCTTTTTCTTCACAGGTGTTTCCTCCAATAAAGCTCCTGCCTTGGTGTACCTCTCAGAGGATGCAAACTTCCTCATTAGTCTATTCAAACTTCCAGGTGATCACGACAGAAATATTTTTAACATCTCCTTTTACATTTAGTTTGAATTTTATTAAGGGAGTTTGAAAGAACTGATTGTAGAAGAACAACTGACACTCACACTTTGTACAAGGAACTTCCAGCTTTTGAAAACAACTCACCTATCACAACAGCTTAACTGTAATAATTGTTGCTATAACAAAACTATGTCACTTTTTACTCTGCAGTGTCCAGCTGAGGTGAGTGAGTGTGCAGTCACTCTAGAGATCAGGGAGCTGAGTGCCTAGAGTGGTGAAGTGACTTTCCGGAGGGGCCAGAGGGTTGGTGAACAAGCGTGGTAAATTCTGACAGGGCCCATGCTCCTGACCTCACAGGCCCTTCACTCTGCCACACTTCATAATTGCACGTTTCACACAAAAGACAGAATCCATTCAGGCAACCTCAAGTAACCACTTTGCCTGACATGATCAATTCAACCCAAAATCTCATTGCTGCAAAATAAAGAAGTATCAAGTCTGTGGGTGTTTCAAAACCACACTCAGTTGGCTGATCAAAATCATTTTGAGCAGCATGAGGCCACGACGGGTGCTCGATATAATCCCAGTGCCTAGCACCATGCCAAGAACACGAAAGTCTCCTTAAAATTGTTGGCCGATTCTTGTTGTGTGGATGGACATTATGATATTTCACATGTAAAGTCCATCTTTCAAAGACAACAAATACAGCTATCTTTGTAAAACTTGCCCATTTTGGTGACAAACTATAGGCTTTGGGTGTTGTTAAAAAAAAAAAACTAGTTATCATTCACTGTGTGTTCACTGTATGCCTGAAACTAGGCCAAAATCACCCTAACTTTCTATCCTACATTGCAGATAAAGCAATTGAAACTAAGAGACATTAGCATCTTGCCCAGTGTGTCATGCTATTAAGTAATAGAGGTCAAATTCAACCTAGATTAGACGTTCTCTGCCATTTTATTTCTTTTCATAGGTACTCCTGAGATGAGCACAAAATTTCCATTTTGGCTCAACAATGGAGGTAAGAGAGACAGAAATTATAAATTCATTTATTTAACATAATGTTTTCCAGTGTTTCATTCAAACTGGATCAACAAAATGATACCTAGAAGTGGCGTTTAGACCCTTTGAGCCAAAGCTAAGTAGAGAAAGTTTGTAATTATCTCATTGAATGTTTGGTAAAGCTTTCAAGGCGCTTGATGTATTTCAGGCCATTTCTCTTAACGATCTTGTTACTTTGTTGACATTCTAATAGGGGAGTGTGCAAAGCCAGCAGAAACTGCCCTGAGAGAGGATGAGAGGGAGCAAACTTATTGTGACTTCCGATTTTGCTGGGAAAGGCTCAGTCATGCCCAGGCATGTGGTGCCGACTCCACCATGCAGCCTGCTCCTCAAGCATGGTGACCAGCTCCCACCACATGCTGATTGGGTCAGACTGACCAGATGATGTTCTATTCCCTACCATGTTACCACATCCAGGAAAAGTCATCTTCAGACAGGAAGAATGTCTCCATGCCTGCCCACATCCAAGTTGGAACAGAAGAAACCAGAGGACTAGCAGGAAAGAAGGCAAGAGAAAGAACACTCTACTCATTAATTATTCATTCATTACTTTGTGCATCCCCAACACTATGGTTTGAGTACTCCACCAAACTTGTGTTGAAATTTAATCCGCATTGTGCTGTATTAAAAGGTGGGATATCTAAGAGGTGATGAGGGCTCTGAATTAATTAATCCATTAATAGACTAATGAGGTAATAAGTTGTCTCAAGAGTATGTCTGTTATATTCACCACGTGATGCTTCTGTCCCGTTGGGACTCTGCAGAGTCCCCATCACAAGAAGACCCTCACCAAATGTGGGCCTCTGATTTTGGACCTTCCAGGCTCCAGAATCTTGAGATGAATAGACCATTACCCTTTATAAATTAGTCAGTGTGTGGAATCCAGGTATAGCAAAAGAAAATTGACTAAGACACTCAATAAAAATATAGTGAGGGCTTATTTTTCTCCATCTACTGTGTGTGAAACTGATAAGCAAAGCAGATGTGTTTCTTGAGAATGAGGAAGGGACAAGAAGGAAAGTCTGTGACACCGCCACCCTGCCTACCCATGGGCCATGTCCCTTCTCTTCTTCCAGCCCCAAGAGATGAATTACAATCTTCTCAGCCAATCACGGAAACCCTCTCCCTTTGCCAGCCACAGGTTTAGGGCCACGCACATGATATACACTTCTTTTCAATTGCATGAAAGGAACAGTTTGCAGGAGGCCCTCTTGAAGAGATTTGCCTCCCCAGTAGAAATAGCACTGTAGAAGAGGAGACCCTTTTAGTTTCCTTCCCCGTTCCTTCTTGCCTGCGGTGATGTTCTAAGAGGCCAAGAAGCTTGGAGTTGAAGAGAATGTTACTGAAACTCGAAGGATAGAGGGACAGAGAGATTGCAAGGCACAAATCCTTGACGTGGAGAGGTGACCTGCATCAGAGTCGGGCAAGCATGGATCAGCTCTGATAGGCTGGAGTTTTCTTAGGAGTTGAGAAGTGTTCGGTTACATTAAGAACTGCAATAAAGAATGGTAAAAACTTACAATATTCACTTATTCTAGATCTATTTTGTGCCAGGCAATGGGCATGGTGCTTTTCACATTATCCTTTTTTCATCAGCATGAAAGAAAAGCAATGCACAGCAGAATGAGGTTATACAGCCAACTTATATTTACCCAAAGCAGACATCATTTTTAATTCCCAGCATGACTCACTATTCCTGTTACCAGGACCCTGGTTTTCCTGTGAGGAGCCACAGCTACTCCATTCCATGTGGCCCTGGCTGAACCATCCACCGTGGTATCTCAAGCATCTCCCATATTCCTCCCCATGTGTGTAATTTGATCTCTTCCTAAGACTTCACTAAACTTTTAAAAATGACTAGCTCTTCAAGATCCTTTCCAGGAAATCATTTAGTCTAGATAGATAATATACCATGTAGCTAAAGTTCAACATGAGAAACAAGTAGAGCGCCAGACTCCCAAATTTCACGTTTTCTACTCACAGATAGTTCTGTAGGTACAGACAGGTGCATGGGTACCAGGGAATGGGAGTTGGAGAGAAAACATGTAGGAAGGCTCTTGTTACTCATACTTTCTAGATAAGTATTATTAACAGACACAAACTCTGATAACAGAGATTTCTCTGCAACAACACTGTCATTGCCAGGAAAGTGTTGCTCATCTTAACTCTGGAAGAAAAGAAGGGCCGAGCTTTCCCCAGGAAAGAGAAGAGCGGATGTGGTTTGTTAGTGTGGCTTAGAACTTTTTAGATGTACACTGCTCATCCTGCAGGGCATGGAGATCAGCAAACCACAACCTGAGGGCTAAACCCAGCCTGCCTTTTGTTTAAGTAAAGTTTTATTGGAACACATCACATCTATTTCTTTATGTAGAGTCCATGACAGTTTTCAGACTACGACCACCACATTGACTGTTTGTGACAGATGTCATCTAGCCTAAAATATTTCTTTTCTGGCCCTTTCCAGGTAAACATGGCTGGCCACTGGTCTAGTACAACAAATCGGAAATTATTATCAGTTATTGAATACCTACATTCATCTAAATTTAGAACTTCTGAGGTAGGTAGCTAATTCTGTTTTTCCAAAAAGTAAGGAAAATGAAACTTAAAGAGCCTTAATAACTTGACAAAGGCAATACAAACAGAGAGAGAATTGAAAGCTAGTCGTGTGCAACTTATTTAATGAAAATGAGTCCAGGACCTACTATGTTCAGGACAAGTGCTAAGTTCAGAGAACGCTGTGGTGAGTAGTGCTGTGTGATTTTCGTCCTCTTGGAATTTAAGATAATACGTGGAGAGAGACTATGGTTAAGCGGATAATCAAACACATAACCATACTGTGATCATGATTATACATGATTGCCAATGGGGTAAAAGGTTGTGAGAGAAAATTATCAGGTACTAGGAGAGGGGAGAAAAAGAAAACCAAGCTGTCTGGGTGGGCGAGGGGAGGTAGGCCGAGCTCCCGAGACAACAGAGCCTGTTGTAAGGCATAACTGCTGAGGTTTCATGAGAGGTGCAATTCAAGGTCAGATGAGAAGGAAAACAGAGTGATGCAGGGAACATGGAAAAGCAGACACAAGGTGATGCTTCACCAACATGGCACCATCTTGCAAGAAAACAGGGCCAGTGGCTCAGATATAGGGCCACTAGGGCAACTGGGTAAGAAGGACAGTTTGACTTGCCAGCCGCTCCCAAATCTTGCATTCCTGGGAAGAGCTGAAACAGCATGAAGTGTTAGACGGACAGGTAGTGGGCAGGAAGTTGAGCTTTTCATTGAGCAAAGAAGGTCAAATGTAGGAGACCCACAAAATGGGTCAGT
The DNA here is from genome assembly GCA_004026905.1 of Hystrix cristata. Classification (NCBI taxonomy): domain Eukaryota; kingdom Metazoa; phylum Chordata; class Mammalia; order Rodentia; family Hystricidae; genus Hystrix; species Hystrix cristata. Next base: position 64,668 of record PVJO010000669.1, read on the forward strand.
CAGAGGCCAAGGTCAGGAAGTTTCCTGAGGAAGTGACATTGCAGCTGAAATCTGAAAAAAATGAATGAATAAGGGGGAGGAAGTATGACTTAGGCTGAGGGGAGGAGAGGTGCCAAGGCCCTGAAGCAGGAAAGAGTTTTGCATACGTGAGGAACTGAAAATAACTTGGGGCTGAGGGGTCACACCCCAAAGGTTCGTATCTCTGCCCCATCGCTTACTGCCTGTGTGAGCTGGGGAGGGTTTTGAACTTCTCTGATCTTCCATTTTCTCACTTGTCAAATCAAGATCATAATGGTTCCTACATCACAAAGATTGCAGTTGCTCCCACTTTATTGTAAGGAGTAAACAGCATCATGCATTTGTAGGCGTTAACATAGATTTGGGCCCTTAAGAAGCAGAAAATGCTAGCCGTCCTTTTTATCATTATTATTATTACTTTTCCTGTTTACTCTGGTCTATTGCATTAAAACAGCTGAAAAAAAACCCTGAATTAGCATGATTACAAATCCCCAGGACAGTTCATATATTAGAGTTCAGTCCTCTGCAAAGGGATCTTCCCCTCCCAGTCCCGCTGGCCTCCCTGCCGTGCCGTTAAATTCCCACATGCTGTTGTCAGACGTGGCCAAGGCAGACTTTCAGACTGTGAGTGTCCTGCAGAAACAGAGAGACTTGCAGGGCTGTGGCAGGGCTCCTGAATACCTGCCTTCTACAGAGCAGCACATTGAACATTAGGGCCGCCTCTCCAAATGCTCTCACAGACAGAGAGGACTCAGAATCAGACCAGGGAGACTCGCCATCAGTTTAAACCAGAGCTACAGCTAAGCTGAAAGCATCATGCAGCACAAATGGGAAATCAGTGTTTGTTATTATAATCCCTGACATCTGGGAGTTCTTTGTTATGCAGCAAAACTGACAGACACACTCCTTAATATTTCTTTTACACCAAAAATTGTGAAATATAAAACACAGTAGGTCTGGTATGTGCTTTTAGGGATTTATTTATTCTCTTTTCCTGGGACAGATATCTGGGAGGTGCTGATCAGAGAGACACATATGTGTGGATTGGGATAAGTGGTATGGAAGATGACAATGTTGCAGAATGGTAAGAGTCAGACCTAACATGAACATGTTCACTCAGTCTCTTTATGTGCATTGCCAAAAGGCGTAGTAGCCCCTCTTGGCTCTAACATACACTCCTCCATCTGCTTGTACCACCTGGATGATTTTTGTTTCCTTTTAGTCAGCTCTACATAGGCAATTTCATTTTCTAATGATAGCAGAGGTGTGGGGTGGGGGGTGTTGATAAGATCACAAATCCCTCCATGTTTTCCCCCTGTGGCCCTCACACCACAATTCTGCCTAAAACTATTCTTCCACTTTCCACCCCCAAGAGTCTTGCAGAAAGCCCTAGCCCTAATGAACAATTCTGATGCTAACACTGACATTCACACAATCGCAACCTCCCAGAAGATTTCAGAGACACAACCCCATCTACTCTCACCAATATCTTTCGTCTCTTTAACACCTCCCATCCTTCTCGCCACATTTCGAAGCAGTCCTGGAAGCTGGAGAGGCAGCATCACACACTGGTTAAGAATGAAACCTCAGATAGCTGAATCCCTGTTTGCCAGAGACAAGTGACCTTGGATGAGTTACTTAGTTTCTCTATCCTTTCATTTTCTCAAGTGCAAAATGGAGATAATAACTGTATATTATGGGATTATTATAAAAATTATTTGAATAAATACAGAAAGCACTAAGACTTGTGCCTGGAATATAGGTAAGTGCTCAAATAATATTATTTGACAGATGAACTCAAATATCTTGGTCAAGTCAAAGAGGAAGCACCAGAGTGAGAGATTCCAAATTCCAACCTCCTCTTCTAAATGCTAGTGGTGGCCAGGATTTGGCCTTAGTCCCACCTCTCTGTCTCGCCACTGCCCCTGCACACATTCTGCTGTTTTGGTCCAAGCGTCAGATAGCCTGAGACAGCAGGAAGTGAGTCTGAGGTAGAAGTGAGAATGGGATACTGTATGCAAGTCCAGAAAACCAGAGTAGAGAAGGGAGAGGAGAAAAAGGCACAAGGACCTAAGCGCCACTCTGAGCAGGGTTAAGGCTGGACAGGAGAATCATCTGAGGCCTTCCAAGGAGTTGATCTTTCACCATTTGGGCATCCATTGTGCACCACAGTGAAGATGGCCTCTTGGCAGCAACACCAGTCTCCTCTCCGTGTCTCAAACAATTCAGCTCTGGCCCAGACTCGCATACCTTCCTGACCCGCCATCTCCAGAGGACACCTTCGTGGGTGGTTAGTTGCACCTCCAGTTGCTTGTCAAGCATTCCTTTCACAGCATGCTCCATGCAAAGGACTCTTCATAAATAAATGGTGCTCCCTGTCATTAACTATCCAGTGGTGTCTGGGTGTTACAATAGCAATCCTCAGGCTGCTTCCTGGCTGATCCACCCATTCAGTTGACTCTAAGTAGAGTTAGTGTTCATTTTCAAGGCCAAAACAAAGAAGCACAATCCCAAAAATGTGTCCAATGAGTGGCGCAGAGACAGATTCACATCCCAAGCTGAGCAGACAGTGGCCAAGCAACACATCAGGAAGGAGTACCCAGCTGAGGTGCCTTGAAAACCTTCTTCTCTGCTCTCACAGCAGCTGACATCAGGGTGAAATGAGCTGCTGTGATGGCTTTGCACGACACATCAGAGCAGGTGAGCACAATCTGCGAGTTCTCTGGATGCACGGATCGAAGAAGACCGAAAGACTGAGGCTCTCACAAACTGAGCATCGGGAATAAAGGGAATGCAAAGGGGAAGTAAGGACAAGAAAGAGCACGGGCCCGTCACGTGTCATCCCTGGGGCAGCAAAGGGCTGAGTACCTCCTCCCTCCCGGGAGCCGGCCTGGAATCAGAGGCTCACGGCACAGTGCGGGTTTACTGGGCTCTGCCTCTGGGCCAGGCAATCGGATAAAGACTTCTCTTTTTTTTGTTGTTTTTTTCTTAGATTTTTATTAAAATTTATCCAAAATTACACAAACTTACAGGCAATTACACAAGCTTACAGACCACAATTAATTGTACCTTTTGCTTATGACAGTGAGCAATGTAAAGCCTCTTTCAAATCTTGTGAGATTTGTGAGATTCTTTCAGCTCGTGTAAGTGCCTGACGATCTTCATCGTGAAAATGAGGAACCAGCCTGAGAGAGGTGAAGTAACCTTGGGCTCGCTGGCAAAGCTGCGGATCACTCAGGGTCGCCTGTGCTATATTGTACGTAGGGCTTGTAACATGCTAGAGCACTTGTAGCCCAATAAATGTGACAATAGCAACTAAGATGAGGCGACAGCCATGGTTCTAGAACAGCACCTTGAAGGTATCCCTGTGCCCTCACCGCAACACTCCGTGTCACATCTTCCCCCTCCCCAGGACCACCAATCTGCTGTCCTGGTATTCATCCCTTGGTTCTACATCATCTCCTCAGGAGAATTTATGAAAACCACCGAGGGGAATTTCTCTTGGTGCAGAGGACCTCTGCAAATTTTATGACTCATCTTATCCTGGGGTGCAGGGTTTAGCTTTAATGTACTCTACAGGGAGTGAGGGGCTGGGATTTAAGTTCATCATTTGTTAATAATTAGATGAGCTTGGCCAAGTTGCATGACCCAGGGAGACTTAGACAAAGGCTATCTGTCTTACCAGCACATCATTTCTCAGAAGGGGTTTGTGATGTCACCACCCCTACCCTCTCCTTCCCTCGCACCCTCTTTCTGAAAGAATCATCTCTCCCTCTGTCCTGTCACATAGGATCCACAAGTCCAAAACAAGAGCACTTCCCAGGAAAACATCTTCCCAAGACTCTAAGACTGCCGGATGGCCACAGAGCCCTGGGTATGTCCTGCCTTCCTGAGAGCAGTGGTGGGGAACCTACAGCACATGTGCTGCAGTGGGCTGCTGGTATCATTGGAAGCTCCAAAAGGTTCTCCATCACTGTTCTGAAGTACAGGAGTGTAGCATGGTTTGGAGTGCATGTCAGGCCCATGAAAACCTGCTAAAAACCCAAACTGCTGGGCCCCACCCACAGGGTTTCTGATTCAGTAGGTCTGGGGTGGGGCCCAGAATTTGCATCTCCAACAAGTTGCCAGTGGACACCAAAGCTGTTGGTTCTACGGCCACTTTGAGAACCGCTGGTGTGGCCTATTATTACCAAGCAAGCACCTGCACGGCTGAGACTAACGGTCTAGCTGCCTCGAGTTGATGCTCAGCTCTTCTACTTTCCAGATGTACACCCTGGGGCAGGTCAGTCTCGCTGAGCCTCCATCTCCCTGCCATTCGATGAGGATGGCAATGGCGTGTACCTCAGAGGCTACTGCAAAGGACAAGGGAGCTCCCACACGTAGAGCCCACAGCACCCTCTCCGGTCTTTAGCAAGTGCTTAGCTTTTGTACATTGTCAGGATTCCAGGAGGGCGCAAGCGTTCTGGGATCTCCATTCTGCATCCCCTCAGGAAGTTATATGTCCAGATCCTAAAAACACATCTAGGGTCATTATTGAATGTGTCTGTGTCCCTGGAACTTCTCAGAGATTAAGGAAACCTTCAGCCAAGCTGGTAATCAGGCCATGACAATGAGTCAAGTATTCCCAATCTCAGGGTTGGTGGCTGAGCAAAGCTGAAAGCACTTAGATTTTTTTCTGTAAGGGATCAGCTCACACATCAAAAGCTCAAGATTTGGATCTAGGCTCTGCTGATTTCTGGCTGGGTAATTTTAAACAAGGTCAATATTACCCCTGTGGCTCAGCTTCTTTATCTGTTCAATAGGGACAGTTATGTTCAAAATAATGAACCATCATCCTGTTTTGCGAGCTGTGGTCCTCCTAATTGTGAGAACCCAGGTAGCTACCTAAGCATCTGTGTCATTTACTGCTCAAGGCAACGAAGGCGCACTACTGAGCTGTCAGGACTCACTGTCCCCTGAACGAGCTGCTGCTGGGTTCTGTTGTATAAAGAATCTTCATTTCTAGGAGAGACTTCATTCACCAATATTTCCCAGCCTCGACCCACCCAGACTCCAGAGAATGCTCCTGACCCATGTATCCAGCCACGGCCCTTCCAAGGAAGTGAGGGTTAGCAAAGCCTGGATAGACTCACAGTCAGCTGGAGTCACAAAACTCCCAAGAAAACAATCCTGGATAATGGCAGTGCATTTTTCTTCTTCTTCTCCATGAAGTCAATTTCATCAGCCAGCGATCGTGCCCTGAAAGAACTCAGAAAATCCCACAGGAAAGCACTACAGAATGTTTTTATCATTTTGTCCCATTTCTCCTGTTTGCTTAGTAATCCTGGTAAATGGCTTTGTGCAAGAAGAAAGTTTTTAATTCTATTGAGTTCTTACCTGGGACAGTGGAGGCTCAATCTTCAGGTCCGAGAGTGGATGGAAAAGATTCAAACTTTTCTTAGGCACAAAATTTCTTTAAGCTTTCTTAAAATGATAACTTATTTTGTTATAGTAATCATAAAAATGAAAGAATACTTAGTAGACATTTTTTTTTATTCTTTCAACAAATATTGACTGAGTGCTTATTGCTTGGGAGACACAGTTCTCACGTGCTGAAGACGTAACAGAGAACAAAACATAGTATCTCTCCTCATGTGTCAAAATTTAACCAGGGAATGTTCTCAGTGACACAGATATTAGCGTGTTTGTCTAATAAGCACTGGCTCTGTCACCGAAGTTTAAGATGGTCTGGTCCATGTAACAGTGCAGGAAGAACAAAACCGCAAGAAGATACCCATCCACTTGCCTTTCTACTATATTAGAAGAAATTATGATTCTTCTTATCAGGAAAAAAGTGCTGGAAAATGATACGTCTAATTCTTTTATATTGGCTCTCTATACAAAGCATTTTTAATTTAAGATCTTACTCATTCAATCAACAATTGTTCTTTGGAATTTTCTGTGCCAAGGAACCAGAGAATGAGACGTGTTCTCTACCCTTCAAGACCTCTCGTTCTGGTAGAGAAAAGTAATTGCCACTCAGAGTGATGAGTTTTAGGAAAGCGAGAATAGCAAGGCAGGAATGAAACAAGGATGTGTGAAGACTGAGCGGGCCTGACAGTGTGGCTCACGTGTACTGGTGCAACTCCAAGTACCTCGCAAATTCATGCGACCTTCACAGCCCCTCTGCCAGCAGTAATAAACCCCACCTTATGGATGGGAAATTGAGTCACAAACAGGGGTCACCCAGCTTGTAAGTACCAAATTTGAGGGGGGAGACTAGGTGGTTCTTAATGACTGTGCTTTGCCTCTCTATGCTAATTCTCTGATAGAAATATACTTCAAGTTGTGGCGAGAACTTAGTTTTTGCTGTCAGTTTACGTGGGTTTGTAAATGTTCCCAAAACACACAACTTCTTATCCAATGGCACTTGCTTAGAGCATGCAGAGTCCACCAAGAGTCTCCAGAGCAGTGTGGACGTGCACACATGTAATCCTGGAAGGCTGAGGCAGGAGGATTCCAAGTTTGAGCCCAGTCTGGGCAATTTAGTGACTAAGCAAGACCCTGTCTCAAAATTAAAAAAAATAATAATAAAATAAAATAAAATAAAAGCAACCTGGACGTAGCTCAGTGAAAAAGTCCTGGCTTCAATCCCAAGCACCACAAAATTAAAAAAGGCTTTCTCCCAGCTTGGATTTGAATGTCCAAAAGTGTTATTTCCTCCTCTTTGAATGGTCGCCGAAACACACCATCATGTGTAACAAAGATAATAGGCCAGAGGGACAGAAGATCTGGTTCCTGTCCTGGCTCAGCTCTCTAAGGCCATGTGACATCCAGAACTGTTTTGGACCTTGATTTCTTTCTTAATCCAACAGGGCTTTCAGTACAGGCTCAAGCCATGTCTTGAGGGGTTAGAGATGAGTGTGCCGTATGACCTGCCCTGTGGGAGCTATAACTTTTGTTATCATCATCAATAGTCTCAGCATGCCTGTCATCATCACCATCATCCCCATTAGAAGCTTGACCCATGAGTAGGTAAAGATGGATTTGCTGAGTGTGAATTAGTTTAGGGCGTCAGAGTCCTGAGCACAGGGTTACCTGATCAGTCGCAGTCAAAAGCCTTGGAAAAAAGAGGATGCACCAAAGATTTGGTCAGAAAAGGAAATCTTCACCACCTCAGCACAGTTGACCTGTGCTGACCTGGCACAAAACAGGTTCTCTGAATAGACACTTCACAAAGGCCCCCTGAACTTTCCCAACTTCGAGTTACATGCTGGCCCCCTGACCGCTCTGAATTACCACGCCCAGTGCCCTTCAGCGATATGCATGTGGCACGGTGTCAGCACTCTTGGCTCAGGTGGTAATAAATTCTTTCTCAGCATCAGGGCATGTTTGTTATAGCCTTCTCCCCCAGTCTTGTGTCTTCAGGCTCTCTTTGCTTTCTAGCTGTCTTCACATAGTCCCTGCTCTTTTTTTTTTCTTTTTTAATTTCACCATTTATTTCAAAATGGGACTGGAACCTCAGAAGAACCTATGTTACATCATTATACTAACAGCAAATTTTGTTTAAAGTCAGTAAAAAGCAATCACCTGAAAGACGACACTGTCAAGGACCACTTTTACTGGTTTAAAAATGGTGCCCCAGTCTTGCCTACTGTGATTGCGTCTACATTTGGGTGAAGTTAAACATTCAATCAGTTATTTTTTTTTTCTACTTAACTGAAAAAGTGAAAATCAACCTTGTTGGCAATTAGACTGTGGTAAATAATGTTTCTAGCCAAAGAAATTAAGGTGATACTAGAGCTTAAAAATTATTTTGAAGAGATTACTGCTTTGTCACCAATGGCATCACTATCCAGCCCCATTTTGTTCTTCCTACTTTTTTCTTAATTTATTTACCAAGAACATGTTATTGTTCATACTGTACATGTATATGTGTACAATATACATGTATTTGTATACTGTAGATACACATAGTGATCACATTGATCATAGATAATTTGTACCTGTCCATGATGTATCTTGGCTCCCCCTTCTCCACCCCTCCATAGTCCCTGCTCTTTTGAGTCTTTCCACAGTGCTGCCCAGGTAACTGGCTTTTCTTGCCTACCTTCCCTCATGGTGGCCACAGATCGGCACTCTCTGAACCCTTGGTACCAATTAATTGTTTGTTTTATTTGATTTCTAGCCAACAGCAATCAACTTCCCGGGTTTTACTCTCAGTTGCTCAAATAAATAAACCAAATGTTAGTTTATCACCTATCAATAATGCAGAGATGGTTTTGCCAGAAATATTATTTTTCTACTAGCCCACACTATTAGAGTAGTAGTGTTAGTTTTGTTTGGGTTTAATTAGTGGGGCAAGTGGGATGCTCTTTCTTTAACATACTTTGTTTTATTTGATTCTCTACATCCTGAGAAAGTAGACAGAACAGGAATTATTACCTAAATTTCACAGATGAAGAAACCTTTCAAAGAGAAAGAAAGTGACTTGTCCAGTGTCGGATTTCAGAAGAAGATAACTGTGGCTAGAATTCAGTAAATCTTACTCCCGGTTAAGTGACCGTCTTGAGTGGTTCCATTTCCTGTCATAGCATGCTGGCATCCTGTGATACAATAATAATCCTTTCCATGCCGTGTTTGCATAGACATTTCATGGACTTTCCAGAGTACATTCAATGTGGGCAGGGGATTTAGCTTAAGTGGTAGAGCGCTTGCCTAGCAAGCACAGGCCCTGAGTTTGATCCCCAGTACCACCACCCCCAAAAAAGCCAGAGTATGTTCAATGAAACATCAGTACTATAAGGCACACTATGATTAAAAAAAAAAAATTCTGCAGTCAAATGTGTCTGTAATCTGCTATATACTATGCCCTTTGCTGGAGAGTCACGATGTGAATTAAGGTATAAAAACCTCACAGAAGCCTGCAGTATGAGGCTCATGGAATTGTTTGTCCCGGGCTGGTCCAAATTTATTTGAACATGGATGGGAGGCAAGAGTAAAATCAGATAGACCATATTCTGATCATAGACGCAAGAGACTCAAGATGTTTGGGCAAAAGACAACCGCAGCTGAGGTGGCAAAAAGCAGGTTGATTCTGAACATATTTCAAACATAGAGTCAAGATTTGCTGGTGGGTAAGCTGTAGGACACAGGAAAACGGGGTGACCAGGATGACTGAGGTTTTAGCTGTGAGCAGCAAGTGGACAGAATCGCCTCTTCCCGAGGAAGCTTCCTCTAGATGGTCGAGTCCACTTCTGTCATGCTGACGTCTTACCACCTCAGACCTCTTGACCTCAGAGATCACAGAGTTTCAGCTATATCTTTGCTGGTGAGATTTTCTTTACAATGGCTAAGCGAGCTTATCATTTTTTACTTAATATCTCATTCCCATACCTCGCACAGGAAGGCACTCTGTAAACATATGCTGAATAAACAAATGAACAGGAACAGGAAGGATGCAGGCATTTCTTAACAAATGTGAATGACATATTCCTAATCTATATTGATATTGCAAATCAATTTAGAGTGCAATGGAGAGCTGGCAAAAGGGAAGAGAGATAACTATTAACAGAAAGGAAAACCCAGTTTAACTCGAGCCCTCACCCGTATTTCTTGTACTAATCTTTTCCTTGTTCTGAGTCCGGTTGTTCCAATCCCATCCAACGAGGAGTAACACAATGTGACTTCCGTGGCACTGCACCCTGCTGCCCATGACTCCGAATGAAAGTTGAAGTCTGTCTTCTGTAATGTGTTGGGCAGCACCACCCCATACAAAACGTGTCAGACTAGGTGCTTCGCCCTTTGGCTTTGATGAAGCCATTCAAGTACACAGAAAAGAGGAATGCAGTAGTTGCTGAAGTCATCAAGACTTCCCGGAGGTGTTCCTTCTTCCTCCTTCCAAGAGCATGAAGTTGCAGATGAATATGGTTTGGTGGAAGGAAAACGCATTACAGTCTTCACTATTCTTCATCCAGTTAAGAAGAATGCAGTAGGATTATGCCCTTCACTCCCCTCAAAGGAGAACTACTGAACAAAGTCACTTTTTCTTCAAGACCTCACCATCTTCTCAACTTGCTTGGTCCATCTGCAAGAGTCTGTCTCTTCTCTTCCCACTTGGGAATGCACAAAAATATAATTTCCATCTGGATCTTTGGGATCTTTGAGAATCCAAAGGCTGGTCTTGGGTTCCCGGATGGGACCAGTTTGTGCACCCAAATGACCTCACCACTATGCACATGAGCTCTCATTAGCTCTCTCTCTGAGGGCTTTCCCAGCCAGAGCTACTGGGCAAATGAGTTTCAGTTTTAGTTCATTCGTTTTTTTCCACCTAGCTGCTGAATGCAATCATCTACACTAAGAATTTCTCCCTCTGGGGACCATCCAGCCTGTCATTGGTGGCCTTGGTGCAGATGTTGTATGTGACTGATAGTGCTGAGGCCCTGTCAGCCTCTTTCTTTCCCCAGAAGGTGTCACTACCTGATTAAGAAAAGCAGTAGATTTCCTCCAGCCCCCAGCCCCTCACTACCTTCAACACCCACGTCTCCTCAGTGATTAATAACCAAATCCAAAAAGTCATCCAATCTTTCCTAATCTTCTTCCCATTGATTTTAGTATCACTGTTCATGTAGAAGAATCCAAAGTACCTTCTGTTTATCACTGCACAAACCTTGTTTTACAAAGAGTCCAGAAGGACTATTCTATTTCTTCTTAAGATCACGCTCTGCTGCTACTTGGCCTAGTTTATAGGTGAGATGACTAAAGGGCAAAGGTATGAAGTGGCTTGCACAATGGCTCAGCAGCAAAGGTTAGATGAGAATCCAGGTCTCCTGATAACGAGTTAATGTGTTGAAAGAAACAGCTTCAGAGTTTCATTGGCTGATCCAACCTCCTGAGGCAGGAGTGAAAGGCTGGAGCATGGTAATGCTTAAAGTTGACAAGCGTTATCCTGTGGAAGCAGGCTGGAGATGACTTGAAAGCAAATGGCTTAGCTAGAGGGAAGCTTAACATTCTTCCTGGCTCCAGGATTCCCTGAAAGTAAACAATGGAAACCAAGACACAAAGACAATGGTAGGTGAAGGTTCTACCAAGCCTCAAAGCTCTTCTCGAGGATGTGGTCAAAGAGTAGGTCATTACACCAAGGATTCTTTGTCACTGGACATAGTGCCTGAGACACCAGAGTACTCTGTTCTGAGCTCTTGGTTTCAAGTGAAATATAAGGGAAAAATGAGTGGTGGGGGGGTAGAAGTGTACTGGAAGTTTGTCAGAGGATCACAGCAACAGATCACTTAGAAAACAAGAAGCATAGCCAAGTGGATGATTAAAAAGGAGGAAAATTAACAATTACCATGGAGGAAGACGGAAGAATGCAGCCGAATGCCACTACCAAACCTGCCATAGCTGTCAATGAATTCTAAGTAACCATTCAGCTTTGGGACATACATTTAGACTCTCCAATACCAGAATCAAGAACCATATAGTCAAGATTCAAAATCCTAGAAGCAAAACGTAGGACCAAATAGGCCAAATCCTAAATCCTGGGCATTTGCTAAATCTATCAGCTTCGGGACCAGGGGAGGGAGGATTTGAAGTCCCTGCTTTCTATGGTGGGTGGACATCATTGTCCTCCAACAAGACTATGAAAAGGAGACTATCCCAACACAAAGGTGATTCCATGCCAGCTATCTCCCCAAATAACAGTCTAGGAAAGCCCACCGTGGGTCAAGTTTGTCCACATCCCTGTAAGTCCAATGATTCTTCCAAAGACTACTACAAGACACACAAAACACTAGCATCCAGAGTCAATATCCATGATAGCTACAATTTAGTAATCACCTGATATAACTGAGTGAGATAATTGTATATATATGTCACATTTTATTTTCACACCAACCCTTAATAGGTTTTATTGATTCTATTTCACAAGAGTGACCTGAAGCTCAGAAAGTCAAGAAAACATTTCCAGGGTCACACAGTTCACAGTTAGAATTGGAGATCTAGGCGTCTTTGCAAAGCTGCAGCTCCTTACGCCATCTGACACTACTCTCCAGTCTGCCTGAGTTTGAACATTTCCATTGCGAGGATGGAAGCGGGATCAAAACGCTCGGAAGCCTTGCCGAGAGGACACTGTGAATAAGGGTCAGAATCAAGATGGCATCTGAAGGTGCTATTCCCCAAAATAATCCCATCAGTGCATCATTTCTAATTCTTACAAATTTATACAGTTCCACAGTACATAGGCAAGGATTTGTTGGGCAAGACGCTGTACAAGATGCTATAAAGAGCAGTGCTGGCAAATCTATGGCACACATGCCGCAACAAACCGTTTGTTAACACTGAAAGCTCTAAAAGATTTGCCATCTGAAAGTTTCTCCTGCTACAGAGGGTGTAAGAACAGGTAAGCCAATATGCTTCTTTGTTTTCATTCAAGCACCTTGTAATCTAATTTCTGCATGTGTGCTTTAAAAAAGTGAGTAGCAAATTTGAATTCTATAGATACAGATACTAAGTGACAGGGGTCCTGGGGATGGATAGTCAGGAGAGTTTCACGAAGAACTAACACCTGAGCTCAGTGTCCAGCTGGAACAAGTGAAATGGAAATGGAGCAACCAAAGCAAAGGCACAATGACAGAGAAGAGATCAGCCCAACTGGAATCGACAATACACGTTGTGAGGGTGAGAGTTAAAAAACAGGATGAAATGTGCACGAGCAGACATTTTCAAATCCTAGGTCATGACACCAGACATCTATATAATAGTATAGGGAAGCAGAGGGAAGTATGTGACCCCATTAGAAATATGCTCAGTGTTATGATTTGTGTCTAGATGTCCCCCCAAAGCCTCATGTGGTAAGAGGTAGCTGGATCTAGAGTGTGTGATTACTAAATTAGTCCACTGATCGGTTTGGCATAATTCTGCTGGGATCAAGGATGTGATGCTAGGATTAAGGGCACTAGAATGAAGGGTAGGAGTGCTGCCCATGCTAAGGGCAGCAGCCTGGATAAAATATAAGGGACAGAAAGAGACTTGTCTACACCCCTTTTTTGCTGCCCTTGCCTGCCTTGCTGCCTGCTGCCTGTCTGCCACGCCACCCTGCCTTAGATCTAGCTGATTGTGGACTGAAACCTGCATGAACTGTGAGCTGAATAAACCTTTCCTCCCCTAACTTTGGGGGCGGGTATTTTGCCCTAGCAACAAGAGAAAAGTAACTAAGACACTCAGCGCCCACTCTAGTTCTTGAAGCTGAGCAGGGGTCTGATACATGCTCACTAAATGAAAGAACAAGTGTTATGTTTAGGACTCACTGACATGGAAAGGGAAGGAAATCAGGGATGCCAACTAAGGGCCTATTGTGACAGCTGCCTGGAGTATCTAGAATGATACTACTAAGACAGAAAGGTTATACAAAGCAACAAAAATGTAGAAGCAATGAAAAAAAGACATTGTAAACAAGATTATTCTAATTCCACCATTGTTCACACCAAAATGGAAAGGGAAAAATCTTGTAATATCTCCCATAATCCCACTAATGGAGCTTAAGATGCCTTAGAATGTCGCATCTTAGTCTTACCTAACTAGCTGAGGTAAGAAAATGAGAAGTAGGTTTTAAAAACAGAAAATCGAACTATGAAAATCCACCACATATTAAGCTTTCTACCCTTTCTCTTACTGGGTAACTGAAAGACAATTTACCTGTGATGAATAAATGTAGGTCTTATTATGCCCAGTTAGCAGATGGAAAAGACTGAGGCTCAGAGAAGCCCCTTATCTCACAGTGACTCGACTCCAGCTGAACTGATTCTAATCCTGTGTCCTTTCCCTTATCACAGGCAGCAGAGAAAACACGAGAAGTAGAAGGGGAAAACGCAGTTATAGAAAATCTCAGTGGCAGGTGCTTCAGGAAACACACGGCGAGGCTGGAAACCGGAGAGACCCGCGGCTGGAACGTATGTTAATATTTCTTTCTGCCATCTGTATGGACACTCTCCTGCTTACCCAGGAGAACTTGCAGCAGATGATAATCCATTTTCTCTCCTGAGAGTTAGTAAACTTTTGTTTTGTTTTGTTTAACATGGAGACTGTATAGATCAAGTTGATATTTCTTAGCAAGACTCCGTGGGATCAATAAACAACCACGTTTTTCCATTTTTTCTCCCAGCATTGTTCAGTCATCAAACTCCAGTAAATGCTAGAGAGTTCTCACCCAAGCCAATGAACAAAGTACAGTCATCCCCATCAAACGAGATCTTACACTTGGGCACGAGTCCTGTAGCTTCTGCAATTTGGTTTCTTGGCTATAGCCAAAAATGCCGAGCTCCCCTCCCTGCAAGGACCGGAAACCTGGGATCCCTCATGGGCGGGTGCTTCTTGGGCTTTCTGTATCCCTCTTCATGACGCAGATTTGTCAAGGGGATGACTGAGCTTTCGTAAAAGCTTTATGAGCCACAGCGGCACACAAAGGCCATGAGCCACAGTCGCCTGCATTGAGTCCAGCTGTGGCCATCAACTCTGCAGTAAAGGTTGAACAGAAAGGCTGACTCCATTCCTTTCTGTCTCAACCAGATCTTGGGAAGCCACAATAAGTAATGCTTCTTGGTTATGATTCACACGGGTCCCCCACGTTCTGCCGACGAGCTGGGGATGACCTGGAGTCAGCCTTCTCTGATGACCAGCTACTTCTTGGAAATGGTCACCTGAGACACATGCCAGGGTCTGGAGCCATGACAGCTAATTACATCCTTCTGAATGCTCACAATGTTGAAGTCACTTCACCTGTAATGCTGTCTAGTTCTCCTGCAGTCTCCTGCTAACAGCAGCATCCAACCTTGTTCCTTAAAAAGTGGTTTCTTCCCCAAACTAGAACACATGGTTATCAGGATGCATGAAAACTCATAGGCCCAAGCAGCCCCGTGGCGTGGGGCACCTCATGGTGCCTGATGGGGGCTTATGGCCACACCCAGACTTTTCTTCCTGCACATCTCTGTGTATGTGAAGACCCAGGGAAGCCATTCCTCTTCTGAGGCACGTTCACCATGCAAAGGTTATCCCTCCTTATGTGTGCCAAGAATTTTTTTAAAAATGAGGAAACATTGCCATAGGTTATGGGCAGGAGGTTGAACTTACTAAATCCTTTCTGAAAAACAAGAATTTATTAAAATCTTAAAGTACATGCTCTTTAGACCAGAAATGTTGCTCCTATATATTTATTCTCTGCTAACGATGAGGTTCTAAAGCAACAAAATATAAGACTACTGTTCATCACAATGTTTACCATAAGAAGACGCGATAACCTGTACACGGGCATGCACCACACACCATTTCAGTGAACAGCAGACTGCATTTGTGACTGTCGTCCCGTGAGATCACACCATCTCCTGATGTCGCGGCTGTCTTAGTTTAAGTACACATCGTGATGTGCGCACAGTGACCGAAGTGTCTGAAAGATGCTTTTCTCAGAACGTGTTCTCATTGATAAGGGATGCAGGAGGGCATCTGTAATGTTTGGTTAAGAACATCATGGTGTATTCATATTGCATAATTGTCAGCGGCCACTCGACATGCTATAGATGCTCCCTGTGGTCTAGTAGATAGGATTTGTTGGTCTAAATATGGTATGAAATTCTTTTCAATGATCTGGTAGGAAGATTATGATGTATTATTAAGAGAGAAAAAAGATTAAGAAAATAATTATAGTACAATAAACTAGTCATATTTTCATAAGTGTTTTTATATAAGAAGAATGTAATAAGAGTCTCCAGAGGGAAGGTATAGGAGTGTCCCAGTGTGCAGCTCCTGCCGAGGCTGCGGGTTGACGGCAGGACTTAGGGTTTCTGAAGAGAGGTAAAATCAAAGCCCAACCACAACAGAAGCTGTTCTCTCCCTTTGTGGTCATGGCCCTGGAGAAAGGTGTGTCTCTTAGAATTCAGGCATTAAAAAGAAAGATTTATTTCCTGAGTCTTTTATTCCCCTTGAGTCCTCCCCAAAAGTATAAGAAGCCTGTGACCCTTAGAGGGGGACTGGAGCCAAGACACGGTGGTACATGCCTGTGATCCCAGCAACTTGGGAGGCTGAGGCAGGAGGATCACATGTTTGTGGCCAGCCTAGGCAAATTCACAAGACCTTGTCTCAAAATAAAATTTGAAAAGAGCTTGAGCTGTAGCTCAGTGACAGAGCACTAGCCTAACACATGCAAGGCCTTAGGTTCAATTTCCAGCACTGAAAAAAAAAAGCAAATCGGTACAGAAAGGAAAGGAATATGTCAAGATGTTCTCAAGGTTAAATTCTGGGTCATTTTCTTGACGAAATCCTTTAGGAAGTTGTAAAATCTTGTTCACATTTTGGTCCGTCCCGAAGATCCAATAACAATGATGGCAATAAAGACCATTAATTGGGCCACATGCTTTGCATCCATTACCTCAATCCTCCACACAGCTGTGTGGGATGAAGGGTCCCATGTTGCAGTAGGGAATGGCCAAGGTTCCTGAGCACTGGGGCTTAGCAGACCCCCTCCCAAGCCTCTGTTTCTACTTCATTTAACCCTCCTCACAGCCTTAGGCAGGACTAAAATTGCCTCCATCTTGCATTTGAGGAACCTGATGAAGTGAGAGGATGGAGTAACTTCCCCAAGGTCACACGGCTCATTCATGGTGGCCCTGGGATTCACATCCAAGCAGTTCAACTGCAGAAACTCTATCCACTGAGTTCCACTCCCGTAAGACAGAAAGAGCAGGAGGTTTGTCCACAGTCGGGTCCGAGAGTTAAACTGGTAAGTGGAACAGCTCTGGGCCAGCCTGCCAGGGGCAGAAGGATTACAGAGAATGTGAGCTGCCCCAAGCAGAAGTCAGAGAATCCAGGGCCAGGTGCACGTGCTGCTGCCAGGTGGCTCTGTCTCCCCAACACTGCACCACCGAGTCCCCTCTAACACTAGCTGGGCAATGTGCTGTCCATTTCATCGAGAGAAGTTGCCTTACAGGGACATCAAGGGGACCCCCAGATCTCCTCCTGTGAGGTGTGTCCACTTGCTAATTTCCTGCACACTGATGAGCTGGTCACTGAATGAAGTCCTGAAGTCACAAGACAAAGGTGCCCTCAGCATGATGGGAGAAACGCAAGACACTGAAGATTAAGGACATGGCAGCCTAGTGAACCGGGCCCACATGGAGAGGACAGAGTGTCTGACTCTCTTTTGTTTTCTCCCAGTCTTGGAGGAAGGTCGCACCAAGCACAGCCCAAAGCTCACGGAGCCCGTCCCTGCTGTGTGGCGGAGGTACCACCACCCCAAGGCATGCACTTTGGCCCCCGGGAGGGCTGCGTGCTACGTGGGCTGAGCTCGCTGTTGGGAGTCACTGCGGCTTCTGAGACAAGGATCTCTAAGGGGACCCCCGGGACAATGAACTCACACTCCAGGGAGCTCCTCCTCCCTCCCTGCCGTCACATCTATGGCGGGGACCAAAGGGGCTGAAGAGAACTGAACGAGCATGAATCACGGAGCGAAGCAGCCTTGGGACTCGGAACAGTAAGGCTCTCCCCTTTGCTTTGCACTTCTCCCTCTTCTCTAAGCTCTTCCGGCTGGAGATAGGCACACAAACATACATGCCCCATTCATACACCCCCGCATGCATGCTTCCACACACGTGCAGCACACAGGTTCCCGAGCAGCAAATATTATTTTTAAAAAATTGAGGGCAGTGACCTGTAGGTCTACTGAACTTGAATTACTGCAACAGCAACTTTCTTTGCAAGCCAAAATCATATTTCAGTCAATACCTACGGGCTGGATGTGGCGTCTCTGAGTAAATTTCACATGTCTGTGTCAAATTGAATCCAGTCCACCATGAATCCTTAATTGTACTTGCTAAGAGCATATAGTTTTCTGGCTCTGGTGCTCTGATTCCTGCCTTAGAATTGTGGCAGGAGCTAACGGCCAAAAAAGAAGCCATGTGTAATTCAGGGTAATTGGTCAATCGTTAGAACTTCCTCCTGTAGGGAAAGTAAGCAAAGAATCAGCAGCTGACCTCCCTGGGGCTGTTTAGGGGTCTTGGGTCCAGGGAGTCTTTACACAGGATAAATACATCTAAAGTTGCCTAACTTCCCAGTATGATCTAATTAGTAAACACCTTCAAAGGGACCAAGCTGACTTCTGAGACAAAGTCTGCCACATGCCGCAAAGGTGGGCAAATAAATATTTAAAGGGCACATCTGTGTAGGTGGAAGGGGAAAGGGGAGCCAGATTAGGAACAGATATGCACTAACTTTGGGATCTCTGTTGTGCAACTGCCCTTTACCTAGCCCCCTCCGCTGGCCAACTATGCCTCTTCTCCAGGGCTTCTGTGGAACGTGACTCTCTAGACGCTCAGCCATCCTGTCTCCTGCAAGAGCTCTCCCAAAACAAGGATCCTCTGAACCTTAGCACAGGCCTGGGTGCTCAATTGTTTGGGATGTTAAGGTTAAATAGGAGCTCTACTTAAGTTCTAATATAGAATGCTGCTAGTCAGCAATCTCATCAATACGCAAATAACTAATAAGTTGGTTTTTCAATCCACCAGTGATGCAGCTTCAGGTGTGACTCCCAAGGGCAGTATTTCAAGCTGCACCAGCAGTTGTCAGCTGCAACTGCAGACAAACAGCCTCCTCCACAGCATTTCTAGGCCCTTCATGTCTCTTCAGTGGCTCTTCCCCACCATGCTATGCAGGAAGAACAACTAGCAAGACCTCCCGGGTCACACAAAGCATTTGCAAGAATCAAAGTGCATGCTGCCCAAATGACCTGAAATCTGTCCCTCCTCCATTGTTAGTGCTCCAGAGGACAAAGGACCAGAAAATTTTCACGGCTGGATTTAGAACTAGGACGTACACTTGGATTTGGAATACAGTCATTGTGGTAGCGCTCGGAAGAGAGACCAATATGAGCTTCTTACTGCAGAGTATTTCCTATATCTGAGGTGAGATGGGCGGGAGAGGAGAGAAGCCCATCCAGGCAGCACCTGCTCCTTTCCAGCCATGCCCTTGGTGCACCATCCATTCATCAGCTCGTCTACTCTTCGTGGCACACCCACCAGGTAGCAGCTGTTGTCCCCATTTCATGCAGGAAGGCAAGGCTTAGTTTTGTTTTGTTTTGTTTTGTTTTTATTCTCTGGTTGGTTCTGGGTTCCCTGCTGTACTATGTATACATTAATCATTCATTCAGTAAAAAATGTGTAAAATATTTGAAGGAAGGAACTTTTTCTTCTTCCAACTGTATTCCTAACACACAATGGAGAGCTGAACCCACATTCATTCACTTATTCATTCAAAATATATTAATCAGATGGGAATAAGAGCAAACGGTACCTGTTACAAGGAAGATTGCATTTTAGCAGAGAAGAACAATCAAAAACTAAGAAACTAGAGAAGGAAGCAAAGAAGGGAGGGAGGGAGGGAGGGAGGAGAAAAGATAGGGAAGGGGGGAGGGGAGATGAGAGGAGGGGAGAGGAAAAGAAAGAGGAGGAAAGGAAAAAAAAGGAAAGGAAAGGAAGAAGGGAGAGAAGGGAAGAAAGAAGTAAATTCTCAGAAAGTATGGAGTGTCATGCTGTGAATTAAGACTGGAAGTGTGGTGGAGAGAGGCAGGATAGAAGAGCCAAAGAGACTGCAAAGGCCCTGATGAAAGAATGAGCTTTAAAGGTTCAAAAAACTGAGAGGAGACTCAGTCTACACAGAGCATGTCAGTGAATAAGGCAGAGTTAGACAAGACAATGTCAAAGAGACAGGGAGAAGCCGGGTGACAGAGGGCTTTGTAAGCAGGGCAAGGTTCATCTATCACATATTTGTTGAATGAATAAATTCATGAATCTTGGAGTTCTGTGAGAATGGTAGTACTCAAAGCCTCTCAGGATGTGCATCAGAAGGACCAAGGAAATCCACATCCTCTCATCCAGGAAGTATTTCCCACCAGGCCTGTGGTAGCTAGAAGGGATACCAGGCTGAATAAGCCACGCTCTTGGCCTTCTCTCAGCCCACAGTTTTAAAGAAAGAGACATGGTCCGAGCAGCAAGCTCTCAATTTGAAGAAATGCTCTGCAAACACATGGAAACATCTAACATAGCCTGGAAAAAGTTAAGGAAAATGTTAAGGCAGCACACAAATTACAGCCAAAATAAAGAATTTAGAGATGGGTTGGTCCCTATAGGCTGGAAAGGTCAGAGAATATTAAAAATAAAATTGGACTGAGCTGGATCTTCAGGAGTGAGGACAGCTCAGAGGTAGGAGGGAGGGTACCAAAAGCTCACTGGTTTGAATCCAAGGTCAACATGTTGGCGAGGCGGTCAAGACTCCCACAGCCTCTGTTTCTCCTAACTACGCATTTTCTGCGCACTACACACATACACTCCAGGCTCACCCTTGCTCTGCTGAAACACAATCAAAATGACCTGTGAATTTTCCCCAAATTCCTCAGAATCTTAGTCACTCTGAACTGAAAGTCAGATGTCCATCTTCCTGATGGTTGTGTATCCCTAAAGATAGGCACTCCCTAATTTCACCTGTTTGTCTCCTTGGCAGAAATAAAAGTCTGTTGCTTTTGAGCATCTATTTCTGGGTGTTAATTTTAATTCCAGAATATGTCAGTTAGCTGTTTCTGGATAAGAATGATCTCAGGGTCATATAACAGCAAGCATTAATTTCTCAGTCATGCTGTACAGAATGTTCTGGAAGTTTCTGCTGCACATTTTGCATGGCCGAGGGAGCTCTGCTCTACATGCTTCTCTTATCTGGAACTAACGGGCCGACTGGGACATGTTGTTATCATGGCGACAGAAAAGGAACAGGAGAGGGATAGGAGACAGGAGATGTCCCTTAAAGTGCCAGAACTGGTTCTCCATGACTTCTACCTACATTTCACAACACCAGTCACACATTCAAGCTCCAGATCAAGAAGGAGAAAGCACGCTCTCCACAAGGGCTTTGGCAAGAATGAACACAATAATGCAAGAATCACAGCCGAGTATTTAACACATCACAGAAGTTACAAATTATCCATCCCGTTTTTCTCACTAAAGTCAAATTTCAGAGGGTAGAGTTCATGTTCCTACAAGTATCCTGTACTTTCCGAGTTGAGCTGCCTTAATTCTTTGTCCAGAATGTTCTCAGAGCCTCTGTCCACCCTGATCTGAGCACAGTCTAATTCATGAACATCTCTGGCTAATGATTGTGAGCATTTCTGGTTAATGTTTCTATCAGAAGTGGCCATGGTACTCCTAGAGTGTATTTGCCAGTACAGGCCTGTGACTGCAACCATTAGGATTTGATGTGTAACAAAACGTTCCAAAAGTTAGCTCACAATTCTAAAGGTCAGACAGGCAAGTCTGGCCTGGGTTGGGCTTGGCCGACCTCAGCTGGGCTGGCTCACACACCTGAAATCAGCTGGTAGATGGGCTGCATTGGATGGTCTAGGACGGCCTTGCTGGACAGCAGGGGTATCTCAACACTGCCTGCCTTTGGATGTAAACCGGGGCTTATTCACACATCTGTATCAGGACTCTAAGTGCTGGAGAAGGGAGACTGCAGTATTGAAGAACAGGCTCAAATGACAGCATCGCCTCTGCCGCATTCTAATGGCCACAGCAAGGTGTGGGCACACCAAAACAAAGAACTAGGAAAATCGATTCCGTGTTGTATTTTTTTCTTTTCTTTTGGTACTGGGGATGGAACTCAGGGCCTTGTGCTTGCTAGGCAAGCACTCTACCCACTGAGCTAAATCCCCAGCCCTATGTGAGATGCTGCAAAGGACACTAACCATGTTTGCAGACGCCCCTCTCACACAGAGGGGTGCTCGCTACCATGTGTCCATGAATAAACCAAATAGAGCCATGTGTGTCTTGGGTTTTGGTCCACACTGCCCTGCTGAGTCACCCACAAGTTAATTAACAACCTTGGACTTTGAATCATGACATGTTGTCCAGTGAATTAACATTCCATTTGTGTTTATGTTGTCGATCTGAACCAAAGTATAACCTCCCATATTCTGTTTCATCTCCATTGCTTCGTCTGGCTTTTATCCTCCATTTCCCTTCCTGTCGCACTCCTTTTTATCTGTTTTCTAAAAAGTTGCCAAATTCTGAAAAACATCATTATGTATTTCCTTACAATGTCTGGTCTAAGCAATAAGCTGCTACCACATTGGTCCTAACAATAGTTTAAGAACAGAGATGAACACGTTTTCTAATCTTCCTGCATATTTGATGGCAGACGTCACAGTGCTGAGCACACAGCTGATCTTGGTGACCACACAAAGCCATATAAAAATGAATCAATAACCAATATGGCAGAATTCCAATGGGATCAATTCCAAGAGGGTTTGGTAGAAGCAGATAAACACTGGACTATTTTAGTTGGAAAGGGGGACACACCTGACATTTTTCCTGCTCTATTTTTTCTGTCCCAATCTCCCTTAAGGTGTGAAAATCCTCTTCTGAGGCCATGGACTAAAACTTGAAAACCACTAGATGGAATCACCATTTTCCAAATACAACCCTCAATAAGAAATGCATCTAACGGTGACCCAGAATCCACACACGGATAACTGATACCTGGGGTCTCCATGTGGCTTCTCAGCAGGTGCTATGCCCTCTGTGCTTCCTGTTATACTCATTTCATTTCTGGAATGTGGCCATGAACTATGACATTGATTTTTACACCCCACTAAGCAAGCTGTGCCCCACATTTAGAATGTATTAGACTAGATGGTCTCTTGAGGAAGTCATTTGGCTTTTAAGTTCTCTTGCCAGATGGTTGTACTGGTAAAGGTTCCGTATCCTCCATTTCTACCATTTGTTGTCAGAGCCCAGAAGGGAGGGGCAACAGGTATTACCAAAATGAGCATAAGGGAGTGAGCTTTGAGATCGAGTGTACTAATACTCCACAGAGCATGGAGACCACGTGATCTTGGGAATGCAGATATCAAATGAGTAGATAAACTTTCAAGGAGAGTTCACTCTGGAGTCAGGTTATCCAAGTTCAAGTACCAGTTGTGCCAATGGGAGCGTGGTTACATCAGTTTATTAATCTATATGCATGTCGATAATTATCTCCTTTGAAATTGAGGTCTAGCAATTGAAACCACCCTGCATGGTTAACAGCATTAAATAAGATAGAGTATAATGAACTTAGTACAGAGTCAGAAACACAGAAAATGCTCAGAGTCCCCTGGTGATAAAGGAGAGGATGGGTAGTTTTTTCTTCCCAAGGAAGTGAGCTCTATTGTCAAGATGAAAGATGTGTTGCTCTCCTCTACATTTTAATAGTGAGGGAAATACAGATTGCTGTACTTGCTCTGACGCTGAACAGTTGTGTGGTCTTAAATCACACACTCATTGAGCCTCAAGATGCTCAGCTGTGAAATGGGAATAGCTAAGCCTATTGGAAAGTGTTACTGTCAGCAGAGTGGGTGTGGTGATGAGCTATCAAATGTGAGACATGTGACACGCAGCCCACTATGCCATGCTAATGCTGAACCTAAAGAGGAGGGGCTGAGAGAGGGAAAGACATGTCCTTGCAATATCTGGCAAAAAAAAAAAAAAAATCAGAGCACTTTGAAGAGCCAGAATTCGTATTTTTTAAATGATTGAAGAACATTAAGTTGTGTAAGAGACAACTACAGCCAAATCACGTTTTCTCAGCCGTGATGCACTGCTCTGAAATGCAGAGCCCTACTAAAAAGTTCCAACAAGATGAAGTCATAAAATTCATCAGGCGTGTGGGGGGTGTGTGTGGGGGGGGGGTGTGTGTGTCTGCTGTCTGTCTGGAGGTGCATTCATTTGGTCCAGCACATGGAACTGCCCTTCTGTGTGTGCCCCACACTGTGGTGATGGGATTAATTAAGGCAAGTTCCTACCATCAAGGAACCTATGATCGATTTCTCAATCTTCCTTCTTTTCCTGTTGAACACATACTGTGTAGCAGGCCGGTGCCCGTTTTATGTACCTCATTTCACCTGCTGCTCATAGCAGCAACTGTTTAGATGGGCTTTGTTACTCCATCTCATAGTGCAGTCCACTATGAGGCCACTAGCTGCTAGAGGCAGAGCAAAAACGTGAATGCAAGTCTCTTTGTTAACACTTTCACCCTCTAGAACAGCAGTCACCAATCTTTTGGGTACCTGGTTTTGTGGGTGGGGCATGTGTGGGTTCAAGCTCCTATGAGAATCTAATGGCTGCTGCTCTGACAGGAGGTGGAGCTCAGGTGGTGATGAGAAACACGAGGAGCATCTGTAGATACAGATGAAGCTTTGCTTGCTCGCCCACCACTCACTCCTGCTGTGTGGCTGGTTCCTAACAGGCCACTTACCAGCCTGTGGCCTGGGAGTTGGGAACCCTGTTCTAGAAACTCCCAGTTCCATTCCCATGGATTAGTAGATGCAGCGATAAAAACCACTTGGTATGTCATCATATACAGCTGTGTGGTACCTTTATGTGTATATCCATAAAAGCGTAAGGTCAGAGTTAAGACCATAGGCTTCCGACTTGGCCAGACCTGGGTTTGAATTCTTGTTCTAGTACATACTATGGTGGGGGGGCAGGTGAAGAGCGAGAGAGAATGAGATGGATACATGATACGACAGAATGTCTATGAACATATACACACAGGGGCTCACGCCCCTGAGAACATCTAATCCAATCTCCTTATTTGGCAGCTGAGAAAAGCAACCCCAGGAAGGAAGGAGAGCCAAAACAGTCCCCTGCCTGTGCTCACACAGGAATCCCAAGAGTAAGACCCAGGCTCCAGACCCTCAGCTCTGTGCTCCTTCCAGGGTCCACCCCAGGTCACCTCCCTTTATAAATACGCCCAAGTTTTCAAATGGTTACTCCCCAAATCAAAGGAAATAGCTGGCCCAGACCAGGCAGATTCTTGTAGAGAAACACAGTGCCTCTCCTGCCGAGATCTCCCTCTATCAAGGTCAAGTGAAGGTCAAGGCAACACTCATGACTCGATTCCTGGGTCTCCACACCCAAGAATGCAGTGAAGGTTTAAACTAATCAGACTGCAGACAAGAATTTCAACAGGCTCCTCCGCATCTTCTGGACTTTTATTTTTCCTGGTGGATACCATCAGCGGTCCTGTTGCTAAGAGAACAGAGTGGGTGGGAAAGGGCAATAGCTACATTTTTCCAACTTATCTGCAAAACCAGTTTGCTTTTGCTCCTCTCAGGGGTTTGGCTTCCTTAAGAACAGGATATTCCGAGCAGGCAGATGGAGAGATGAGACGGCACTTTTTAAAGAAATGGAGTGAGCCATTCCTGGGCATTCGGTGTCATCCAGCCGCGTCCTGGGAGCTGCCAATTATGGGTCTGATGCAATGTTTGGGAAATTGCTGCAGAGTACACATGACTCAACAAAATATGACGCTTCACATTCCTATCTCTTGGGAAGCTGTACTTATCAGCACCAACAAGTGTCATGCGGTCAGCAAGAGCACTGGACTGAGTGTGTCATCAGGGAATTAAAAAGGCATTAAAATCCAAGAAGAGGTTGCAGAGAGGTGAGCATCTGAATCACTATCACTCCGGGACTTTCCTTGCCGGTTACATTCCAATCGGCCAGACCTCAACCTGGCAGGGCCGCCCCATTGCTCAATGTCAGAAACATCCGCCTGGAATGCCAAACATGTGACCTCAGCCTGGCAGTCTGCATCCCCAGCAAATGCCCCCTTCCTGGGAGCCCTGAGCCCCAGAGCAGGGAAGTGGCCTTGGTCACCTAAAGCCAGGCAGACACAGGGGCTGAGGCTGGTCTGTGTCCCTCCTCCAAAGGCTGTGTGCAGGCTCACCGTCCACACTGACGTGCAGAGCAGACGTGGAAAGGGAGCCCTTGGGAACAGGCCAGTGCATTCTTCTGCTCTTAGAAGAAAGCAAGTATGTGAATTAACTTCCTTTTTTCCTGGGCTTATACTTGGCAGTCTGAGACAGGAAAAAAAGAAAATGAAAAAGGAAAAAATGCACAATCCTTTACCTTCAAAGAACTCTAAAGTGACTATATATGGGAATCTAATCCCCCCATCTTGCCTATGTCTAGGGACCCTTCCCACCTCAGCTAAGAGAGTCCGTGCAGCAGTCCTCAGCATACTAGTATGAATGAGAACATAACAGACTATTCAAAATCCCACTTAGATCTTACAGGGTAGTGTGTTTCCTAGCTCAGGGTCCTGGCCAGCAAAGGATTGATCACTGGCAGAGCATTCTGAGTAGCCATGTGTAGATCGCATTGTCGCCTTCCCCACCTCCAGAACCAGTAAGGAAGACATATGGCCAATGGGTCATCAACAACAGAAACTAATGGATTTGAGTCCAGGGTGTGTGCCAGGGTCAGAGCACACAAATTCTAGAAAATAAGAACAGCTAAAATAAATCAGATGCACACGATGGACCAGCAGATGGTAAGAACCTGCTGGCTTTGTCCTGTTTAATTTTTACAGCCAGTACGGTATACACAATAGCTTTGCACAGCCTCCTCTGTCAGACAGCAGCCCTGTCACACAGAAGGTGGAAACTCTGCTAGAACAACCATGATGAGTCAGGCCAGCTCTCAGAGAGGATGTGCTCTCTGACATAGGACAGCAATTAGCTGAGATAATCCCGAACTGCTGCTGCCCTTAATCCCTAATTGCCCATCTGGGTTTGTGGTTTTGTCTACCAAAAAAGACACACAGCCGAGCAAGTGAAAGGGCTGCTCAGTGAAGATTCTAGGGTAAAGTAAGTATGTATTTTCAGAAGACTGACAGGTGGGCTCCAGTCAGGCCAAGTTCGGTGAGAGCAAAGGCCACAGATGCAGAATGGAGCTGGTGATCTTTGAAGCCTGGAGACGGGGAGTAGGGAGAGGCAGGCCTGTCAGAATCATGGATCACAGGAATACTGATCCCCAGGCAGGTCTATCATACTGTTGGCTATGGAAGACTGTGCAACATTTGAGTCACGGAAGCATCAGAATAGAGTGGCATCATTAGCAGTAGCCCTAGATCTCTTTCAACTTCTGACAAAACCCATCCATCACCTTGGGACAAGTCACTTCTCCCACAGGGGACACAATGGCTGAACCTAATTTTCATGTTCAAAGCCATGGTTATGGTTTCTTTAAGACATTTGTAAGTCATCAACTGCAAGACAGTATAAGATCAGAATATATGTCAATAGATGAAACAATGAGTCTCGTTTATATCTAGATTCATATTTCAATAAGATGGTAGAAGAGTTTGCCAAATTCTTCCTCGCATGGTACAGAACATGAAGAAGAATGCCACTCCCCAATCAACGCCCCTTGAGTAGGATGTGCTTTAACAAGGGTCATAAATAATGGTGATCACTGAAGGGTTAAATTCTAACACTGATGACTGAGCCTTTAGGAAAATTGCCAAAGGAAATTTGTTAGCATCATATTTCCAGCACCCAGCACACTACAAAGCACATAATAATCTTCAAAGTAAATGTTGGTTGTGTACATCAGTGGCCCACTGGAACTCAGCTTTTGTGGTGAGCTGAAAGGCATCGTTATGGATTTTCTTACACATAGGACAGCCTGAGCAGGTCAGTCCTCAGGTCCATGACTTTCTCTTGGCCCCCCTATCTTGCCCCTCACCTTGTTTCCCATGTTGGTTAATACCACTCCTTCACTATAATATGCCCCCACACACATTTGCCTAGAAAATTCCCATTCCTATTTTGAAATCCTTCCAAATGCCTGAAAACCTGTTTCTGCTGCAGCCTTGCGGACCACTCATCATACCCCACTGTGGGCCCACCTTGCCACACAGAGCCCGATGCCTGGCAAGAAGAATCGCTTCCATATGTAGTATGATTGAACTATATGGATGTTAAACTTTTTTTTAAATTACAGCAAAAGATACATTCATTCCCTTTAACTACCCTCAAAAGACTCCCCCTTCCCTTGAACACAGTTATCTCATCTATCTTACTTTCCGAAGCAGACCTCTTTCATGAGTGTCTTTAGTTGCACTGTCCTGGCTGCCTCAATGCCCTAGATCAGTTCAGAACATTTGCCTTTCATGATCATTTGACTTTGGGGATGAGCCGGAAATCACATGGCGCTAGAGCCACTGAATAAGGCAGATGAGGACACACCAAAATATTTCTACAAGCCTGTCTTTCTGTTGGGTGGCACAAGGCTGTGGTGTTCATCAAATTTCTCATCACACATCATAAACACAGTCACAAACAACAGCTTCCAGAACTGCTTCAGAAAATGGCAAGAAAGAAGGGATAAGTTTGTTTGAAGCCAGAAGGAGTATCAATGTGTCTTTTACTGTAATGATTTTTTATTTAAACATTCATTGTATATTTTGATCTTGATCAAGGAACATGTGAACAAAGGAATAAAAATAATACTGATAATTGGGGTTGGATCAATAGCAATTAGGTACCTACTAAGTATAAGGCACTGAGCCTCTTCTTTGTTGGAAAGGCATTCCACAGTAAATGACCTGGCACCTTTACATATATCAGTGAGTACTAAACAACGTACTCTCTTTTACAACCTGATCTTTACATTTGCCAATACACTGTAGCCATCTTTCCAAGTCAAGAAAAGTTCATCCTATAGTCATTCTTGATGGATGCCCAGTGTTTGTTCACATGAGTGTGCCACAATATTACATTTTAAGAATAAGAGAATTTGATGAGGGGCATATAGTGGGGTGGCTGCAAGAGCAGGGATTGGAAGCCTGATCCACCAGAGAACTAGCTCCTACTCTTTCAGGTGTGAGCCGCATCCTCTTCAAGGACCCTTGTCCTTCAGCTCATACTAGGAGCCCTGGGCAGTGGCATCCTCCTTGGACCAGGCCTGGTTTCTACTCTTACTTTCTTTCTCATCAGAACCAGTCAGTCTTTCCAGATGAGTAGAAAAAGAAAATGCCTAGCTCATTCATTTCTCCACTCTCAGGCACTGTAGTGTGAAGTAGGTGTGATGGGCAAATTCGCACTACCAGATTACAAGACTTATTCTTGGACTTCCTCATAGTTAAAGGTGTGATTTGAATGCATCCCACCTGTCTGCTCAATAATTAGTTAACTGGAGTCCAAAAAAATAATAAGAGATAATCAAACACTAAGATAGAGGAGACACAGCTGGTATGAAAATACTGGGGGTTTTAGTCAAAGTGGGTCCAGAATGAGTCAGCAGGGAGATGTGGATGACAAGAGAACAGATTCGACTTCAGCAACATTGTAAGGACTAGTGTCTCAAGAATGAGGACCCAGTTTCTCATCCTCTCTCTCTCTGTTTCCCTGTTTGTAGAATGGGGATCTGGATGGAGAACATTCACAGAAACTGTTCAACAGATCACCAGGCACACTAGAAGCTTGCCAAAATCAAAACTGGTCTTACCGCTCTTCTGACACTAAGACAGCATGCTGTTGTTCTTACTTTACAAATTCTGAAACTCAGGTGATAAAGCTCTCAAGTGGTAGAAAATAGACTTAAAACCAGGTCTACCTGTTTCTGAAGACCATTTTCATAACCACTAAGTTATACTTCCTCCCCCAATAGAAAATTTAGTGCAAGAAAACCCCATAATCTCACGGCCCAGAGATAAACACTTTTACCCTTTTGAACACTTTCAGCTTTTCTTCTGTATATAAACGAATGTGACTGTACTCTGTTGTACCACCACCTGCTTCTTATATTTCCATTCCACCCTGATCCTCTCATCGGGTCAATCGGAGTTCATCCTCATAGTCATCCCCATGGGCATTTGTCCATATGGTTGTGCTGTTGGCTATTCAGCCGGTTCTTCATCACGGAACATTGAAGGGGTTACATTTTACCCAAGTGTAATTCATTTTGCAGTGAATAGCCTTGTTGTTAAGTCTCTGGGCTAATACAAGTGAAGGAAGGAGAGACATATTGGACTTGGTTCTAGGAAGCAATCGAGAGGATGATCAGACTTTAACTCTTGTTCTGTGGAAATGTGGAGCACCTGACATCTCCACGTCTGGAGACGTGAGAGCCCAGGAAGAGAAATCGCGGAGCTGTGACGCCATACCTGCCTCAGACAGCCAGGAAGGTACCAAGGGGACTGCGACTGGACTGTCTCTGAAGGTTCTAGTCAAGGACAGTACCCAGCAGCAGGCTTCGAGTAAATGTGCAAAGCACTTCCCACGGACTCAACTGTCAAAGGACAGACTGAGAAATGCTAAATTCGCCAAGATGTAAGAAGTGTAGTTACGTGCTGCTGTCCCTACTCTGCAACAATGCTAAAGAAGCAATCAGTCCTAACTCATGAAACTGTCTGAACTGTAAAAACCTAAAGTCTGTCTGCGTCTTACTGACTTGCAGTAAAAGTTGAAAACCTACTAAAAACCAAACGCTTGTTTAATGCACAAAACATTCCACTAAGCAATGGAGTGAAGGAAGTAAACCAGTTTACTTTAATGCAACAGGTAAGGCCCAGGAATTCAACCCTAGAGCTTTCTGATACCAAAGTCGCCTGCACTGATTACAGTTACAGGTTTCGCAGGAAGACAGACCCTTGCTCAAGAGTCATCCTCCACTTGATGGCCAGATGATTCAAACCCTAAACCACAGTGTCTCATCGGTTGCAGGAGGGTAACAGCACTCACTCCGGAGCATGGCTGGGAAGGACAAAGGGCTTGACCGATGCAAAGTGATCAGCACAGTGCCCAGCACCGATCACAGATTAAGCACTCAGTAAATCACAGGCAGCATCAGCTAGGCACCATGGGCTAAAGAAAGATCTAGGAGAGTAAAATTAAATAGGTTGTTCATTCTTCTCCAAAATGAGCCCATCTGTGCTTACCCGTGAAAATAACTGAATGTCCCAGCTTCAGAGACCAGGTGGTAAGAACTGACCCACCCCCACTGTTCACTGCTTCATTTTAGCCACTGGGCTCAGTGGAGTGACTGTCACCAACAAGCAAGACAGTGGTGAGGTCTGCCCTGATAGAGCTCCTGGCTTCCTGGAGAAGACAGATCCCGATGCATCATCCTAAAGAAGGGCGGGTCGGCTACTATATGAAAAAAGCAGTGTGCTAGGGGAGCACACGCAGGGTGCTTCCCTTTGTTAAGGGGAGACAGGGCACACTCCATCATCAGGTGATGGCTTAGAGGAGGTGCTGGACCAAGATGCTGAGTGGGCCCGTTTACTGAAGGGTGAGGCAAGGAGGGCTAAGAGGTCCTGGATTGAGGCTGAAGTCTTAGCAGGAAACCTCGTTCCTTCCAGCAGCCCCTACTTGGAGAGCAGTGGGGACCCATCGAGTGCAGTTTGAGCAAAGAAGTAATATGAAGAGACTGGCATTTAGAGAACTCATTTGAGTACAGAAAGAATCAAGTGGGGCAAGCCCAGAGGCCAAGGCTTCCAGGAGATGGTGGTTCTTCCAGGAGGAGAGCTGCGGTTGGACACAGAGAGTGCCAGGTTAGGTGCAGAGAGTCACCAAGATCATAGCCCTAGAAGTAACTCTGGACACCTGCCTGAACAGGGTTTTCCTTCTGGGGTCTGTGTGGGGATTTCAAACCTCTTAGAATTTGGAATAGTCAAACCAAGAAAGATTTTGGTGTCAGACTCCTTCCACCCTTCTTTGGTTACACATGCTTAGATCAGAGAAACTAAGCAAAGTAGAATTATTTCCTTAGTAAGCAAAGCAGAATTATTTCTCATTTCCAGTCCCACAAGAAAAGCTCCACTGGGCCTCAGCCTGAAGTCAGCTCCAGGGATGGAGAGCGGGGGAGAGTTGAAAGAATTAGGAAAGCCAGTTTTTAATAATAATAGGCTGCCGTGGTGTAATAACAGCTTCTGGTTTACAGAGCACTTTCACAGACATTATCTCATTGGATTCTCACAGTAAAAGGGGTTGGGGGGAACAGGGCAATTAGCATTGGCCCCGCCCTTTCAAATATGAATACTCCTGGCTCAGGGAGTGTAAGTGATTTGCTCACCATTATAAAACCAGTGAGCCGTAGAGCTGGGAATGTGAATTTTATGACCCTTACTTCAGGGCCTCAGCTTCTTCCATTAGAGCTATTTGGAGGGATGAGAGTGGTCCCTTATGGCAAGTGAGAAGGGAAGTATATGTGTGCCCATTAACTCCAAAGAACAAGGGAGAAGAGATGAGAAGGGGACCCCTGAGCAGATGGGGCACAAAGCAGGACAGTTTGGATTGGTATGGGCAGAGGTGACAGTGGACGAAGAGCACACTCTGTCTGTACCCCAGGCTGTCATGTTCCAGTGAGGAATGAGGTGCGGGAGAAAGAGGAGACTCTCCACGTGGGGGGCTGCGGGCTCATGGGTGTGCAAGTCTCTCTGCAGAGTCTGAGAGCCCATTCAAAAGTCAGGAAGCAAAAGCAAGTCCCACAAATAGCCCAGCCAGCTCTGAGCAGCAGCGATCAGGGGCCGGGACCTTGCTATGGTGTCTGTTCATGCCACCAACGAACCTATAAGAAGCAACACTGAGAGTCTCCTGCAGGCCACTCAGCAACACTGGCAAAGCAGGACACAGCTCATGGGGCCCGCCAAGAAGGCTCTAAGATGCTTCCATTTGGGGAGCAGTTGATCTAGATTCCCATCCTGAAGAACCATAGAAAGGAATGCTTCAAGAATGAGCCACAATAACCAGTTGGAGGGAAGGAAGGAAGGAAAAGAGAGAGGGAGGGGGAAAGGAAGGAAGAGAGGGAGGCGGGGAAGGAGGGAGGGAAGGAGGGGGGAGGAAGGAAGAAAAGAAGGAAGGAAACATGGAAGGAAAGGAGGAAGGGAGGGAAGGAGAAAATAAGAGTTTTCATGAAACTGGAGACCACATGAAAATGGCCCCATCATCTATATGTTAAAGAGACAGACAGAGTACATGAACCTTAAATCCAAGGCACTCTGAGTCCTTGCTGCACACCCACCATACCCCAGAGTCCATAGAAAGCCCTGTATGCTTAACTACATTCAATCCTCACAACAACTCTACATTGTGTTGAAGAAACAGACCTGCAGCAGATACACTCTCCGCTCAAGGTCACATCGCTGAGAATGGCTGGGAAATCTGGTGGCTCAGAGCCCAGGGTCTTTCTATTCCCCACAAATCCTTCTGAGTTTGTGTACTCAAAATAGCAGAGCAAGGAGAGAAGAGGAAGGGAACATGCAGCAGGGTGGAAATTGTGTCTTCAGCCACCACACTGACTCACCTTCCTTAATAAGCATTGAATGGCAGCTGGGGTGTCTGACTTGGGAAGTGGGGGTTTCTAGAACAGCACTGCAAAGGGGGATCCAGACTGCTGGTGACTGGGGCCTGAATCAGCTTGGTGACTTCCAGCTCGAAGAGGAAGCCTTAATTAACAGCCACCCCACAGGCATCTGAAAGCCAGGGTACTCAGGGGGGCTACATCTTGGCTCTCCGCTTCCACCTCCAGCCTTATTTTCAAGTGCTGTTCATGTAAATTCCCGCTGCTACATCTTATTCTGGACCCCTGTACGAGAAGCCATTCTGGACTGGCTCTTTGCTCCTACAGTAGTCTCTACTGAGAATATTCTTGCTCTGCTCCTGGCTTCTCTAAGTCTACCTCAGCCTCTAAGCGGCACAAAGTCCCTCTCCGTGCAACAGCTCTCTTTGACCTAGTCTCTTCACCTCTGGGCTCACTGAATCCTCACTGAACCAGCGACTGTCAGGCGCCTGCTATCTGGAACACTCCTAAGGTACTGAGATACAGTGATAACAGATTGCGCCTATCCTCGCTGCTGAGTAGGAGAGAAACTCATAGCAAGAGTGTGATAAGAGCATCAACAAAAACTCGGAGAATGCCTCAGTGCCACCAAAATGCTCAGCTTTCCTGGGCTGTGGAGGAGTCAGGAAGGCTCGCAGGCGGAGCTGCTAACCTAGATGTGTTCTGAGTGATGAGCGAGACAAAGGAAGATCAATGGTCCAGAATTCGAGAAACCTGGATTTGTCCACGCTCCCACTTCTGTCTGTGCTGAGCTGGAGTAAGTCATCTCACTCTTTGGACCTGGTGAGGGGCTCGGGCTGGCCAGGGTCTCTGTTGCCGAAGCCCTGGTCACATAGCAGCTGACCACTTAATCCCACTGATCCTGTGTCTCCAGGCCCTTTCATTCTTTGTCTGTAAAATGGAGATGATAGAGGTGAACCTTGGGACTCTAGAGGACCCACCAGGAGGATAAGGGACAGTGCTTTGGAAATGCCAAATGCTGAGCAGCGGGACGGGAGTGAGTGGGTACAGGTCAGTTCTTCACCGTGTGATGTTCCTCCACCTTCTATGCAGGCACTGGCCCAGGAGGGGGCTCATCAGGCGAGCATCACAGACAGCGGCCAAGCTGAGGTCAGCTTTACTCTTACGCGTACACACACGTGTGCACACACACACACACAAATATAGACAATCACTGTTCCCCATCTCAAGACATTCTTCTCCTTCATCCCCATCAAAGCAGTGAAGTCCTCTGACCCAATCCCCCCCACCGCAACCTAGAGCAGAGTCAGTCCCAGGTCCCCAGGCTCTTACATGAACACATTCCAGGCCCCAGGCTGTGGAGGAATGAAAAGACAAAATTAAATCCCTCCTCACTCTGTGACTTGGCAGGGGAGGTAATTTAACCTCACTGGACCTCAACTTTCTCAGGTGCAAGGGAGTAGAAATAAGGTACCTACATTATGGGACTATTTTTCAGACAAAAGCAATCCATGAAAAGTGCTTAGCAGAGTGCCTGACACATAAGTGTCCAGTATACTCTGCCCTTATGTTCACTGTATGTTGCCATATGCCTGGTACATCATGGGTGCTGAATATACATTAGTTGCTGCTGCTCCTCCTATTTCAGTCACTGACAGTGAGACTCTGACCAAGTCACTTCACCTGTAAGTATAATAATAGTACCTACCTCTTAGGGTTATTATGAGGATTGAATGAATTAAAATATGTACAGCATATAGCACAGTGCCTAGCATACATAAGCCCTTTAATATTAGCTGTCATTATCATTTCTTTTATTGTTACTTTTTCTACATCTCTTACTTTCCTATTCCCAGTATTTCAAGACATTCTAAGCTCCTTGTTATTTTAAAGCATGCTGCAAATTCCCAACCTCTCCTCTCGTTAAGTAGAGTCTATGTTTCCTCTCCTGGAACCTGAACAGGCCTCTGATGACTTCAACCATTAGAATTCGACATAAATGACATCACGTAACTTTTGAAGCTGACCAATAAGAGGTCATGTTCTTTTGCCTCATCTGCTGGAACACTTCCTCTCAGAACCTGAAGAAGCCTTGTAAGAAGTCTGATTCCTCCAAGGCACCATGCTCGATGGCAGCTCATGCCATGCCTAACAGCCATATGTAGGCACTCTGGCAGGCAGTCCCCAAAGAGAACAGCCCCCAAGTCATCCCAGCTCAGACAATGTTACTCTCAGTTACTGGAGCCATTGCAGGCCACTCAGGTCTTCCTAGCTGGGGCCCCAGACACAATGCAACAGAGACAAGCCATCCTCGCTGTGCCTTATCCAAACTGATGACCACAAAGAATTATGAGCATAACACACAGCTCTCATGTCACACCACTACGGCCGACCTGGCTTTTTTTTTCAGGAATAGACTGCAGGGATTCGCTCGCATGATGAGCCTCTGATTGCTCAGCAACTTGCCCAAGGTTTACAGAGACCAGTTTATTACCTGTTCACGTTCCAAACTCCTCCAGCAACTTTCTCAGCTTCTCTTCCATCTTCTATAGGAATCTCAGCCATATCCCTACCATTTCACGCCTAGATGGGCTCCAAGCAGCCCTAGGGTAGCCCACGGCTAATCCCAAAGTCTTTGCCTTTACTCAAGCAATTTCCATGGCAGATCATTTTGTCTATTTTACCAAAACAAACACCAAAGGTTCCATGAGGCTAAGAAAATTAAATGATGTAATCAGTGTCACCCAGCTATTTTGCAGGGGTCTGACTTCCTCTCCAATGCTGTTCTACTACACTCTGTCACAATTACAGCAATAAAGAATGACGATCCCCTATATTCTGGATCCAAAGTGGAAAAAGTTATTCTGGGGCCAGAGGGCCTCCCAAGTCCCTTAGAACCTTGGAACTTCCTTTCTTTATGAGTTCTGGAGGACCCACCCTGTCTGCAGAGACAGCCTCCTGATGGCTTAATCAGGATGGCAGCTAAGCATCTGTTTCAGAATTAAATGCTGCAATCACACTTAGGTAATAGGTGCCTGAGTACATATGTGTGTATATAAAGCACTTTAGCTGATACTGCCAGTCACCACCATACCTAAAAATTTTAAATCTTGCCCAGCTATCCACCTTCCCTGTCATTCCCTCCTCATTGCCCAGAGTCTAAAACAATGTGCCAGTAGAATAATTTTCTGAAGTTTAAAAAAAAAGTTTCTAAGCCCTCTTTTTAGCACAGCCAGTTTCCATGGTATAAGCTCTCACCGTGTTCATTTCAAGCCATCAACATGAGGCACCGGGAAGACGTGAGTATCTTCAATTCTCATGAACTAGCGCGAGTCATCAGTTCCCGCGCACTGACGAGCTTCCTTTTCCTCCTGATACAGCTGATTAGAGTCTGGCTGCCACATGGATTCCGTCTCTTTGCTACTTTGCACTCTGTGAATTCCCCATGTAGACCAATGTCCAGGGAAGAATTTACTCTCAGCACATTGAAGGAGGCATCTTCTGCCAGGACCCTCCTCCCATGAGACCACAGAACTTGGCTGGTGTAATTATTGTTTGTTCACTTACGCTCTCTTTTTTGGAACTCTTTGATAACTCAAAAAGTAACACGTATTGTGCTAGCGGAACTCCATACTCTGCTTTTCAGTCTGGAGGCTTCCATTCACTCGGGATTGCAGACTCCCAGGTGCATAGCTATCTGTGATCCCAACAGGAAGGACTGCAGAATGATGAAACACTTAGAAAAATGCTACATTCATCCAATATACACGGAGCACCTACTATACGCCAGACACATTCTAGGTACTCGGGGTGACACAACAGTGATCAACAAAGTCTCTCCTACAGTGAACTCTGACTCAAGTGGAAGAGAAAGGCAGTAAACAAACTAATGTATAAATATAAATGAACAAGGTAAAGTCGTGCAGTAGCAAATGATGAAAAAAGTAAAAGTAGGTAATATGTTAAGGAACATGTGGCATGACTTTAGATAGGTGGAGTCACATCCTGAGTAGGTGGCAGTGGAGCAGAGACCAAAATAACAGGACAGAGCCGGCCATGCAAAGAGCAAGGACAGGAAGTGAACTGAAAGGAAACCCCCATGGCTGAGGGGACACAAACTGTGCTCTGCTTTGTAACTCCTGGTAAGACATTCGGATGTTGCTGTCAGTGTGATATGTTAACATTGAAGGGTCAATGCAAGAACTATCTGATGTACACTTACTGGTGCCTGTAATCCCAGCACTCTGGAAGGCTGAGGCAGGAGGATCATAAGTTCAAACCCAGCGTGAGCCATTTAGCAATTTAGTGAAAGCCTGTTTCAAAATAAAAAATACAAAAGGGGATGCAGGGGATGCAGCTAAGTGCAAAGGCCCCGGGTTCAACCTCCAGAATTGGAAAACAATGAACTCTTCCACCTGTTGCACAGGAAAGAGCAGATGGGCATGCAAGGTGGTGGCATACAGACTGACTGAAACAGAGTAAGAGCAGGGAGGAGGGAAGATCTGAATGAAGCAGGCTGTATTTTGAAGGTCAGGGCTGTGAGTGCTTGGCTCACTCTCTCTCGTTTCACATTCCACTATATACTTAGCAAACATGACTGAGCACTTACTGCCTGGGTTCACTGAGGTAAGGAGAGGAATTCTGCAATTACAGTTGTAGTGTTGCAACCAGTTGGAACAACAGGCACATAAACAAGTAGTTCAGTGTGAGGTGGTAAGAATCACAACAAGGCTTTGTTTAAATCAACATGATGTTCCCATGAGTGTTGTCTGCAGAAGCCCCCAGGAGGGAACCAGAAAGGCAACTTGAATGAATGCGCATGGATAAGGACACCTTCTATGAAGACAAAATGCCACGCAGGCGGGCTGGAGGAGGGCGTGAACTGCCTGGTTACTAACCATGGCGTTGGTGATAAAAGGCTGAAGCCAGGAGGATAGGGGAAGACAGACAAAGCAGATGAGACGGTGAGGGAAAAGGCCCACCACACTGGTCTTTGAGAATGAAATAGGAAAATATAGTGAACTTAGAACTGTGATGGGGGAAATGGTGAGGACCATGCCAGACCTCCTGAGGTCTCAGTTGTGTATTAGTCTTCCTAAAGAGGAATTTGTTTCCTCCCTCCCTTTTGTCATGAAGAGTAGACACAGCCTTCCCTGCTCCTCACCATGGGGACTCAGACACCAACCTGACATATGCCAGTATCGTTTCTGAGTTCTGCCTTCTGCATGCCCCTCATGGCATCTTAGACCCTCCATTCTTTGGGGATGTGCAGTTGGCTGCCAAGCTCTGTGACACTCCCCACTGATCCTGCCAGCAACTCTGTCGGGTGGAAGTGATAATTCCTACTTTACTTCATGAAGTGACTCTGGTTATAGGCCCAGCACTGTGCCAAGTGTCTTACCCTTGTATGCTGATCTAAACCCTGCTACAACAAGAATAGGCATTTCGTTAGCTCCATTTTATTGTCAAGGATCCCAAGACACAAACAGTGTAAGTACTGAAGTTTAGCAGCTGCAAAGCTGGTATTCAAACCTGCATCTGGACATGGGAATGGTTGCTACTGTGTTACTGCAAACCCTGATTTTGGGTCACTGTTGGCTCTTGTTAATTGACAGGTCCTTCTGTAATGTAGTCAGTTAACAAGGCCCAGCAGTGACCAAATGTCAGGATCTGCAGTAACACAAAAACAACTATTCCCATGTCACGAGGGACAAGACTGATTTGGGGACCGCTGCCTCTTCGAGTCAGCTTTTGCTAATACCTTTTTCATGATATGACTTCCCATCACCTCGCTATGGGGCCCTTACTGTTCCTTTCTGGCAAGCTGCTAATTATAGACAAAAGAAGTAAGCAGTGGGTACAGCCCCACGTATTTTCCCAGCGAGACACCACTTTATACTCCCTTTGCTCTTTTCCTCTTCCCTGTGAATATACAAAGGCCATAAGCCAATATCAATTGCACATGACAGCTCAGCTCCTCCCATCCACTAAATACCATATAAGTGTCTCCCTTCCAAGTAGCTTAGAAAAAGAAAATTTCATAAATTAATATTAGAGAAACCCAGAAGCTGGCCCACTGTGTTAGCAGGTCAACAGAGGCTGTTTCTTTTCTTCCTGAGTGCACAGATGGACTACATTTCCCAGCACTCCCTGCAGTAGGAGGTGCCCAGGTGGCTGGGCTCTGGCCTGTGGGAACGGAGCAGACAGGACAGGCACCATTTCCTAGGCTGCCCACTAAGAACCTTCCCTGGTTAATGCCTCAATGCTCTTCTCCCTTCCAGATCATGGGAATAGTTCCTGGTGTGATCTGGGGAGCCCCAGGACGTACACGATATGAGCACCGCTAATTAGGGTCTCCATATGATTACTGTCAGCTGATTGTCGAGTTCTCCCTCCCCTGACTCAGAACCAAGTAAACCCTTTACCTACATCTCGTACTTCAAATGCGTCGCAATGACTTGCTCGTGAACTTCTGTGCCCAGGAGTATGTGAGACTACTGAAGACAGGCAGTTACTACTCATATTTAGAACCTTCTGCCTAATACAGCAGCTGACGAAAAGTGGCACCCAACACGTGCTTATCGAATCATCACTGTGCACTGACTATTTGATTCGTGGGCAGCTTCTTAAATTTGCCATGTATTTGTTAGTTTTGTTTCTCATAGCAGACACTGTGGAGGAATGCTTGCACCCAAAGACAGATGCCTAAGTTCATCTTTCAGCATCCTCATTTGATGTAAAGCTTTGAATGCTCACTACATGCAAACTCCATTAAGCCATTATGAGCCACCAAGGCCTCCAAGTAAAAGAGAAACTGGAGTCGCTTCTATAGAGGACCAGAGAGAAGTGAAAACCCTGGGAGTGAAGGAGATTTCCACTCCAGCCAAATTAGGGCAACAAAGATGAGATTTGCCTTCCTGCCTGGCACAGTCAAAAAGAAATGGACAAATTAAGAGCCAATGGCTGGATGTTGGGCAACAAAGGTCCGTGATACTTTTCTGAGGGTTGATGTAGAAGTAAAGAAAATGGACCGAGCAGGCGGACGACCTGGGTTCTATCTCAAGTTAGACCTATAGCTATCCCAGGATTACTGTTTTTAAAACGTTTCTAGGCCTCAGTGCAGGGCCCAGCAGACAGGCTGAGTTGGGAGGTAAAGTTCAGGCTCCAGGCAGAACCACATGATGCTGCTCACAAACCTGGAACCAGACAGGAGAGAGCTGCTCATAGAGAGAATTTCAGAAGTCTGCATTATATGCCTATTAAAGTGGCTAAAATGAAAGAGACTGACCACACCAAGTGTTGGTGCAGGTGTGGGGGAACTAGAACGCTCCTGCATTGTGGCTGGAAATGCAAAGTGGGGCAACCATATTCATTACCTTGATTTCATGAATGAATCTGCGTGTGAAAACTCATCAAACTACACACTTTAAATATGTGCAGTTTATTGTGTGTCAGTTATACCTGGATAAGCTGTTTTTAAGAAAACTGGAACTGGAGATGTAGGGATCTGGCTGTCAGCAACAATGAAGGTTTTAGTCTTCTGTAAAACAAGTTTCCGTGATCTGCTGTTGCAGCAGAGGTCACACAGAGTCAACTGCAGGAGCATCCCCGATGTGGCTCCTGTAAAATATAAGAATGTTGGCTGAGGTAAGAAGGCCTGCATTGTAACACGGAGCCCCCTTTTATGCTCTGTGTCACTTCACATGGAAATCCCCCAAGGGTTGGTTGGGAGGGAGCCAAGCTCGTTCTGGGAGGCAGCAGGGCCTAATGGAGAAGCATGAAACCCAGACACAGTCGGATTTGTCTCTACCTTAGCAGTGGAGAGGATGCAAAGAGTAGAAACCTGAGTGTACAGTGACGAACATACACACAGAACTCCTCTCCCAGGGGACTCTGGAGAGTCAATCTCAGGCCCCTTTCCAATCACTAAGTCTACCCAAGAAAATTTGATTTGAATTCTTTCTCCACTCCTCATTAGTTGTGTGACCTTTCATAAATTTTCTCTTCTGTAAAGTAGAGATGATAATGCCAATTTAACAAGTTTGATTTAACAAACAACAGAATGAAATAACATACTGAAATTACCTAGTACAAGTCTAACAGGTCACAAAAGTATTTCAGACATGGTAGGTCCCTTCCCAAGAAAAAGTTTATAAAGTTCAGACTCTGATGGGCGGAGAGGACAGAGTGGGACTGAAGGACCATGCCATGGCTACCTATGGTGAGTCACTTAGCTCATTCCTAGAAAACAAAAGTCCCAGAAACTCTGGACTCAACATTGTCCTCCACAGCAACTCGCCAGGGACATAAGGATGCAGAAGAGGAGGCCCTTGGCATTTAAGAGCTCAGAATTCAGGGATACACAGTTCTGATCAGCTCTGAGAGTGAACCCCGTGCAATCATATACCTTCATGGGACTCTTCACCCCAAGAACCAGAAAGCTTTCAAACCAGAATGCTCCACTCCATGCTCCCAGATCAGAACTTCTCAGCGCTCAGTGCAGAAACGTGCCCATGTTGCCAGTGACACTGATGTGGGTATTCCACAGAGAACATGTGGCAGCCACTAGTGAAGAAGCGTGGGTGAAACCCAGTACTGAACCCAGGACACGCATTGCAACTTAACCATTACTTTCAAACACAAATCTCTAAGGATCAATTTGCTTCTTTTTCATTTACCTCATTCCCCTAAATGTACCAAAAACATACTCTCAGTAATTGAGAAAATGTCTCATTATTTGAGCTCCAATGAAGCAAATAATTTCTCCTTTCAAACCAGTGTTGGAATTCACTGTCCTGACTGAATATGGGCTATCAGAAATGATTTGCCTGCTTTTGAGGAGCGAGTGATCATGACATGACCAGCCCGTCCTGCGGCATCCTCTGAACAAACAGCCCACAGCACTGAGAACAAACTGTCCTGTTACCAGGGCAGGCTGCTAGCACTGATGACACCCCACACCTGCTGTCACAAGTGCTGATGGTAAGTGACACCCCTTGCCAAGGTTGTCTGTAACAGCCTTCCCAAAAGAATGGACAGTCGCAGCTGATTTCCAGCCCTGGCTGGCAAAAAGTAAAGAATAATGACTAATAATCATCATTAAAATAGTAATAATCAGCATTTATAAGGCAGTGGCCATACTGAGCACTGTGTATGTTACTTAAGCCCTGTTGTAGCTTAAATTGCTATTCCAATGATTCATCGTTCTTTTTGCCAGTATTCTTGCACTGTGCGCAGAGATAGTGTGTGCTGTCTTATCCCTTTCCCTCACTCAAGTCTGGAATACATCTACCAACCCACAGATATATAAGTGCTTATGTTCTCAAGCCTTTCCAGCAGTGACTTGTTACACAGCAATGACTGACCTATCTGATCCCCTAGAACAAAGGCTGCCACATAGGCCTGGTCTGACCTCCTGATTTTTTAAAATAAAGTTTATTAGAAAACCCAAACCGCCGTTCATTTACATGGTGAATATGCTACTCATGTTACATCAGTGCCAAGTGGTGGTACTGTTATGGTTTATAGCTTGATGTCCCTCTTAAATCTTGTGCCCTTGTAGGTGGGCTTTGGGGGAGGTGAATAGGTCTTGGGGGCATGATACGTATCAGCAGATTAGTCCACTGATGGGTTTATAGCTAAATAAGATTTGATAGATGAAGCCTGGTTGGAGGAGCTGCATTACTGGGGGTGTGGTCTAGAAGGGTGTATCACTTTCCCTCCTTCCTTGATCCCACTCTCTGCTTCCTGACTGCCCTGCCATGAGCAACCCTCTTCTACCATGCCCCTCTGTCATGCCACCATCCCCTGGAGCCAGCTGACTATAGACTGAAACCTCTACAAACTGTGAGCCAAAATAAACCTTTCCTCCTTTAAACTGTGGGTGCCAGGTATTGTGTCCCAGCAAGGAGAAAGCAGCTAACACAGTACTCAGAATGATAAAGTCTATAAAGCCTAAAAATAGCCATCATCCAACCCTTTGCAGAAAGAAATCTGCTGACTCAAACTTTAGCCTCCATTCAAGTCACTGGGAGGATGCCATGTATACAGATAGCTGGGCCCTTGCCCCAGAATTCTGATTGTATAAGTTTAGAGGGGTTCAAGCATTTGCATTTTGAACAGATTTCCAGGTAGATGCCAATGATGCAGGCACTTTGAGAACCACTGCCCTAGAGTTGAGGTGAGAGTTGTTTTCAACGCTGGCTATTCATTAGGATCACCTGGAGCGCTCCTTAAAAATCCATTCCAAGTGCCCTTAGGGACTCACTCAGCCTCGTGTGCAGCCCTGGCTATTAGTAATCATTACAAGCCACCAGAAAGGTGGTTCCAATTTGTAGCTGGATTCAGAACACTCCTCAGGAGCAAGCCTTTAGTCACTGAAATTGTCATCGAGCTGTTTCTAAGAAGAGGCAGCCTTTCTGAAAACAGTCATGAGGAGATTGTACTGAGCTTGGTGCCATTATGCGAAGAGACACACAAGTTAGTAATCAGTCAGCTGGGTGCATGGAGGCCGTGAGCACCATGGGAGAGGGGCTGGTTGGAGAGGAGCGGGCATGAAAGGAGGGAGACAAGGGGAAGGAGGAGGTCACCTGAGGAGGTAACAATTTTGAAAATAATTTTATATGAATTTTACTGATCAGGAATGTGAGTCAAGATTTCAAGCAACTTCGCTGGGACCACGTGCTAGTGTGTGGCAGGGCAGGACTGAGAACATCATTTCTTTCCCACCCTACTGCCACTTCAGAAAATGTTTGTCCCTCTGCAGGTCCAGAGAGGATTCTAGTCCAGACTACAGACTCATTTCATATGCAGACTTGAGATGTCTGCAAAGTAAATATCCCATAAAATAGTTGCCACTAAAATGCTACTGGATATGGTTAAATCTTGGTTTGGTTCAGAAATCATACCCGGGTTTTCAGGTGTGTCTGAAGGCCATCCGTAAAAACAACAGTAACCAAAACACTCCATGTACATTCTAGTTCTCACTTATCTAAGTTTCTTGTTATTTTCGAACTGTTCTGAGCATCCCAGAGAGACATCCAGACATCATTAACGTCCTGATGGAAATGCACACTACCCCCTAATGTAGTAGTCTTGCTTGAAATCAAACCAAAATCCAATCAAGCATCTAAGTACCATTTACAAGCAATACAGTAAACCACAGGGAGGCAATGTGAAAATCCAGGCAGAACAAACAGCTCAGGGCAGAACAAACAGCTCTGTTTCTGTAATAAATAAATTGTAAGGATATAAGGGGATGCTGTGAGCTACGTTGCACTGTCTCCCCCCACCCCCATCGAGGTGTCAAAGCCCTGACTCCAGGTTTCTATTTGGTGATAGTGCTGAAGAAGTAGCTAAGTCAAAATGAGATAAAAAACGTGGGCCCTAAACCAATATGGATGGTGGCCTTTTAAGAAGAGAAGACTAGGACACAGGTATGCACAGAGGGACCATCGAAAGACACAGGGAGAGCTCAGTAATCCTTGAGCCGAAGAAAAAGGTTGCATAAGAAACCAACCCTGCCGATGCCCTGCTCTTAAGACTTAGAGCCTCCAAAATTGTGAGAAAATGGATTTCTGTTGTTGAAGCCCCAGTCCGTGTTACCATGCTATGGCGACCTCAGCAAACTACAATCACACCTTGGTACTCAACTGCGATGAAACTCATTACACTTCCTA
Source organism: Hystrix cristata (assembly GCA_004026905.1). Classification (NCBI taxonomy): domain Eukaryota; kingdom Metazoa; phylum Chordata; class Mammalia; order Rodentia; family Hystricidae; genus Hystrix; species Hystrix cristata. The sequence goes on from PVJO010000669.1 coordinate 109,498, forward strand.
CTCTACATATCTTGATGCAAAAATTTTTTCCCCATACTTGCTTGTCCTTTGTTTGGTGCTCACCACATAAACAACTTGTCAGTGTCAATTGCCTTGTGACTTGCTACCCTTTCCAGCCAAGACAATTTGTTTGGTACTCGTGTTTGATACTTGTCGCACCTCCTGAACCAATTAACAAAGAGTACGGAGAAATCCAATAGACAATAACAGCCGACTGCAATGTATGGGTTTTATTTAAATGATGATTCAAAGAAAAACTTCAAGTCACATACATGCATGTTCATTGACACATAATAGGTTCTCTGTGGACATCTACATGAAATAATACACATTTTCCCCTTATCTTGCAAGCCAGAACCCTGCACATTCATGATTCCTCTTACAAAGAGTGATCAAAATATATGATAAATGCTTAAATTAAAAAATGTATTATAGTAAAAGACACATAACCATTAACCGAGGCCTATCAAGATACTCCTCTTGGCTTGGAACACACTTACCCTGTCATTCTTGCCACTTTCTGGAACAGTTCTGTAAGTCTTCTTTTGTGAGTGTCTTCATGAGGTGTAATAAAAAATGTGGTGAATGCCACTGCCAAGCACCATCCAAAAGAAAGGCAGGCTCCTAAAACATCATGGTCTCCTCATCCATCTTCTTCTCCAGATCTGGCCCCAAGTGTCTTTTGGCTCTTGTCCAAAGTCAAAATGACCATGAAAGGTAAATGTTGTGAGTAAATTCAGGATATTAAGGCAGCCATAGCAGTGCAAGTAAAGACACTTAAGAAAGAAAACTTGCAGAACTGCTTCAGAAAATGGCAAAAACAACGAGATAAGTGTTTTGGAAGCAAGGGGGATCATTTTGAGGGGGATTCATGGTATTGTGTCTTTCACTGTAATGAATTTTTAAAAATTTAAACATTTACTGTATTTTTCAATTATACCTCCTATCTTTTTTTTTTATTTTAAACCAAGAACATGTATTGGTACATTTTACATATAATGGTTACATTCATCACATTTATTTTGTACCTGTACATGATGCATCTTGGTTCTCCCCTCTCTTCCCCACCCCTCCCCTCTGTTCCCTCCCTCCCTATTTACAGCAGGTTTATTCATCATTTTCCATATTTTCCCTTTTCTTTCCTTTGTTGCCTTTCTGCTTTTCCCCTTCTTTCTTTCTAGTACTCCTCTCCTTTGTATATTGTCTTCCTTTTATATAATATCTATTACACCTCTTTGTCCTTATTTACAGTTATCATTTCTCATATCAGAGAGACAATTCGATGTGTACTCATGAGTGTCTGATTTATTTCACTTAAAAGTATGTTCTCAAGGAACATCCATTTATGGCTCTTGAATGTGCTGTTCTCTGTACCAGAGATGTCCCATCTGGCTCCTCTCCTTTGCTCTGGTCTGCCTCTATTTAAGCATCATTTCCTCAGAGACGTCTTCCCTGGCCTTTGCATTCTTTATCCCTTTCCCCTGTTTCACTCTGTTTTTATAGCGCATAGCCCACATTTATATGCACCCTCCTTGTATGTGTCTCCATCTAATAAACGGAAGCTCCTCAAGGCGGGGCTTCTGCTCAGTCCCTGCTGTGTCTCCACACTCGAGTCAGAGCCCCTGCACAAGAAGCTCAACCCCTGATTCACAAATGAAGGAGTAAATCAGAGCTGTTACCAAAGTAGGGAGCTCTGGTTTCAAGCCATGCCAAGTATTTTTTCTTACCACTCCCCCTTTAAAGATCTCGAAGAAGCAAAAGTAATCTCTACCTGCTGGCTGCCTATCCCTCAGCATCCTGCCCTGCCAGGGCACCAGGCTGCAGCTGGACAGCCCAGAGACACTTTGCGGCCATCTGTAGACCACCAGGGCCACAGCAGGCGTCCTCCGGGACGCAAGGTCAGGCAGACACATGCCCACCGGTAGCACATCTGACTCTCTCATGGGTGCCTGTTTACATCCCCCATGTGTACTTTGACTCCCAAAGTCCCTGTTTACAAATCTGGGACGAGGAAGGACAGAAATTCCAACAACACGCCATCCACAGAGGCTGTCCCAAGACTCCCTGTTCCCATTCTTCCTTGGAAGACAGCAGTGTGGAACAGTTGAGTCATTGATTAGACCGAAGTGGCCCAGACAGACATAGCTGATGTCTACATGTCATCTGTATTTGGCATCATGGTGACTTTGGGCAAATACATAATTTTCATGAGCTCGATTTTCTCATTTTTTAGGGGAAAATAATGATGCATACTTAGAATTGGAGCCAGTATGTAAAGAAAGTAGCACAGGGAGCTTACTCAGAAACTTGATAATACTATTTATATTCCCAAGTCGTGCTCTAGTATGCGCCATCTCTGGCGGAATCCTCAAGCTGTCTTTGATTCCACTCTCTTGGGGACAACTGACCCCTGTTTAGCCTTTTTATTTCTCACGAATCCATCTTCTCCCTCCTCCTTCAAGGATCTTCACAGGAAGCTGGCCATCCTTAGCTCAAACTCAAGAGTTATCTGCCTGGGAGTTTCATTCTGTCTTCATTACTCCTGTCTGGGTGATCTTAGCAAGTTACTTACCTTCCCTGTGACTCAGTGTGCTTATTTACAAGAGGAGGTAGCAGTGGCAGCTGTGGGACTTCACAACTGAAGCTCCTCTTGACACACTGACCCACCACCGCCTCTCCCACGGAAGATGGGCAGCCTCTGTGCAGTTATGGGTGTGCTGGGCACTCATCCTGGCCCCAGATACGGTAGAAGTCTGCTAGTCAGCGTTAAAAAAGCTCAAGGACTGGAGGACTGAAATACAACCAAGGGAAACGCTGAGGAAATAGTCTGGCAAGTCACACACAACTGCTTGTGGAATGAGCATAGAGCGAGAATGGGCACAAGTCAGCATTCAGTAAGATGGAGGAGGTGAGGACTGAATGACAGGAGAAGGCTTCAGACAGACAGATGCTCCAGAGCAGTGATGGAGAACCTTTTAGAGACCAGTGCCCAAAATGCAATCCAGAACCCACCTATTTATGGCAAAGCACCAACACTGCAATTAAACCTGAACACAGGTTCTACTTTAGAAAAACCAACTCTATATTAACATGTTTTATCTTAAAAGAAAAACAAATAACACATGTGCCATAGGTTTGCCACCACTGCGGTAGAGGGAGGAGTAGGGGGTGGAAGGCTGGGACAGGATGCAGGCCTTAACTGCAGAGGGAGAAGAGTGCACTTGGGGACCTCTATGGGCATGGCTATGATGTCCTTACCCCAACATGGGCCCACAACCACCTCAGAAGCCACCTGTCCCTTGAGGGAAACCAATTACAGGGTCTCGCTGACAGCCTCACTGTGTATCATCAGACTGAAACGTGCTTATGAATTGCTCCCCACATTGCTTGGTTTGTACGTACAGCGTGCTGGTCACCGTAGGCATGAACGCTGTCTTTCATCTCATGCAGCTATCTTGGTGCCTTCTAGCCAGACAAAGCTTGCAGGAAACCCAGAGACAGGGTCGGAACAGCAAGGTCTCTCATGCTTCCTGGGAGGAGCAGCAGTTAACTCAGCCCTGTGTGGGGGACACCATGTCCACAACTCACTTTTGTACCCAGTCTCCACCTGGAGAGAGCAAATAGTGTGAAAAAAGTGAAACCATCTCTCCCTTCCTGAATCTGAGTAGGTCTCTGGGTAGAATGCCCCCAGCCCTACATGGCAGACATACTGATACGGGTGGGGGAGGAGGGGAGGAAGGAGAAAGAGGCTCTTCCGTGCTCCATGGAGGTGAATGAACACAGCGCACAGGGCATGTCCAAAATCGAGTGCCAGGCAGACGTGGTGCCAGCCCAGCTTGGAGAGGTCTCAAATATGTGACAGGTTACATTCTGCCGGGCTATCAGTAGCACTTTTGAAAACATGTCCTAAATACTTCAAGTGTCCAGTTTCTCCCGAGATGAACCTGGAAGCCAACCACAGGAGTGTCCTTTCCAAATTGCAAACAGGACCATGAAATCTTCCCGCTCAGGCACCTGGGTGACTCAGTCTTAATGAAGAATCAAGCTTAGCCCAGCAGACATCCCCACAGTGCACCTCTCTTTCATTTCTCCTTATATGCTGAGTGACCCAGACTCATTTAGGGTGCCCTAACACATGGTGACACTCATCCCTGCTTGTCTCTGTACATGAACAGATGAATGTAATTTCTTTTTTTTTTTTGGTTTTTTTTAGGGGCAGTGCTGAGGATTGAACTTAGGGCCTTGAGCTTGCTAGGCAAGTGCTCTACTAATTGAGCTAAATCCCCAACCCCAGATGAATGTAATTTCATTTGTCCAATAATTCACTCATTAGTAAGTACTTATTAGGAGCCTACTACATACTGCTCCCTCCCTCAGTTACTCAGCCATAGTGGTAAACAAGAGTGATTTCTTGTCTTCAAAGATCACATGATTGAATGCAGGGTCCCTCAGACCTGGCGGCACAGCAGGGTACCCACGGGGCTTCTTCAAAGCCCAGACTTTGGGCTTCATTCCAGAACTCCAGGGTAGGGAGAGGGGAAAAGAAACAGCACCCCAATGCCCCAGGATGGGAAAGAGCAAGCAACAGCATCATGAGAGAATGGGGGAACCTGAATAGCGATTGCTCCTGTCACCTCCCTGGGAATGGATGGGTAAATAGAAATAAGTTGAATCTTGGAGCCCAAAACATTCTAGTTCGAAACTCAGGGTTAGCCTGACAAAATTACTAATAATCCCCCTCTTTGCCTCTCCTCTCGAAAGTGTTCTAGTTTAGATGATAAATAATATGGTCACCATATTCTCCAGTCAGGTTTATCGCTTGTACTCATGAGAACATGGGGAAACTGAGTCTCAGTTGCATAATCTACCTGTCACGGAGTGCCCAACATCTATGTGAGAATGAGTGAGAATTAAGGGAGACCACATGGGCCAAATTTTCGGCAAGGTAGGTGCTTATACAGAAGATACTGTTCTTGCCTTGGCGACAGCAGCCTTTATGTGCTCACATTGTCCACTGTCACATGAAACAAGACCTTAATGAGGAGAACACATTCAAATGGAAGTTTGTGCTGATGGAGGGGACAGAGCCAACAAGTCATGCATAGGTGGCTACTGGCCAATATAACATGCCTGTCTCTAGTATCTCTGTTACAATACTTAAACTTCAGCTCAACCACCCGGAAAGCAGAGTTCTACTGGCCTCCATGCTGGTTCAAGTATCTCATATATTTAGCTCAAATGCCCACCGTGGATCCAGATAAAGGGAGCTTCTGGCTGCTCTGTCTCAGGCCAGGTGGTGGTGGTGGGGGTGACACATTATCTATCTGGGTGACTGTCTGATCCCCACACAGCAGTGACTCATCTAATGGACCTGTCTCAGCCTGTATGAATAGTGACGCCACCAATGACTCACTGAGGCCCCCCAGAAAGCCCCTTCTTAGGTCCTCTTTCTGTGCTCTTTCACTGGCATCTGTGGCTTGAGGACGCTTGGAAGGGAGGGCAGAAGGGGCCAGCAGCTGGATGGAGAATACCCTGGCTGAGCTGCAGAGCCAGGCAGCAGGGCCGAGGAGGAAGCACTTTGGACAGCTGGTCCTGGATTGGATCTTGAGAATGTCTGGAGGAAAACCTTGTAATGAGTGGTGGATGCAATATGGAACACATTCACAACCACACAGCCGAGGGCTGGAGACTCTCACTAGGGATGGAAAGAAAGGACAGAGCTTTACAGACATCAGAAATCTCTCTGGATCCAATGACATGAAGATTGACACACAGATGGGTTGATTAGAAGTCCAAAGTATATCCAGGGGAAGATCAACTGGATTAACCTGAAGAAGGAATCTGTAGAGAACAAGACGAAGACTAGACAGAGTCATCTAACCCATTCTGGAAAGACAGATGCTGAGGCCGGTAGATGTTCAAGTCTCTAGAATCATCCCCGAGTCTTGGAGTTGGCCCCTAAAAGTGATTCATTTTCCTGAAGTGCGAGGGGTAAGGTCAGTAAGGTATACACACAGAGAGAAGAATTCCTTTTGTAGTTATGGATGCACTCATAGCTCTTGACATCAAATCCTTAATATTGCATGTAGAGTTCTTCAAGCAAAATAAGTAAAATATGCACACTTTTTCCTTTTTCCCCAGATATGCCAAGCCTCAGCGCCCACATGGTTCCCTCTGCCTGTGAAGTTCTCTGCCTGACTCCTCTTCATAAAGGCAACAGGTCCAACGCCTCCTCTCAGATAGGTCTTCCCTGACCACCCTGGCCAACGCAAGTGCTGCCTGATTACTCTCAATCTGACTGGTGATCTATATTTTTCTACAGCAATCTCCAGGATCTTGTCTAATATCTTGGCAGCTTTTTTGTAGCTGTCTCTCCTCCAGAGGTAGCTCCATAAGGGAAGATACTCCACAGCCTCATTCTTGCCTTGATCCCTCTTATGGTTCAGATAAGAATGTCCCTCCCCAAGCCTCATCTGTTCAGACGGTGCGTGTCTGGAAGGGGATCGGATATGTGGGTGTGGTCAACTTGAGCAGGAATGCCCAGCTGGACTGAGCTGTGGTTCTGGACGTAGAGGATCCTCCTGAGGATTGCTGCCGACACAACATAAAGGAGAAAAGAGCAGAAGATGAGGGCAGCTGTTTCCCAGGAGACGCTCTGCTGCAGCTGGTTTCCCTGAAGTGAACTTGGCTGTTCTCATCACAGAAGGAGCTCGGGGCCTTACTGTCATTGGGGATGGCTGCTGTTTGCTTCATGGGAGCTGTGGTTTTCTTCTCTGCCATGACTCCAGCATAGACTTCTCAGCCTTTTAGCGCAGACACGGACTCACATGGAACATTGCTGTGGGCTCCCAGCCCTCAATTAGATCTTTAGGTCTCCAGCACATAGATGTTCTACACTCTTCCTGAATTTGGCTTGTGTGTGTGAATGTTGTAACTTGTAATTTTCCTGTGTTAAATCTTCTCTCTTGCAAACCATTGAACGTAGAACCCACTGACTAAGACAGCAGCGCTGTGCTCATTGCTGGATGCACTGCTGGACACATCACAGGTGAGCTCCGCAGCCAGGGTGCTGTCAGGGTGGTGGGTCACCGTGGCCGGGTGAACTGGAAGGGGATCTCTCCCCAGCTCCTCCCTTCCCGCTCTGCTTCCTAGTTCCTGTGATGTGAGCAGCTGCCCTCCACTGTGCCCCTCTGCCCTGCCGTTTCTGCCCTGGCACCACATGATCATGGACTATAGCCATGATCCAAGTTAAACCTCTCCTCCTTTAAGTTGCAGGTGTTGGATATTTTGTCTCAGCAACAAAGAAAGTGAAGGAGACAGTCCCCAACCTGTAGCCCATTGCTCACCACAAAAGAGATGCTGAGCACTGCCCTTGAGTTCCTCTGTCATACCAGTCCCACTGTCTAATGGCAAGGCCCCAAGTGGGAATATGACTTGCCCCCAAGTGGGAATCTTATTCCTGTGCAGACTGTGACCAACCTCTGAGGAAGAACTCTACTCCCACCAAGCCTCCCTCTCACTGCAAGATAACATTCCCTCACTGGCTATGTCCTGTGAGCACCAGGAGGGAAGTCCAGCAAAAGTGGACAAGTGCTGCCTCAACGTAGGTCCTGTGCAGCAAGGTTAGTGCACAATCACAGTGATAGATCAAGCATCACAGGAGTGCAAGGTGCAGCAGTGCTCCACATACAAGGTCACCATAAGCTGGAGAACAGGAGGCTTGACCTGGCTCTTGAAAATGTGGAGGACTTGGGAAAACAGAAGGGAGCTAGCAGTAATGAAAGGGAGGGGACAGAAGGCTTGTGACCATCTCTGGGGAGGAAGGAGACTGATGCAGAGATGCACAAAAGAAGCTGCTGGGGCTCTGTGCAATCACGGAAAGAAGTCAGCATCAGTTGAATCTGAGTGCAGGTGCAAAGGCGATTTTTATATTCTCCAGGCTTCTTGATGGGTTAGAAATATCTTCCGGTTAGAGAGGAAGGGAAGCATTTCAGATGGGCAAGATGGCACGGGGAACTGAGGAGAGCTGGGAGATCTGTGGCAAATGGGGAGCAGGGCAGCTCTGGGGAAGGGAGTCCTTCCTCAGACCCCAGGCACAGTGGTCCAGAGAGGGGCAGGGGAGCATGTTGGGTGCTGTCCTTGGTTCTGAACCAAAGCCACACCCTCGGCCCTGTCATTCGTGGTCTCCTACCACGCAGGGGTCCTGCCCAGTCTCCCCAAGGCTGATAGGTTTCCTGGAATTCTCTAATTTAATATTTGCAAGCTCAATTTTACCCAGCTGCTACAACTGAAAAAAAAAGAAAAAGAATGCTAACAACAGAAGATGGAAACGTTTTAACCCAATAACAGCATCTATCATTTATCAAGCTCTTATACATACTAGGCACTGTGAGCAGTTTATACATTGTCTCATAGTGTTATAATTATCCCACTTTATAGATGAAGAAGGAGACAAAGAATGTTTGAGGTCAAGAGCCCATAAGTACAGAGTTGAAATTAAAACAGGTCGCATAAGGACATATCCCAGGAATTAGCTAATCACTCTGTGGTGCATGAAAATAAGGGCTTAAATCAGAGGGAACTATATTCATGAAGCAACGATCTCAAAACCTTCTAGGTTTTTCCATCTACAAAGGCAGGGTTGTGGACTCCAAAAGAGACAATGTAAGTGAAAGTACCTCATAAACTCTCCCTACAAATTTGGCAGCTCTCTCTATTCTTTGTTATTATTTGACAGTCACAGTGATAGTGAGAGTAAAAAGCCTTCTGCACTTGCCAGCAACATAAACTGTATTCCACTTCAGTTGCTCAGGAGGTAAGCCAAGGCAAAATAATCAAGTAGAAAAAGCCCCAAGATGAATTGAGACAGATGTGAATTTTGCCCTCCATTTTCACATGTACTAGAAATGTGACTACAGGGTCCTTTGATAGCATGTCAACCTCAGTTTCCCCAGCTAAGTAGCAGTCATGTCAGTCCATGAGGATGAAAGAGAGGCTGTGTGATAAGACAGTCTAATGAAGAAAGTATGGTAACAGACAGAGGTTATGGGAGCTGTTGCTTCCTAACTACCAGCTGCCTCATGCCAGGTACTATGCAAAGCACAGTGTGTACACTAGCTCCAATGTCCTTAACGGTACTAGGCAGTTTCTATTATTATCTCCATTTTAAAGACGAGAAAACCAAGGCTGGGGAGCCCTTACTAACTACCCAGTAATCAGAATCAGATGGCACCACTGGGCTGGACGGCTAAGTGAGTATTCCAGGGTCTGGTGGCTACTCCAACAACAGCCCCCACTCAGAGCCAGAGCCTGAGGAGAGACAGTCTCGTGGTCCAGCACACACTTAGCCACATGACAAGTTCCAAGTAGAGCAGAATGCAATCTGGAACCTCTGATGCTCGGAGGGCAGATGCTAGGGACCTCTGTTCCTCCTTTCCTCCGGGATCTGACTCTCAGGGAAACCTGCCTTGCAGGTAGCAGAGCTAGTGCAGGGAGTAGGGATCCTCCTCCCTGCTTGGTGAGCAGGAGTGGGCTCTGGACAAAACTGTGCCAAAGGTCGCAACGTTCCGGGTCACTATGTTCCAGCTTCAAAGTCAGAGAGTTGCCAGGGTCCAAGCAAGAAAAATGCGGCAGGCTGCTCCACCTGGCAGGCCTCTGACAAGATGCAGCTGGGCCTTGGCCTTCACAACAGCTTCATGCTGCAAGGAGGGCCTTGTCCACTGGAGAGACCCTCTTCCCTCCCCACCCAGCACCACCCACAGAAAAGTGTGCCTGTGGAAGTGGCCGGGCTGCAGCACACTGCAGCTGCACAGATGTGCCCAGCTACCTTGCTCTCGTCCCATCCAAAAATGTGCTGTCTCATCTCCAAACTCCCATGCAGAGAACAGCCACATCTATATCCCCCAGCTGCTTCCATTTTCTCTCACTGTATCAACAATTTCTCTTTCATTTGTGCAATGCTAGATTTGCACTCCCCAAGTTTATTCTATATCCACAGTATAACTGCCAGAGGCCAGGTGATGGTGATCTAATTAGGAAAGCACCACTGTCCCTGTCCTTGTGTAGTTTATACAGGGAGGGAGATGTTCAAAAATAAATGGAGAAATTGATGCAGAATTAAAAATTGGGACCAACAAGATGTACAGGTACAAATCCCCTATGATGAATGTTATCACTATGGACATCTAAAATGTACCATTAAAATAAAATTTAAAAAATTGAGATGAGCATTATGAAGGACAGAGAACAGGATCTGGGGGTGCAAAGACGAATAGGGTGATCTCCCAGAGACAGGTCAGGAACCTTGAGGTCAAGGACTGAAAGGTCAGCAAGAAACTGCCTTGTGAGGTCGCCTGACATGTGGAAGATGGTTTTGTCTAGGAAACAGCAGGTGCGAAGGTCTTGAAGCAGAAGAAACAAGGGGATAGTTAGCCTGAGGATGTAGCTCAGTGAAATATGCTTGCTCATCATGTGCAAGGTCCTGGGTTTGATCCCCAGAACCAAAAAAACAAAACCAAAAACAAAGAATGGGCTATTTGATGAACTGAACCAATACAGCAAAATGGATACATGTGAGGCCTCGGAATTCACCTCAATTCTCTATACCTCTGTTTCTTCTGGTAAGATGAAGAAGGGACTCAGAGAAGAGGCATGTTTGAGCTGAGCCTGAGCAGACTGGAAGATGGGGAACCCAGGAAAAAAGGTTTGCTGAGAGGCAGGCCGGCAGATGCCCAAGGTCTCGCAGCTGTTAGGGCAGCAACTTGAAACTACAGCCACCTAATTTAAAGGGTCATATTTTTCTGTTTCTTTATCCAGTCCCTCAAGCTGGTCTACCGAAAAGTTTATGTGCAAACAGGAGAAGGAGCTGCAGAAGCAGGGTGGAGAGCCCAAGTTGCTGCCCGTTTCTCCTCTGCCTGCCCTGGTTAAGCTAGCCCGTAGGAAGCAGGGTAGGACAGAAATGCTTCCTCTTGTCCTCTTGTCCTCAAGCACAGCTGTCCAGAGCAGGTAAGCAGTTCCAGGAAGGGGGCACTCGGGTGACTCCCACCACCTGTGCCTAGGAAAGCCACTGCCCTCTCTTAGCCTAGGTTAGCTCTTCTCCTGAGAGATCAAGGCTGGCTGCCGGAAGAAAATGTTCAGCCCCTTGAAGGCCAAGGATTAAACTGTGGAGAACTTCAGGCTACAGCAGAGGATGAACAAAAGCCTGGGCCTCCTCCGCCATGGAACTCTGACTGCCCTGTGCACACGTACGAAGCCAGCCCCCTAGGGAAGACACTCCAGGTGGCAGTCGCAACAAGATGTTCTCAGGGTGACCCCACGTTTTGACCATCACTGAAGACTTTACCGTTCTGGACCTAAGTTCCTAGAGGTTTTGCTCTGTGTTGCTGGCAGATAAAGCAGCGCTGATGTATACAGCCATGAGAACCAGGGAGCTCTCAGGGAAGAGCTCACACTGGCTCTGGTACTGGGTAGACCCCAACTCAAGGCCCAGCTTCAAGACCAAGGAGCTTAGTGCCACCCGGCAGGTGACAGCCTTCCTAGGTCTCACCTTCCTACCTCGCGAGATGAGGGAACAGCTGCAGCACCCTCAGGGGGCTGCTAGAACCTAGCACAAGTTAGGTAACACCCTGTGCCCAGGAGCCACAAAAGGCTCCTGTGCCCTGGTCATGCGTAGCACCTCCACCCTGCTCCAAAGCCCTCGCTGCCCCAGACACACCCATGGAGAAGGAAGATTTGTCCCATGAAGTAAGTACCACGGTGTTCAGCAGACTGAGGGTCTCAGGCACCTCACAGACAACTGGTGTAACATCATAGACCGTGACACTAGCTGTCCTTGTACTAAAGAGGGTCCCACGGCTCCTACTTCACGCCACTGGTGGGAAGCCGACACAGGCTCTTTGCGTCGCTTGGCACATGTCTGGGCACAGAATAATGCTGGGAATCCTTCCAGGCCTCAGTGACCTACCTGAAAAACTGGGGTGCTGGTAATCTACTCTGCACATTGTTTTCTGGAAAAAATTGACAATGTTCCTGTGAAGTGCTTCGCAGGACGGCCACTAATGCCAATGACGTCATGAACGGGAGCTGTTCTGGAGCTGGTAACAGGTGACTCCCGTGTCTCTCCCTGCCCCCACGGGGCTCCCCGTGGGTCTGAGGACATCTGTCAGTTCAGTGCCTGCTCTCAGTTGCTGACAACACCTCAGCACCACACTCCCACCTGGAGAATCATTTACCCAAGGACTAAGTCTATTTTCGTTTTCTTCCAAAACAAAAAACAAACACAAGGCAAAGTACAAGCTTCTTCAAAACAAGGCAGGCCCAACACAAAGCCACAGCACTGGCTGTCAGGAGTTCAGAGGGAGGTTTAATCCCAGGAACCTCTGCACAGAAAACTGTATCCACCCCTGGGTCTGGAATCAGCTTTCTTCATAATCTCAACATCAGGACATCAGCCTTCATCCCTGTCCCCGGCTCTTTCACTCCTTCTGTAGCAAGGAGTCATGCACCACAGACCTTTGAGAACACTACCCAGACCATAGGGGGGTACCCTGGGCACCTGTCCCCTACCACTGGGCGCCTGTGCAATAAACCTCTCCTTCCCCCTCCCCCAAGACCCTCTCTGTGCCTCTCACCTGATAGACACTTCCCAAGCACTTGCTGTGTGTCAGCAGAGTGTGAGACACTGGGGACAGACGTGCCGAGCCAGATCCAATCTGCTCTGTGTGTAAGCAGACCACAAATAGAACATTTCAATAAATGTGTTAAAGGCAGGGAGAAAAGAAAAGAGTGCTGCAGAAACCCAGATGAGTCCATAACGGGACTTAGCTTCCACGGGAATTCAGAAAGTTCAGAGAAGCCAACAGCTGACCTAATCAACAAGGGAAACAGCCATTTCCCCTGGCTTCCCTAGTTACCCATCACACAAGCATGGGTTAAGCAACTCTTTCCAACCCACCCACCCCTCTGGCAGCTCCTCTCACCCGTCCTGTCTTAACCACAGTTCCATAAATGCACCCTTGTGAAGCCAGAGCCTGCCATGTTCTCCGACATGCCTGCTGCACCCGACACTGCCCAGCACACAGCATGCACACAATCGATACTGATCACTTTGTACACAATAGCTTTTGATGACCTTGTATTGTAAAAGTCCTTGCTAGACAATAGTAACGCAAGTTCTATTTAGGCAAACATGCACAGAAATATTATTAACAATAGAAGTTGGCAAATGTACAAACTAGATGGATGATCAGCTAGGTTAACTGTCATGTTCAATTTGGTTTGATTAAATTCAATCCAACAAATATTAATTGTACATTCTAGTTGAAAGGAACATTTTATGAACAAAGCAGAATATAAAAATAGATCAGAAGAAAAAGAACCCTTACCCTCAACACGTTAATCTAGAAGAGAAAATATAAAGTCACACAAGCATGGACACACACACACACACACACACACACACACACACAGAGATTTACATAAATTACAGGCAATAAATTTTCAAGGAGAAGGGCATCAAAAAAGACTTTGGAGATATTTAGAAATCACACGGAAGAAAGCCTTTCTGTGTAGTTCAGATGGAGTGGGGTAACGAAATGATACCAGGAAAAGAAGGTATCAAAAGTAAACAAGGATGATGGGAAGTGGGTGGTTTTTTTCAGAACAGTGTCACTTCACAGCCATCTAAGGACAGTGCCCGGGCATTCACAGAGCCTCAACTCAAGCACTCAGTGAGGCAGCCAGCACTCCAGAAACCTCCTCCACTCGCAGCTCTGAAAGGACGTGGACCGACGTTGGCCCCTTTTCTTTCTTTCAAGGAGGAATTGGCACAATCAGACTGGCCCTTCAGAACATTCCAGGCCGCTATGCAGTAGAAACATACCACTTTTCTACACCCAACACTTCTTTCTCGGAGGGACAACACTCTTCTTGATCCCAAATGGTCCTGTTAGAACCTTAGTCGGGTAGCCCCTCCAGCACTCTGTCTCGGGAGTGGACACAAAGTGGTCCTTCTTAACGACCAATCCCTCTTAAATAATGACCAGTTTGCTGGTAGGCATTTGCCCCAGGGAGAGCTGTATTCATCAGCTTTCCTATTGCTGGATTCATACGAGCCACCACAAAGCAAAGAACGAGAGGTTTAATTTGGCTCATATTTTAAGGATTCAGTCCACTATCAGCTAGATTTAAGGCAGAAACATCCTAGTGGTAGGTCATGGTGGAGTAAAGCTGCTTAGTTCATGGTGGTGAAGAAACAGAACAAGGGAACAGTGCCAGAGGAAGAGGCAATGGAGCAGATATAGTACCCAAGGTCGTGCCACCCCGACCCACCCAGGCACACCCAAAAGGACGCTCGCCTGATCCCCTGGGTGGCTCCCAAGTCAATCAAGGTGACACAATCAAGTTTCACCACCATAAAATCCATGAAGAATCTTAGCCTGGACTGATACACAAACTTTGAGAGAGGTCCCTTTACAGCTGGTGTTGCTAAACTAACAGGAAACAAAATTCGAAATATCTGAGAACTCCTTCTCTGCCCCAAAGAGAGAGACTGCTGGGTGCCATGAGGCTGACCAGAGGGGAAGCCAAGAGGGCATGATGATGTTCTTCAGCAAGTTCCCAAACCAAGTGCTGAAAGAGCAGGGGACCAGTCAGCAGAAATGCAGAAGTCAGGAGGACACACAGATTTCTGGAGAGAGATGGTGTCCCCTCAAATCACCACATCTTAGAAAGGATTGTAAATCCTTATTTGATCTAGCCACTTCTCTGGTACTCAAATTGTTCCATCTTTTGCTTATCTTTTCCTTATAATAAGTCTCATTCTGCTGATGGTTCAATTCGGTCAACAAGTGTTAATGAAGAAGTTTATTTGATGACTAGAGCATTAAGAGACCTTTTGCTAAGAAGCCTTCGATTTAGTTGGGGAGAAAGGCAAGAAGCAGTGAGCATAAACTATTTTATCAGGTTTTGAATGCAGACTATTAGGAAGAAATGAGACAGGGCCACAAGATGTCTTTGGGTGTGATGAGTTAGACTGCAAGGACGGGGAAAGGCTCTGAAGGATATGCTATGTCATTAGAGGCCCGAATGATGGGAGGAAGTAACTATACGACCATCTGGGCCCAAAGAGGAAGAGCATTCAAAGCAGAAGCCACTGGGCGGGGAAAAATTCTTAACATGTCCATGGGACATGAAGAAGCCAGGCGTGTATAGAATGAGTAAGTGTGAAGAAGACCAGTTGGGGAGGAGGTCACGGTCATCACTAGACCAAGCCCGGAGGACTCTGTAAGCCACGTTGGTCACAAAGGAAAGATACTGGAGAATTTTAAGTTGGAAGTATCATACCAAGAACACCCATGAGAGTACCTGACTCCAACCCCAGAGGTGCGACTTGACTTGTCTTGAAAGCAGAGAAAGACAAACAGTTGGATAGGAAAATAAAAAGAAGTTCCAGGCAGGGGGCCAGCCAGATCTTACGGCAGTAACAGAAATGCACTAGAGATGTTTGGAAGAGGGTAGAAAAGCATGGGTGGATACACAGAAGCTGTCAGTAGCTCCAGACACTTGAGAATTCAGGTTACAGTCCTGCTTTGATGGGACTAGTACGCCACGCTATGGAAATGAATCTTTATTAAGTGGGCGAAGGGAGCCCACTGGAGACTGTTGGGAAGAATAGGTGATTCCATTCTCTGCCTCAGTGAATCACAACTGTCTCTAGAGAGAATTAATGATGGAGTAGTAAGCATGAACTGGATCCAGGCAGGTCCAGCACCCCTCTCACTTTGCAATCATGGGCAACCACACCAAAAGGCGAGACCCAGGGAAAAACGTCAGAAACACTTCAGGAGATGCCTCATTTACCACGAGGAATGTTCTAGAGCAGGTGCCGACAAATCACTTTGTCACTGTGAACATAGTTTTATTAGAACCCCTACACTGCCCATTTACACATTGTTTGTTCACCATATTGGCAAGGACAAGCAGTGGACTGACAAAGACTAAAATAATTACAGTTGAGTCCTTCACTAAAAAAAGAAAAAGACAAAACAAAAAAACCTGCTAACCTCTGCCTAGAATCTTAGAAAATGAAACTTGACATGACAAGGTGACCACCGGGCAAGAGAAAAAAAAATAAGAACTTCCTGCATATATTATAATTTAGAAGAGACGGCTGGCCAATAGGGTTGCCAATTTTTCCTAGACTCAAGAAGAGACCAATTATTTTCTCATTAAAATAGTCAGTGGCAGGTTTATTGGAAGATAGAGACTTGAAATAGAAATGGAGAAATATGGATGACAGAAATGAGTAAACTGAAGAGACAAGGAGATGACTGTGGAGGTTGGTGAAGAGAAGTAGATACAGTGGAGAGAAACAGAAAGAAAACCAGAAAGAGAATCAAGAAAAACACTACTTGATAAGAGGGATGGGAGACTACTTTTTAACTCTATGTGTAGTTGTGTGTGTGTTCTCCAGGGTTTTGACAGTGTGTTTACATCCTCAACATGAATGAAATGTCGTTGATGGAAATGTCAGAAAGTCATTTCTTCATTCCAGCCTTTCCTGTGATGAAACTCAGGATATATTGACCCAAGGCATACCTATGTTGACAGAGACCAAGACAAGATCAACACAAGGATTCAGTGGCAAAGTTTGCAGAATGGGAAGGTAAATAAGAACATGTTTCCACATGCTTTTGTCAGAAATATCTGCTCTGGCTTTACTAGGCCTCCTTCCTTGTCTGTCTATTTTTGAGCTTATAAAAATGCTTACAAGATGTCTTACCAACTGCAAATATCACAAATGAAAGTAATCCGTTTTCTAAGTCATGTCGCCCCCGAAAAAAAACCTATTTCATGATTTTTAGAGACAGAAAGAAAAGCCTATTGTCCTGGAAAGAAAACTCAGGCAGCCTTAGGAAAGTCACAACTTCTTTCTCCACGGTGCGCTGACCCCCAAGACCAGAGTCTGAATAGTATCAAAAGACCCAACAGAGCTTGAGGAGAGGGCTCAGAGCGAGTGAAAAAAAAAAAAAAGGGAGGTAAAGTTGTGGTTCTTTATTCCACTCACCACTTTTGGTTTGAATCACAGCACCTGATGTGGATGCAGGTGAACCAGGATATGAATTCTAAATCTGACGCATGGTGCTGGTTGATCAGGACCAAGGATTTTCTCAGACTCTCTCAGCCTGTGTCCCACTTGCAGAACTACAAATGGTTCACTACAGTCGGAGTTGGCAGCGCTTGTGGGTACGGCAAGAGCTAGGGATGAGATAATGCTGTAGGAACAAAAGAGACAATGAATTAGCATTCCTCCTCTAAGGTTCCTTGGGTTGCCGGTGATACAAGCAGAAGGAAACCCAGCTCAAATTCGCTTTTATATAAAAGGAAAAAATAAAAGTTTAAGTATAAACTTTAGGTATTAAATGTTTCAGAGATGGCTTCTTGCAGGAACTCGACTGAAATCCATCTCTCTCTCCACGTCTCAGATCTGATTTCTCCAGTTTTAGTCATGCTGAAGCAGATTCTTCCTAAGACCTGTCAAGGTGTACTTCCTTTGCTGCAGAGCTAGGATTCAAAGAGCAACTGGCTGGATCCACACTGCTATTATAGTTCTTTGAAGTTACTGGTAGTAAGAAGCCAATAAGGATACATTCTCCACCTTTGCACCAATTCCAAATGAAGAAGATCTTTTTCCCTGAAGTTCCATCAGAAGTGTCAGGAATTAATCTTGGTGGACCAAATTGGACAGCATGACATCCTTTACTGAACTGCCTTTGTTGTGGGAGAGAACCCTCTAATTAGCCTGGCCACAGGCTCTTCTGCACTTGATCTCGCTCATCTGGATGAGATGGGGTTGGTTACCCAAGGAGAAATTAAGATGTTAGACCAGAAGAGTCAATAGCTGCTTGACAGGCAAAAACAATACATGCCAACCTTTGATTCAAAAGAGATGAGTGATATGGTTGAATAGTATTGGATTTACGAAAAAAAAAAAAGCATCTATTTGCCATTATATTCAACCTAGCACCTCTAAATCAATCTATTGCAAGAGAAACACAATAATGAGTCCATACTAAGTGTTCATTCCTCTAGAAAGATGCCTTAAAAGGACAAATTGACTTTATTTTTATCACACATACTGATAGTGACAAAGTTATAGGATTTACTGAAGGTATTCAGCTTTCTTGACTCTCGCACTCTCTCTCCCTCTCTCTCTCTCTCACTCTCCCTCTCTCTCATGAGACAGGGTCTTGCCAAGTCACTCAGTTGCCCTGGCTGGGCCTAAAGTTCTGATCCTCCTACCTCACCCTTCCAGAGTACTAGGATTGCAGGTTTGTGTTACCATGCCCCACTCATTTCATAAATAGCTCTAACCTTAAGAATTTACATTTTATTTGAGGAATAGCTTCTATGACTTACATGGGGAATGAACAGGAATGAAATGAGACTAAATCCCAACACACTAAATTAGCCTAACAAGACACTGGAAGTGCACAAACCATTCACCATCCCTTCCATGTCTTAGATACAGTGTTGTCACAATCGAATCTAATTAAGAGCAAAGAATGATACAGGAGTGAAGTGGTTGCATGAATCCTCCTGCAAATGGCTGTTACAAAAACTAGATAAAAACATTTTTAAAGCTATTTAGAGATAATATAAAACAGTCCAAAGCAAGAGAGGACTTTAATCTTGAAACACTACAATTGTAACAGAAAAGAATTTGAACTGTATAGCTTTCCAACATGAACATACTCTACAATCTTTTTGGCTAAAATTGTGAAAACTCATAGACTTAATAGCCAAACATGCTAGAGATCAGAAAATATGGTCAGAAAAACAAGTGAAATTTGAAAGATGGAATTTTGGCCATCAGGGTCTCACAGGATTAGTGAGACACAAACACTGAGTATAAACTCTGTTCAGCTCTTTGTCTGACCACTAAATTATTCATGCCTAGGAGAGAAGCAAAGGAACCATAGGAAGCATGAAGGAGTCTCTTCTTTAAAGATAAGACTAAAGAGCTGTAAGTTTTCTGTTGCTTTACCTGTTTTCCCCATGTTTGAACAGAGGTTGTGGCAGACAACTCTTATAGGTTTGAATCTTATAGGTTTGAAATGGCAGACTACAAAGCCTGAGGTTAGAAGACAAACTGAAAATTAGGGGGAAAACCTATCAGGGAGGAGAATACTCAAAAGACAAACTTAAAATTGCCCAAATTCTTGACAAATGACCAAGTTACACAGACAGCTGGGAACCCCCTAGTGAGTCAGGCTAAAAAAGCAGCAACTGGGAGCCATGGAAGAGATCAGGCACTGCATACTACAACAAAGAGGAAATCTGAGCATGAAATTGGAGGTCTGAATCCGGCAATGTTAACTATAGCAAAAATTCACTGATTCTCAAAAGAACAGAACGTAATCCAGAGTCACTGTAATGTATTATCTCCAATGTTTAGTTTTCAACCAAAAATTACTGTACATGCAAAGAAACCAACAAGAGTGACCCATGTTCAGGAAAAATGTTAGACAATATAAAATAATACTACATGAGCAAAGATGCTGTAGTTAACAAAGTTTCAAAATATAGTATGAATGGATGATCAAATAAAGAATGCAAATGGAGGATTTTAAACTATTAAAATGGAAAGTAGAGAACTGAAAGAATAAGACAAATGATTAAAGATGTAAGAAGAAAGTCAAAGTAAATATGATAAGCAGAAACTATTCAACTCCCTGCCAAAAAAAAAAAACACAGAAGTTAAAAGGACTTAAGAAAAAATCAGAAGCTCAAAGAACTATGAGAAAATATCAAGCATAATCCACCATATGTAAGATTAGAATTGAAGAACCAGTAGAAAGGGACAGAGAAGTTGTTTCAAAATTACCAAAACTCAGTGCAAGACATTAAAAATCTGAAAAGCCAAGTAGAATGAACACAAAGAAATAGTCTTGTGCACAACATAAGAAAATTGCCATAAAATCTTGGAAGCAGCCAGAGCAAATAATATATTCCATACAGAAAACAATGAAATCGATGGCTGACATTTGCTTAGAAACTATGGAAATCAAAAGCTATTGGAACAATATACACAAAGTGCAGCTAGAAGAAAAAACATTTTTTTAAACCATTTAACCTGTTTTAATATTTCTTCTCAAATGGTAAAAAAAAAACCCTAATGTACTGATAAGCAATAATTGTAATGTTGTGGGCAACACTATAAATATGAAATTATAAATTTAAAACATTTTCTGGTTTAAAAAAATAAATCTGGCAGTCAGTGCTGCTCTGCAGGGTCTCTGCATCTAGTAGGGCCAGTCTCTGCGCTCCTAGTGGTGGCCACCTTTATTCGTATTTCCAGGTCCTCTGCATCCATCTCTTTTTCCTTTCACTTGTTCCATCAAAGGTCCAAAGAGCCCCCCTGGACTGCCTTGCCTTCTTCCACCAAAGCCACCTCATTCCATGCCGTGGCCACCATGGAAGCCACCTGTCTCACACCAGGGCCACCTCTGAACATTCCTCCAGGACCACCATAGTCAATGAGGCCACCTCTCCCTTGCCAAGTGCCACCAGGGCCACCTCTGCCACAATCACCACCTGGATGTAGGAAGGGTGGTGGAAGGAAGCCTTCAGGTTTTGGGGTCTTGCACTGGTTGCATTCTGTTCTCCAGGTGAAGCTCTGGTCTCCACAACTCAGACTGAGACACTGGCCGTCACCAGCTCAATGCTGGACGTTTCCTTTTCCAGAGGGGTTTCCTTGGGAACTACAGGACCCTCTTGGGGGAAAGCTTCCTCTGTCTCTTCCATGGCTTCCCACATGACCTATGGGTCCCCTGGCACCTCGTGGACCACCTGGACTTCCACGGAGCTGTGGTAGCATCCCTCTTCCCTCATGGGGTGGCATGCCACCCCATGTGCTTATCGTTGGACGTTTCTTCCAAGTTTGTTTCCTTGAAAATCTTTTCGATCAAAGCATTCCACAGCAGCCTTGGCAGTTGGTGAATTTTCACAGGACACTGTGGAATCAGCCTTGGGCTTTCTTGTTCCCGTGTCCAAGTTGATACGGATCATAGGTTTCCTGGTTTTCTTGTTAATCTTAACAACCCCACATTGCTCAAAGAAGTCTGCCAGATCACCGAGTCTCATGTAGTCATTTGATCCTTGCACATAAATTGCACTGTTGTCAGAGTCTTCATTCAGATCTATGGGATGGCCTCAACCAAGATCTGGTCCTTCATCCATGGGTACACCAGCCTTATTCAAGCCACCTTGCTCTCCAGGGGCCATTCTACCACATCCTCCTCCCTGCCCACCTCAGCTCATGCCTCCATAATCAAATCCCCCCTCCTCTACCCCAATTATCAAGGTCATTTATGCTCCAGTTCTATCTTGGTTCAGAAAATCCTCCAGACTTCCACTCAAAAACATCCATGCTACTCAGGTGGTTCTGTCAGAGAGAACTCAGCTGCCCATAGCTGCTGCTCTGCTGGCTATATTGACTTGGAACCTGGCTGTAGGATTCAGTCTGGAGTGGGGTGGGAGCTTAACTAGTGGGAAGGTGTCACCCACAGCTGCTTTGTTGACCATAGCTACTCTGCTGTCCATAGCTGCTTGACCGCCCTTAGGTGTTCTGCTGAGAGTAACTGCTCTAAATCATGACTAGTTGGGTGTGTAGAGGAAGAGCTGGCAGGAGGACAGGATGGAGGTGCAGTGACTGCCTGCATCAGGTAGTCTTCAGGACCCTTAGGATAACTGTAGTTTCTCTGTCCATATCTTAGGCTGGACTGGCTAGAACCCCCTGAGCAATACTGAGGTTGATTAGTCTTAGCAGGCTTGTTACCATCCTGTGGTCTTGCATGTGTGATGGCTGCTGGCTGCTGCCCACAGGGTGGGTAAGCAGGCTGAATGCCACATGCAGACTGAGCTGCACAGGAGGCCTGGATGGTGGTGGTATCATAAGCACTACTGCGCTATCCCTGGACAGGTTGGTGGTACACCTGGGGAGGCAGCAGAAGTAGCATAACCAGTTGGAGAGTAGACCATAAGAAGATGCAAATGCAGTCTGCCCAAAGATGACGATGGTCTGAGCCTGGGTATAGCCGACGTCACTACAGCTGAGGCTGTCCATAGGTTGCCCATATGCCCGGATGGACTGTGCACATCTTTGAGTTGGTGGGGTACAAGCACTGTAGCCCTGTTGGAGCTTGGCTGTGAGTACTATAATCCACGGATGCCATTTTTCTCTCCTGCCTCTAAAAGAAAAAAACTTAATCTATCAGTTTGTTGCTTCAAAAATGAAGGTAAAATAAAGACATTTTCAAATAAGCTCACAGTACTTTACTATTAACTCAAAGATTCATATTGTAATCCTTGGTGAAAGTGCCAAAAAGTTTCAAAGAAATGTAGGTACAAAACAAATGAAGGAGTGAAAATAAAATGCTGAAAAATACTAAGTATCTGAAAAATGCTGAAAAATACTAAGTATCTGTTTCTTATTTAGAAAGTAGGAAAGGAGAAAAAGAAAAATGAAGAACAGATGAAATCGATAACAAAGGGCAATGTGGCTGACCTAATACAACCATATTGATAATTAACTGTTTATAAGTACACAGAATGCTCCAGTCAATAGGAGTGAGCCAAATTAGAAAAAATTTCAAGAACCAACTATGTACTGCCTACAGGAGACATGCTTTTAAAATATGACCTTTTGAAATATTAAAGGTGAAAGAAAAAAAAAATGCCATCCAAGTAAGAAGCAGAAGAAAGCTAGAGTGGTGAGCTGGTCAGTTTCTTCACTGGGATCAAATACCTGACAGGTACACTTTGAAGGAGGGGAGATTTACTTTGGCTCACGGTTTCAGAAATTTTGGTCTGTGGTTGGCTAGCTCCAAGGCAGAAACATCACGGTGGGAGGTTCAGCGGAGGACAGCTGCTCCCTCATAGCAGTTGGGACGCAGAAAACAGGGGAAGAGCCAGAGAGGAAGCAGCCAGGGACCAGATACAGTCTCCAAGGTCACGCAGCCATGAGCCACTTCCTTCAGCAAGGCCTGCTCTCTGAATGGCCATTCACTAAGGCGTTACCACCCTCCCAACCCAGTCGCCTCTCCAGAAGTCTCTTGACCTGGTGTTGTTGACAATCAAGACTAACAGGCACCAAGTGGCAACATTACTATCAAACGAAATAGACTTCAGGATCATTAGAAACACTGAAAGACACTTTATAATGATCAAGAGGTCAGGAATCAAAGAAAGACAACTTATGAAGCTTATTTTATGTCTATAATCAGCTAATATGAGCGTTATACTATGCAGGATGCCTTGCTATCTTACTGTGATGTATCATACATATTTTACTAATATGTATTTGCAGTAATTTTTACAAACATATTTTAGCCTTTCCATCAAAACACAACCTCAAGGAATACAAGATTTTTTTTTTCTGATGTATGCATTTCTGTATTTCTAGCACCTCAAACAGTGGCCAACGCATCCGAGGTACTCAACAGACACTGGTTAAAAACGGGTGTGTGTGATTCAGCGGATGAATGAATGAAATGCCAACAGAAAGCCCAGGATACAACGTGAGCTCCCTAAGTGTTATCCCTCTGCATTGTTTTCCTTTCCTCCTACATTCAAGGAAGTGTATCCGCCAGTTTACAGCTCAGTACCCATTCTCATCGCAGTCAAAATAACATGATTATTTGGCTGAATGAGACAGGAAGTGACCAATAGCCACAACTAATGACACAGCTGCTGGCTGGGGAGACAAGAGAACAGCTTCTCTGTGGAGTATGCAAGAAGGAGCCAAAGGAATGTGCGGCAGAAAGATTTTTAATGATTTTTGATAAAAATGATACAGCTTACTTTCCAGTTATTCTTTGATAAATCCAACACTCACCCTTCAAACCTCAACTGCCATTTAGTCAGACTGCGTTCTCCTTTCCTCCAACACACTTACGGGAAAGGGATAACTCAGGCTCAACACAGAGTCAGAATTCCTCATCATCGAGGGGATGACAGACCTCTCCTAGGTGAATACTGCAGAGCCTCTCTTAACACAAGACACTTTGCACACATTTCTAGGAGGTCAAACGACCCCACTTGGGAGATCCTCAGATTATGTAGTCTGAGAAAAACTGTTCTATTTCGCAGATGAAAATGCCAAGGTCCAGAGAGGAAAAAAGATATAATCTAAGGTTATAAGAGACATCTACAAGCTAATTCCGTATCTAATATTAGGTCTAATGTTATTTTCACTCCATAATTATTTTGTTTTCCATGAGCAGACAAAATATTTTCAGCCATCTCTGATGAATAAGGTGTGTGACTCAGCCTGTTAATATCCAGTTTGGAGGGAAACATACCAGCAGAAAGTAATAAGATTAGGGTTTGTGCCTGAGAGGAATGCTGATTTAAATCTTGACCCTCTCCTTGGCTGTGTGATCATGAATGCATTACTAAACAATTCTGAGCTTCTATTTTCCTGGCCTGGAAATTGGAAATTCAGACCACTTACCCCATATGACTTTGGTCAAGATTAAATAAAATCATCTTGTAGAGTACTCACTATCATCAACAGTAGCAGTGGGACTTTTACAGCTTTACAGCAGTTTTAAAAATGGAAGAACAGAATATTCTGAGTAACAGCAGTGACGCTGGGATAAGCTTCTTGAGAGACAGTAACAACTATAGTCAGCTCTGTAATGGGCACCAGAATCTAAGAGAAAGACCATCCTTGAAAATTAATTTATAGGGTGCAAAGACGGTGAAGATTTGAAGTTGAACAGGCAAGGTGACAGCCTGTAACAGATCTTTGAAGGTTTAAAATACCGAAGATTTACCTCTTACTCACCTGACTTACCCCTTACCAGCTGTCCGTGGCTGTTCCACTCGTCCCCGCTCCGGGGCTGGCTGCAGAGCAGACTCTGCAACATCGCCCACCACGGGGCCAGGAGGAAACATCCACTGTGAGACGCCACATGCTGTCTTTGGCCCAGTGATGGCCTCCACTACTTCTGTACATTTCATTAGCTGCAGCAAGCCACCCAGCTACAGCCAACTAGGCGGCCTATCTATGGGGTAGGGAATATAGTCTTAGCCCCGTGAGATGCAGTGAAATTGATGAACAATGATAGTCTACTTTGGTAGATTGGATCTGCCCTTTATAGAAAGGACTATCCTGAGTCATGGAACTTGGAAGGAAAATACTGGAGAACCAACAAACTTACCATTTGAGAAATAAGAATCCTCAGATGACAAAAGAATAAGCCAAGACCAAATATAAATGATCACAGCTAGGTGACATGAAATGTAAAAAGTAGATTAGCAGAAAGGCCATCGTTTTCCTAGAGGATGGAAAAGAGAGTGGGGGCACAAAAAACACATGTCCCTATAACTATTCAGGAGAGAAAAGGTTCTAAATATTTGGCAAGAGCTTTCTGGTGCACTTGGCAAGCATGCTTTTGCCTTTGTAATATCTGTCAGATGGGGCCACAATAATAAAGAGTTCTTAGAGTGATCGTGGGAATCATTTAACGAAACAATGATTGTGATGTTCTGCACCACACGTTTGCTCCATGTTAGATGCTGATTATCTATGTGTATATACATCTGGCACTATACTCTGCCAGGAGGCTGAGAGGGCCCCAGTGGGACCTGGGGCTGCCCTCTACAGTAATAGCCCAGGAGGCCCCCGCCCACCCCTGTATTGCACTTTCACATTTTCACAGTACATTCCTATCTGTCTTCCCCCATCTAATCCCTGTAAGTCCACAAAGTACAAGGTGTCACAACTTATGAGGGACACAGCCAAACTCCAAACTCGACTTTATCTGAGGCCTTTGAGATCCAAATCCTG
Organism: Hystrix cristata; assembly: GCA_004026905.1. Classification (NCBI taxonomy): domain Eukaryota; kingdom Metazoa; phylum Chordata; class Mammalia; order Rodentia; family Hystricidae; genus Hystrix; species Hystrix cristata. Next base: position 135,353 of record PVJO010000669.1, read on the forward strand.
TGCTGTTGCTCCTACAAAATCCCGCCTGAGGCACAGTTCTGACCACCTTCTTTGATCTCGCTCTCTCTCTCTCTCCCTCCCTCTTGCTCCTTCCCTCTCTCTCTCTCTCTCTCCCTCTCCTTTTCCCCCACCTCCACTCTGCAATAACTACTTCAAAGGGACACTGTTGGAAAAATAGCAATACTCAGTTTCTCTGCTTTTCATTCAGGGTGTGTTTCCCTCTCACTCTCCCTGTGTGCCCAATCCAGGACTTGATTGCCTTTGGGTTGTTTCAATCCCCGTTCTGAGCTCCCATCTGCCCTGGCACAGAAGGCTGGGCCTGCTTCTCATTGTAACAAGGTTGCACCAATTAGCTGTGTTTGATTTTGCATAGGAGAGAGAATGCAAATGAATGCAAAGCAGTATGCAAATAAGCAACATCCTGCCTTTCCCAAGAACAAGCTTGCAATCCTGATATTAATAGCCATCTTCCCAAAGCATGCTATGTTTTCAAGAGGACAAACATCAAGGTTTTTCTTTTTTTCTGGAATAACAGTTACTTTATATTGAATTCCAAGTTTATGATCCTTGACAAGCAGTTCATTGGTCATAATGCTATAATTCCTATAGAAGATTTTGGAAGGCAGTGAGATTTTTGAATAAGACAGCACAGACTTGAGAATCAAGCCACATAAATTGGACTGCAATTTCCTACTCTTTGTTTGAGCAAGCTGTATAACCTGAGTCTCAAGTCTCCGCAGCTATAAAATGGGGTTAAACAGCATACACAGAGTTGTTGATGAGGACTGAATGAGATGGTCTGAAGTCCACTGAGATACAGTAGGAGATCAGCAATTGTCAATTCCTCCACCCTATCCCTTCTCCACTGAGGAAATAAACTGGCAAATAATGCTAAGTGGAAGGGGCCCGCCTCCTGATCCTCACTTGTCTCACACTGCTTGCCTTTCCATTAATACACACCGGTGAAAATAACACACAGCTAAGTCACATTTCAAAGGAACTTTAGGACTTCTTAAAATCTTCCAAAAATGAGAAGTGTTTGTCCCGCTCCCCAAGTACCATCCTCTGAAAAACAGCAGCTGTTCTTATAAAACCTCTTCTATCACCTGCTCTACCAATTGCCTTTTTCAGGTGCCCTAGAAGGCCTCGGCCGCCCTTCTGTCCTGTGATTCTGCTAGGACTGTGTTCTGTTGCTGCTGCTTGGCTTATTCCCCCTGCCCCCCCACACACACACAAAAAATCCAGACTGGACGTTTCTCAAAAGCAAGGATGCTGTCTGAATCATCTTTGTGTCCTTTGCACATAGATGAGGATCTGTGTTACTCACTTTCCCATAGCTGAGACAAAATACGCAACACCTGCAACTGGAAGGAGTAGAGGTTTATTTGGCTATAGTTTCAGGGTTTTGAGGCAGAGACAGTGTGGTAGAAGAGCCTACCAGAGTAAAACTCCTCACGTGATGGTAGTGAGGAAGCAGAGAGAGGAGGAGCCAAGGACATCCTCCCACATGGCACCCCTGTGACCACCTCTAACCAGGTCTCATCTCCGAATAGCACACTCAGCCACAAACTTATCAATGTATGAATCCACTAAGGAGTACAGTACCCCCGTAATCCAATCACCTTCCAAAAGCCCCACCTCTGAATGGGAGACTTTGGGAGGACATTTTAGATCTAAACCATAAGAGGATCCAACAAAAAGTGCTCAGTGCATATGGGAGGCAGAAAGGAATGGAAAAGGAGAACTAGAAAGAAGCATCACGAAATATTTAACTGGGACCAAGTAAAAATACGCATGCAGTTATCCACAATAAAACACAAGTGAAAATCATGCTCAGATTCTAGAAACACATGCAGACTCAGGCTTCAATCCTTGACACCAAGTCTCACTGCAGAGCAGGAGGCCACAGGAACAGGGATCGGCTCTCCCATGGAGACCTCACTTCCCAGGCAGGCAGCGTTGGAACCAAGGAGCTTCTGTTTAGGGCACTGAGTTCCCAGACCAGTTTCACATCTCAGATTTGAACATCTGAATGTTCTATTCAGCCACTGAAGACTCACATACTGTCATTGTAGCTTCTGGCCATACACAAAATAAATGGCTGTTGTCTAAACTGCCTGGGTATATACCCATGGAGAGCGCGCGCACGCGCGCGCGTACACACACACACACACACACACACACACAGTCATGGTTTGTATCTACATGTCCCTGAAAGAGCCTCGTGTACACATAGGTGGGGAAAGTGATTGCATAATGGAGGCAATATAGCTGACCTGCTGTTAGGAGGCAGGATACGGTCAGAACAGGAGTCACTGGGAGTGTGGCTGGAAGAGTATCTCTCCCTCTCAGCCTCCTCTCTTCCATTTCTGCTTCCTGTCTGCCACGAGGTGAGCAGCTTTCCCTCCACTGTGCCCCTCCGGCATGCTGTCCTGACTTGGAGCCAGCAGACTATGGACCAAAAATGTGAGCCGAAATAAAGCCTCTCTTCCTTTACATTGTGGGAGTTGGGCATTTTGTCCCTGTGAAAAGAATGTGACTAAAACACACACACAAACATGCTAAGAGGCACACAGCTGGAGCTACTCAAAGGCAACACACACCCATTCTGAGATGAGTTTGCTTTTCCAATTTGTCCCAAATATGTAGCCCTTGATGGTTACCCGTGCTGCTGAGGCTTCATACTCACTAATGTGAGTATGCAGGTGGCCCTGCAGGGTGCCAGGTCTGTAGCAGGTCCTCCCAGGATTCTCTGAGCAGTCAGTCCATGAAGGATGCCCACCCTCGGCTCCGGGGAGGAGCCTGTCCCTCTTTGAGAGCTGTTAATCAAGCTGTAGGGCCAGAAGGTAGGGTCAGTGGACTGGCCCAGAGACTCCACAGGAAGGACCTATCTGTCTCTCCCGGGTACCTTCTCAAGAGAGCTGCTTGGACAGGTATGGTCGGTTTTCAGGTGAAGAAGCTGAGTGGTAATAGGGGCTGACAACAGTGACAGAGATATGTGACTACGGCCAGAATTGAGACCACCACGCAGACGTCCAGGCCAGCCCTGCTGCCCTGAGTTTGGAAAAGCAACTTCCTAGGAAGAAAACCGTCCAAAGATCTAGGGTGGGATTGCTTAGCCCACAAAGAATCCTGAGAACCCCTCCACAGAGGCTTGAGGGACAGCACTGCGCTTTTGCGGGGCAGACCTCTGGTTGTGCTCTGTGCTGGCAGGAAGCCTAGCAGGCATGGGAAAGGGCAGTGGAAACTGAGGCAAAGGAAGGAGGGTGAGAAATACAAAGAAAGGGAGGAGAAGAGGAAGAAGAAAGGAAGACAAGAAGAGAGGATGGAGGGAGATAAAGGGAAGGAGAAGGGAAAAACTGAGGAAAGAAAACAGAGGAGAAGGAAAGGAAGGAGAGAGGGCTGGCAATCTGCCTTATAGGGAAGAGTGGGTTCTCCATGGAAACAGAAGTGCCTGTTTGCCTTAGGATGCCAGCAAAGAGGAACACTGTAAATCGCTTTCCAGGCAGGAGGCAGGATGATTGCCCTGGCTTTGACAGCTGAATTCGAAAAACACTACTATCAATCTCCATAGCTCTCGGGGCTCCCACCTATGCCAGGTGTTGTGGGGGCTATTGAAAAAACAGCCTCAGACACACTGTTTTATCTTAAACATTCCTTTTAGATAAATAATATGCAGGAATGAGTTTGTCTCTTCCCCTACTCTCAACTGCAAAGAAGAAAAGAAAGGACAGATGAAGGAGAGGAAGGGAGGGAGGGAAAGCCCAACTAACAGAGATTTGAGCAAAGTTTACCAACCTGCAATGACTCCAGGGGGGGGCCTTCTTCCAGGCACAGGTGCTAGAAGTGGACAGACGTGCGTGTGAAATTCAACAGTCCCTGGGCTCAGCAGCGGGGCCTGGGCCAACGTCTCGGGCACCATCCCTCTCATCTGGGAATACGAGGTGATTTACCCACAGTCTCGTGGTGTGGTTGTAAAGATTTAATTTCTACACATGGCTTTGCGAAAGAATTTGTCATAGGATCAGGTGCCTAGCAAGCCCAAATAGAACTCTCTCCTTCCCTCCCTCTTGTGGTACAGCACAGTTGTCCACCCTTCTGCTTTCTGTAGCTTCAGTTGCCTGCAATCAGCCACAGCCCAAAAATATCAAACAGAAAATCCAGAAATAAACTATTTTGTGTTTTAAATCACATGCTGTTCCGAGTAGCATGATGAATCTTGTGATGTGAATCATCCTTGTGCACACCGTATCCTCACTGCATGCACCACCCTCCCGTTAGTCACTTCACTGGCTCCATTCTCTCATCAACTGACATGTTCAAGTAACCCTTTCTTAATAATGACCCTAAAGCACAAGAATAATGCTTCTGGCAATTTGGATGTGCTGAAGAGAAGCTGTAAAGTGCTTTTTTTAAGTGAATTTTTTTTACTTTGGGGAAAAAAATCCACATTATCTGAAGTACGTATAGATAGAACACATAGGGTTTGGTGCTATATGTGGTTTTGTGTATCACTAGGGGTCCTAGAACATAATCCCGCAGGGATAAATGAGGACTGGGGTACTCATTGGTTCTTGATGCATAATTAGTTACTCCAAGTTTTAGAGACTGAGAACAATGAGCATTAGTTATCACAGAGTTATGGTGGATCAGGAGTTGGGGTGAGACTTCTCTGGTGGTTCTGGCTCAAGGTCTTGCATGAGATGTCTCTGGCATCTGAGGGCCTCCTGAGCTGTGGGATCCATTTCCCAGAAGGCTCCTCACACAGACTGTGGGCAGAAACCTCATTGCACAGTGGCTGTCAGCAGGTGTTCACTGCCACCAGCCACACAAGCCTCTCTATCAACTAGCTGCTTGAGTGTCCTTGTAAGACGGCAAGTGACTTTCTGGAAGCACCCGATCCAAGTATGATATAGCCAAGAAGATGATTGTGATTACATCTGCTTAAGAGGGAAAGTAAGCTTAAGAGGGAAAGTAAGCTTAAGAGGGAAAGTAAGCTTAAGAGGGAAAGTGTTCCCCTTGCACACAGGGAAAAAGGATTAGTTTCCAATTTAAGAAGTGACAATATCAAGGAATTTGTGGACATGATTTAAACCAGGACAGGGAACTGGGGGCAACAGTAGGGAGAGCAGCGAACTACCGCAGAAGGGTGCTGCCTTCTCCTACCCTCTCACTTCAGCCTGCTCCACTTAGCACCCCCAGGACTCGTCTGAAACCTGCGCGACCCCAGAAATACAGGAATATGTTTAAGACAAACTGATACTTGTAGGGTGAAATATCAACACCTGTCCCTTTAATTAAGACTTTATAATATTTCTTGCGTTTGTAAAAAAAAATTTAAAAATCCATCTTTTCACAGTCCTTCTAACTCACTACACTGTCCCTGAAGCTGTGAGAGGGCGTTTGAACCCTGATGTTATCCCCACTTCACAGATGAGGAAGCCGAGCAGTGAGTGTTGGTTCACCACCTAACATGTGCTAGGATTGCACTCATCTATTTAGTCATCTGGGCGCTCAGCAGGCAGGTGCAGCTCAAGGTGCGCTATTCCGACTTATAATGCTTTTTCAAAATTTTGCTTGAATTTGACAACTTTTTCATAGCACACAGGCACCCTAAGCCTCATAGTGTCCTTGACCCCACTGTCTTCCCCAGGCCCACTTGAGGGCCTGGCCTGTTCAGAGTGCTGGACAGTATGTAACTGTTTTCAACTCTTTGACCAACCCTCAGGGATGATCCTCAGCAGGCAGATAGAATCAGAGAAGGTAAGTGACTTGCCCAAGGTCACACAGCTCTCAAACAGCACCACCAGGAATCCAGTTCAGGTTTGATCCCAAACCCCATGCTCTTCATGTGGAGCCTGGAGAATGGGCCACACACTGTACCACTCACCCACACCTGAGTCCCCATGGAAATAAGCATTTCATCAAATCCCTGGAGCTTGTCACTGCCGTCCCCAATTCTCCTACAGTGGTCACCTTCCAAAAGGGAAACAGTCACTTTATTCTGAAAGCCAGTCTCCTGGGTTGCTCCTGCTAAACACCAACACTCAATAGTGAGTACTCACTGTGTGCCAGGCCCAGAGCTAAGGAATCGCCTGCTTCATCTCATTGAGTCCTAACTACATGCTGAAGGAAAGAGACAGTTTTTATTCCCATCTTTTGGATTAAGGAGCTGGAGTTTAAGAGATACCACAAAGGTGGCAAATGTCACAGCACTGGTGCAAGATGTGTGGCGAGACCTGCTCTTAACCCCAATACAATACCACCTTTCTGCTTCTATAGTCTGGTTTTGTGTCTGCAAATGCCCACAGGGCTGAGCAGAGAGGAGCTGGGCCAGCAGGGAACACGGTCAGCAGTAGTAAGAAGAGCACACACAGGTGTCTCGCTGGCCTTAGGAGGAAGCTGTGCATGTGCATGTGCTTAAGCATGTAACTGTGTGGCTCCTTTGTGTGTGTGTGTGTGTGAGTGTGTGCGCGCGTGTGCACGCTTGGTGGAGAGGAGGGCTGCGCATGGTGATTTCTCTCTCCATTGTAACAGGGTCCCCTGCTTAAACATTTCCCATGTGGCAGCCACTTCGTTTACTCCCGGCCCCATATTCATGCGGACTGAGACTTGGGCAGGTAACGACATTTCCGAGCTCACTCACCTTGCGACTCAATGGGGGCTAAGTTTCTCTTCAAATGTGACTAGTTTTAGACATACAAAGGATAATATAATGAATGCTTGTGTACCCACCAGCCTACTTCAGGCAGAAACATTTTCTTCCCAGAGGTGACTTCCAGCTTGATTTAAGGTTTCTCGTTCCCTTGTGTTCCTCGGTTTGCTGTATATGGTTATTCTGTTCGGCCCCCACCACTACCCAGATCCACTTCTGTGCCCCAGAGGCCAGACCCAGTGAACAGCATCTCCCAGACTCCCTTGCTCTCTGATTCTCACAGTGCTCAGCCGAGAGACTGGGGAGCAGGAGGAGACAAAGACTGGACTACTTCTTCCTGCCCCATCCGTGCCATGAGGCTGTGCCTCTGAGTCAGCCTGGCAGCGATTCCTCTGAAGGTCCTCTGTTTGTCCCTCGGAGGACTCCTATCTTGCTAGTCCTGGAGACCTCAGAACCTGTTTCTGTATGTTGAGAATCTGAACAGATCTCAACTGGGCAGGTCTTCTGCTCGGCATGGAGTTGACTGGACTCACTTGTAGCGGATCAGTGTCAGCTCAGCTTGGTGGGTGCTAGCAGCCTCTTCAAATGGACCCAGTGGCTAGTGCAGGCTTTATTCTGGGGTGTCGGAGGCACTCCAAAGAGAAAGCAGAAATTGCAAGGCCTCTGGAATGCACCACAATTCATTTTTGCCACAATCTGATGATCAAAACAAGTTAAAAGGTCAATCCAGATTAGAAGGGGAGTGAAAATAGATTCCACCTCTGGATGGAAGGACCATTAAAATAGAATGACCTACTAGGATGGAAGAATTAGTGGCCACTAAAGAATTCACCACCCCTGCAATCCCCATGAACAACACCTTCCTTTCTTTCTCTTTAGAATTCCACATGGGTGAGCCTTCTGCTTTCCCCTGGGACCCTGATGTGGCAGTATGCAACTTTATTTAGGACATCATACTACAGCAGTCCTTCTTTACACTGCATTTTATGCTTACCATTGTGTTTCAAGATTCATTTGTACTTACTATGTGTGGCTCTAATTCATTTACTTTGGTTCCCTAGAAGACTCTATATGCGTCCACTTGACCATAGCCCTGTGGATGGACACTTAGTTTAGTAGTTTCATGTTATTACAAATACCACATTTTTCATTTGCACATGAGCCCTCTTTAGGGAGTGTAATTAGGAATAAAATTGCCATCATGCAATACTGCCAAATCACTTCCCGAAGTCAGTATTCTGTTTCACAGAACAAAGAGAATTTGAGAGTTGAAACAGTTGAAAAACTGGGCCCACCTTACATTGCACAACTGTGTTTCAAAGAACTGTAGCAATATCTGGTTGGAATGAACTGCCAACCCAATGTAAGAATCCTTTCATCGGTAATCCCAGGAGGTAGGCAAACAAATCTTTCTGGAACTCTTGAAAATCCACAAGGGAAGCTTGATGCATTAACTGTGATCCCCTCTGCAGAGCAGGAATGAGTTTGGAAAAAGAAGAATTCCCTGCTTTTGTAGTGCAGCTGAAGCCTGCTGCAGTCCCCTGGACTGCATAAAAAGGGGGGAAGGAAGCAGAGATGAAGGTGGCAGAGCCAATGGGGTGTGTCACAGAAGGATCACCTGCCCTGCTTCATCCTAAGTGCGATGGGGAGGTGTGGGAGGAAGCTGGGCAGGAGAGAAGCATGTTCAGCTTTGGTTTTCCAAGTGTCCAGATGATGGCCGAGGGGACACAGAGCAAGCAAGTCTGATCTGGGGACCACACGGCACATCAGGGTGCTTAAATGAAAAGGCACTAAGGGTGGAGAGGGAACATGTTCCAGTGGTGAGGACAAATCTGGAATAAAGCTGGCAGACAGTACTTCAGTGGCTTGTCCTCCCCACCCCACAGCATTCTTTTATCCATAAAACAAGGATAACAATAGTGCCTATTTCACAGAGCTGATATGAAGATAAAATGATTTCTTATATTTAAAGAACTTGGTGTCTGGCTCATAGTGTGTACTTGATAAATGTTCGTATTTTCGAAGAACTAATGACAAGTTCTAGTGCTGCCCACAGTTAAGGTAGATTAAATTGCTAAGCTCCACAAATGCATAATGCTTAAAACAAAACAGAATTGTATTTCTTGTTCACGTGACCAAAGTGTGTCCCTCACTGGGGCAAGGGTTTCACACGGTGATTTAAGGCCCCAGTGGATCCGCTGTAACCTGGGACCTTGTTGCTCTCTCTCTCTCTGTCCTCAGGCCGGACTACTTCTTAACACCTCTTGCCAGGATGTGGGCACAGCACCCCTGTTCACACTCCACTGGTGAGAACATTCGTGTGGCCACACCTCAGGGCAAGGGAAACTTGGGAAACAAGGTCACTGACCACCCAACACCTCTGTCTCTCCTCCATAGGTTTTCGACCTCAGCTCCATGGGCCTTGTAGGTTGGGTAAGTTTTGGTTTTTGATGGCCTGACCTGTGCTCCAAGTGAGATGTTTGGTAGCATTCCTGGCCTCTGCCTCGTACAGGTTGAGTATCCCTTATCCAAATTGGTTGAAACCATGTTTTGGATTTCAGATTTTTTTTTATATTTTGGAATATTTCCATATGCATAATGGGATATATTGGGAGTAGCACACAAGCCTGAGCACTAAAATTTATTTCATGTATACACATAGCCTTCTATGCAGCCTAAAGTTAATTTTATACAATATCTTATGTATATTTAAGTATTAAAATATTTTAATAATTTTACACCATGAAACAAATTTTCATGGCACAGAATTTTCTACTGACAGTGTCATGTCAGCCCTCAAAAAGTTTCAGATTTTGGAGCATTTTGGATTTCAGATTTTCAGACTAAGGATGCCCAATCTATAGGTATTAGTAGTGTGAGCACACACATGCTTGCACACATGCATGCACACCTTTCTGTCCCTTACCACTAAACTATGACAATCAAAATGCCTACAGGTATGTCTTCTGGGGCACAAAAGCGGCACAGCTTGGTGAAGGACCCTCGCTATATGGAGGAAAGGGGCGAAGAGAGTCACAGAGCAGCAGGCCATCTCCAAGGGAGAAAGGAAATCCAGGCTAAGAGCATCGCTCAGCTCTCAGTGCCACAGAATGTGAGCTCCTGAGTGCATGGGTGTGGCATAGACTGCTTCCGGAAGTACCCCAAGCCCCTCACATAGAGCAACACACGACACAGAGAAGGTGCTCAACAAACAGCTGTTAACTGACTGCAAGTGTTCTGCATCCGTAGACTGGACCAACACGCACTGCTCAGATGTCCCACCAGTGCTGTCCACGAACCAAGCACCATGCTTAGGAATCACTCCCTCCTTCCTTGTGACAGGAAATAACATCATTGTCATCATCATCATCATCATCATCATCATCATCATAATGAAAGCCCAGGTGCCATGAGAAGGAAATGGCATGGGATCTGTCCACGAACCACCCCGTGTCTGAAGGGGCTTAGCACTTGTGCCTAGAGGAGAAGGACAAAACTCTGGGTCAGGCTGCTGCATGTCACAGCTGCAGATTTCATTTTTCTGAAGGGCTTACAATGCCCAAGTGCTGTACCTCCCCCTGCTCCGCCTGACATCAAGTCATTACATTCCTTGAAGGAAGGCCTGATTATGCCCGAGGCAACAACCACAATTTCTCATCTGCAGAGCGCGGCTCTGTGGGGTTTTAATTCTTCCCCTTGCTTTAGAGGCTCCTGCCCCATTTTTAAAGTATCTGCCCACCTCCTGGCTCTGACATCTCTGTCAACAAAACAGGGCAGGGAATGCAGTGACATTACAGTTGCCATGGATTAATGTGACAGCTATATTGATTTCTTGGTTGCATCTGCTCCAAAAGAGCCACAGAGAATGGGCCCCTGAGGGTCTGGAAAGAGAAAAGAAGAGAAAACATAAATGGACATTTCTTTTTCCTTCCGGAAAATAGTAACTACAAAATAATTAGTGTTTGAGGGCAGGTTCTGAAGCATTTATTACAAGGGTCCATGAGATAAAAGCACAGCAGTACAGGGCACACCACGTGTGATACAGCAGAAATCAAATACCACAATGGCCTGAAAGAGAAGCTAGAAATTAGACACAAGGCAAGACCAAAAAGTGGCAAACAGTTTGTATACATAATGAGAAGACATGTACGGGCTACATGAAATTAAAATCTCTAAGCCACAATTTCCCCACTGGTAACTGGGAGCTAGTAATTCTTAGCTTGCAAGATGACTGAGAAGAATAAATAGGATAACAGGTGTGAAAATATCAAGTGGATTCTCTGCAACTCACTGAAGTTTCAATTAAAATGTTTTGCTTTGTTTCCCCGGCACCACCAAAAAAAAAAAAAAAAAAAAAAAATGTTTTGCTTTGTTGGGGGGAGAAAAGTAGATACTAAGAAAGCATGTCTGACTTTCAGCATGTCAATTGATATGAAGAAGTATACACTGTGACATATCCAAACACGCTCCCATAAACAGTATTAGAAACAAAAGACCCTGTCTGTAAAGTCTTGTGCAGTTTCTCTATGAAATAAACAGGCCACAGCTCAGTGGGCCCCCTAAGGAGGCCACAGGAGACAGGAGCCCAGACTCAGCCCTGGAAGCTGGACATCTGTATCTCCTGGCCTAGTACGCCCAGGGAGTCTGCCCTGGCCAGCCCTGGGGAAAACACACTTCACACCTGCCGCTCCCACCTCCCAGACAGACCAAGCAAGTGAAGCAGGTGAGAAAGAAGAGGCAGATTCCTGTCTGGAGACAACCTGCAAATGAAAACCAGACTTTGGCTGCCCAAGACATGAGATAAATTCATGAAAGTGGGCCCTGAAAGGCTGTTTGGGCCACATCAGATGAGGTGGGAAAACAGTTTTACTCCCAGTCTTCTGTCTCTAAATTGGTGGCTTGTGTGGGAAAAGCCCCGCCTCCTTCTGTGGCCCCAAAGCACCAGTCTAGGCACTGAGGTTCCAGGAGCAGGTGAGACAAATACTATGAAGTGAGTCAGCAAGCAGGGAAGCTGCTAAGAAGTCTCCGATGCCCCCAGGGTGGGGCCTGGGAACACATATCTGCGGTTTCCCTTTGCACTCTTCACACAGCCCCACGGCTCACCTTAAACTCGGTCCAACGGGACTGGGGACAGTTTTTCAGTTCAGAAGGTGTGAAAATCAGACACACTGGTTGGAAGTGGCCCTCCACGACGGGGACTTTTAGATGACACAAACCTAGACTGACTCGGTTTCATGCAAGAGAAAGGAAGTTCTTTGGGCCAGCCCCTGCAGTGCACTAGGGAGTGGGGATAGATTCAGAGAGAATCACCATATATTCATTCAACAAACACTTGTGACACTCCCATTCCGTGCCAGCTGTGATTGCAGAATGGGATTCAAAGCAGTAAACCAAGAGGGCAAAAAGCATCTTCTTCCTTCTCTCAAGTTGTCCTAAAGATTCCAAGAAGTAAATAGGCCTCCAAACAGGAGCAGTCAGTAGAATGGGAATGAACAGAAAGGGCTAAGTCTACAGTAAGCACAAGCTCCGCGAAGACTGCTAAAGGAGAAAGCAGATGAGAGGCGGGAGCTGGTGTGCAGAAGGGACATCAAGTGTGGACACCGAGGGGCATTCATGACCATCACAGCTATCAGCAAGGGAGTGACATGGGCTGGCTGGGAAGTGCCCAGGAGCCGAGGCAACGACAAGGGCAGGGATGGCAGAATGGCGATTGGCCCTTCTTGGCACTGTTCAGAGGTCTCTGGGTGCCTTATTTCATTGGATATGCACAACATGATTAGCCCCACTTGACAGATGAAAAAATTGAGGCATAGTAAAGCTGAGAATTTGCGCAAAGTCACGCAGCAGAGCCAGGGTTCAAATGAATGCCAGAATTTGGGGGAGGGCAGTACAGGTCACATGAGGGCTCTGGACTCAATCTCCCAGGTAGAGATGCCATTTGGTCCTGTGTTGAGAGCACATCACAGTCCATAGGAAGAGACAGGAATGGCAGAGGCCTTTAAAACCTGCACAGATCTGACAGATGCTGGGCCTCAGGCACAGACAAAGAGGCACATCTATATCGCTGGCCCAGAAGGAGGGAAAGCTACATCTCGATTCGATGGGTTGGTGAAGGGTTCACGGGACTGGTGCCATGTGAGCTGAATCAGGTGAGAAAACAAGGAATCCGGCAGATGCCACAGCACACCGAGGGATACACTTTTCACTCAGGGCTTGTCTGCAGCCTGGAGTCCAGAGCCCGAGGGATCCTTAAAGGCGGGACACCACGGCCCTGCACTGCTTGAGATGGGGGAGGTGAAACTCCCCCAGAATCCCCTGCTCTCACCAGGAGGTTTTGAAGTTCCTGACAGCTGCTAAACTGAGCACCTGGGCCTCTAAGGGCAAGAGAATAGGCTGAAGGACCAGGAAGTTCTCTTTCCTCTTCTCTCTTCTCAATTTCATGCACACTCACAAAAGTACCTGAATGCTGTGTCTAATGTGGAAAGGCCCATCAGAAGCACCCAGGCCAGAGGAAAGGCAAGAGACGAACGAGGAGAGTGTTTGAGTCGTGCTCTGCCTGGTTTTGGCCAGCTGCAAACCACTGCCTCCTCTTGGGGAGGCCTGGAATCCCCAGCCTCCCTGGCAGCTGCGTTGGGGCCAGGTGGCTGAGTAGGCAAAGACAGGACAGCCACTTGTAGGCTGAGCTCTTTAGCCCTCCCATGACACGGTGGTTCTAAAAGCTTGGTGCACACACCGCCAGCATCATGGATCTGAGAACTCACTGGAAATGTGATTCTCAAGCCCCACTATAAAGCTAGAATCAGCAGTTGTGTTCACTTGACTCTGATGTAGCCTGTGCTGGAGAAGCACTGGCTTACGCTGACGGGCTACGGTGTGGCCTTTGTCCTTTTGGGCTTCAGCTTCCTCCTCTGTCGAATGGAAACAGGAACACCTCCCTTCACAGGGACCCTGGATACCTAAATGATGCTGTGTGGTGTGATGTGCACAGAGTCCAGCACAGCAGCCGGAACACTCAATGCATAGGCAATATAGCGTTCTTTCAGCTGAGAGTCAGGTGCCTTGGGACTGGCAGAGAAGTGAAAGGTGGGATTCCTGCCCCCTGGCAAGGCGGTGCCCCAACGGCTTCTGCCCATAGGACCTAGGAATTCCCTCCCAGGGAACAGAATATATTGTAGCTGTGCTCTCTTCAGGGCTCTGGGGCCCAATGGCTCTTGGGCAGAATTGTTTGCCTGATCCAGCTTCTGGGAGGCCTTGGCTCCCAGAATGGCTGTGTCATTCCAACCTCAGCCTCCGTCTTCATATGGCTTTTGCCCTCTCTTTCTTCTTCCGTCTCTCATAAAGACACTTGTCCTTGGATTTACGGTAACCCAAGTCAACCTAATCTGGGATGACTGCATCACAAAATCCTTAAATACATGTACAAAATTCCTTTTTCTTAGTGAGGTCACGTTCACAGGTTTGGCAGTATGGACATTTCTTTTGGAGGACCAACATTCAAACCACTAAAGTACCCAAGGAGAGGGCCAGGGCTTACTCCACATTATAGTCCCCTGACCAAGAACCTCGAGTCATGCAAGACACAAAGTAGGAATTTCACACAAGCTTTTTGAATAGAAAGGCAGCAGTGCATAAAGGTCAAGCCACTGGGCTTCAGAATTACCTAAACCCTCTTCAAATCTCAGTCACTTACAAATGCTGTGACATTAGGCAAATTACTTAACCTCTCTGAACATCAGTATCCTCCTGTGGGCATTTTAAGAATACGCATCTCATGGTGGTGTTCAGAGCACTAAGCTAGTGAGTGCAAAGCCCTGTGGACTGCCTGGCACCAAGCAGGGCCACCACATTCAGACAGAGAGCCCAGCACACAGCAAGGGCTCCACGAGGCTCACTGTGCTGATGAGCACTTTGATGGTTGGAGCTGTGTCATTTCTGCTCACACAAAAGCTCCCACCCTTTGCTCTGAATGCCCTAGGGGACCCCTTTCCTTGCTCGGGGGGGAGAACAGAGGGAAAGTCACCAGGGCACCCACCAGCCCTTCCTTGAGACAGCTGTGGGCAAAATATCCCAGCACAGCCTTCCTGCTGTCCAGCTCCTTTCTACCAGCAATGCTCCAGGAGCAGAGCTGGGCTGGCAGCAGGCTCTGCTGGGCCCCTCATTGTTATTCCTGGCATGAGCTCACCCTGCCAGCATCCCCAGAGGCCCATAAAAATACCCGCATTTCGTCTTTCATCAAAGCAGCTCAGAGCCACGTGCATTGCCCTGAGAAGACCGCACTCCTGAGCAGATTCTGGAAGCCAGTTGCTTCCCAGGATGGCCTGGTATGTGCAGCAGAGGGAGCGAGTGTGAACCGAAGTAACCCAGCCGGGGACTGGCTGGAGGTCCCCACGCCTCCAGGCAGCTCAGAAGATACAAGGCTCTGTGTGTGGAAAGAAGCTCCCTTGATATTCTCTGGATACCAGTGCTCTGAGTCCCACTCAGGTGGCCCTCGTCCCTCTTCTTCGACGGGGTATCCATAGGATTTCAGGCTTTTTCTTAAGCTCTCTTGCTTTGGTTTTGGATTCCCTACAATAAAATGGAGCTAGTAACATCCACTTCATAGGGTTCCTGGGAAACTAAAAGGAATACTGTAGACACACACTGAAAGGAATTATTCACAGCATGTACATGTAACCAAGGGCTTGTAGCTAGAGTTTGTAAAAAATACTCTTGTAACTCAGTAATTAAAAGACAAACAACTCTTCTTCCAAATGTAGAAAAAAATGTAGACCCTTCCCAACACAAGATGCATACAAGAAGCACATGAAAATGTTCCCAATGCCATTAGTCATCAGGGAAATGTAGATTACAACCACAGTAAGATACAACCACTGTTTCACACCCATTGGAATGACCAACATCAAAAAGACTGTCAATACCGAGATGTGGAAGCAATTGGAACTTTCATTCCCTCCAGGGGGTAGGAGTAGAGAATTATACAACTACTTGGAAGAAGTTTGGCAGTTGCTCATGAAGCTAACAATACGCTTCGCGTGTGCCCCGACGATTCCACTGCTAGGTATTTCCCCAAGACATATGTCCATAAAAAGATTTGAGAGCTCATAGCAGCCTTCTTCATTACCACCCCAGCACACAAAGAACCCTAAGTGCATTGCCACGTGGAAGATTAGCAGGGTGTGGTGTCCAGACAAAGGAACACTCAACAGCAATGAGGAAGGTGTAGACTTGGTTGCGGGGGTGGGTGTTTGGCCGTAGGCCATACTGGAGACTAAATGCAGGGTCCAGGGCATGGTAGACAAGCACTCCACCACTGAGCTACACCTCCAGCCCTTTTACTGTTTTGTCTAGAAACAAGAGCCTTTCCCAGCATGGGCTCCAACCCGTGATCCTTCTGCTTCAGCCTCGTGAATAGTTGGGGTCAGAGATGTGGGCCACCACACCTGGCTAAAAGAAGAGTTGTTGATACAACCAGAAAGAATTTCATAAACACTGCTCTGAGTGAAAGAAGCCAGACGCAAAGAAGTAAAAATGAATCTAGTTCTAAGAAGTTGAAGAACAGAGCAAACAAGTACCTGGCGACAGAAAGGAAGTCGGGGTGGCCTTGGTGTGATAGTGGGGCCGGGGGGGAGGAGTGGAAAGAGGCAGAAGGAAACCCTCTGGGATGACGGCCATGTCCTTTATTTCTGTTTGGGGTGTTGGGACATGGGTGTGTGCACCTGTAAAACTCACCAGATTCTATACTTCATATCTTTCATTTTGTGCTATGTAAGTTATGAAGTCTATAAAGAGGATGAACAAAAGATGGCAGATGTAAAGGGATCAGCAAGTTGACCAGGCTCTTGGGTAGAACTGACTAGATGTCAACAACGAGATAATGGTTCTACGCTGGAAATTACCAATGCTGATCTGGACTCCCTCTGGGAAGTGACAGAATTCCCCCACTCCTTCCCTCTTCCTGGTCCTTCTCCTGGGGACAGAAAGCCAGCACAGGGTGTTCAGTCCCAAAATGCAGGTCTGGGGGCAGCAGGACGGCAAGGTGTCTGGGCAGCAGCAAGAATAAGCTTGCTAACCAGCAAAGGTGCCTGGATTCCTCTGTGGGTCCGTACCCTAAACTGCTGTGCTGGGGGGTTCAAAGATGCCCCATGCATCTGTGGGCATGAGGCAGGGCCTGGCACCTTAGGCAGAGGATTCTCGAGGGCTGGACAATGTCCAAGGGTAAGGAAAGACGCTGGACCCAACCATGCCCCACTCTCCCATCCGGCTGCAGGCCAGCTTTTCCCATCCTGCCTCCCCCAGACAGCTTCTCCTGCATCCTGCATCCTTTCTGGAATGCTCCACCCTCACTGTGTGCAGTGGCTGACACAGAAGCAGATGTCGCACCCAGGAGAACCACTCATCTTGTCCGCTCTAGCTGGGGACTTTCACTGGGCACACCTCTGCAGAGGCCCTGGGTTGGCCTTAAATTGCTTGCTTTCTTTGCCCTCAAGGAACCTCATCTATGTCTTGGAAGAGACCAGAAGACTTCTCCCACTCCACGGCTCTGAGCTTCTGCCCTGTGTGGCCATGACCTGCCCAGCTCTCAGGCTGCAGAAAGCTTTCTCCCAGAGACCCGGGAGGCACAGGGAAAGCTGGTGAGACCACCTGGCAGGGCTTTGCTCCCAGCCCCTGCCCAGCTAGTGCAGTCTGCATCCATGGCCCAGCTCCAGCCTTGCCAAGTGTCCAGAGAAGCTTGCATTTGCATGAAGTAATGGCCTGCAGCATCTTTTAAAGAAAACGCTGTGCTTGAGGATAATAGTGAGAAAGGAAGGGAAAGCGAGCTTTCCTGAGTTTCCTCTAGCAGACAGGCTGTGGGTTGCAGAAGGCCTACATTTTGGATGCAAATCTTGCAACGGCCTTAGGAGAATTTGGAGCCAAACATCTCTGTAGGAGGTGGCAAATGTCCTACTTTTCCGGCCTTCATCAAAAGACTTGGTCTCTGCCTGGGAATACAAAGTCAGAACAGGAGCTAAAGAGTGCCTCAGTGGTAGATTGTGTGCTTAGCATGGACGAAGCCCTGGGTGCAGCCCCAGCAGTGCCCGCCAAAAAGAGTCAGAACAAACTGCTCTGAATTATTACATGTGCAAGAAATATTTTGGGTTTTTTTTTTTTTTTGAAGGAAAAAGGAATTATCATTTCATTTCTATCCATGACATGTTAAGTCTCCAGGTCTGGGGTACATAATTAGCAAGGCTTAGTACAAAATGAACATCCTGTTCAAAGAACAGATGAAAAGTGTTTTCCTTTATTCTGAGTCCTCTGTTGTGCCCCATCGCGGAGTTTCTAACTGCTGTGTTATGTCTGCTCTGTCGGGCACCGGGGTACTAGCGGGCCGAGTGCTTCGCTCACAGATGTGCAAGCACTCGAGAGTGAGTACCTGCGGGGTCTGTCCTCAGCCGCCCAGGAGCAGAGAGAAGAAGCACCCAGCGGCACCTGGGAGCCATCTGGGGAGCTGGGAAGTGGTAAAGGCAATGCTTCCCATACAAAGAGAAGCACAAAGACAAGATGATTAGGAATTTCAAGATGGCCTTACAGACCATTAAGGGCCAAGTGTCGAGGTGCCCCCATTTCTGGCAGCCGCTTTACTCAGTGTTAAGATCCTTTAATTATTCCACCAACCTGAGTCCCAGGCCTGGTCCCCTGCCTTTGGCCAAGTCATGGATCTTCCCTGTCTGCACACAGGAGCTCAGTTAACTCTCCTGCTTTCCCCTTGACCCTGGGAACAGATGGAGTCATGGAGGAGCAAAACAGCTACTTGACCAAATCCACATTTCTGGTCCCAAGGCCAGCAGCATAGCCAGGATCTGATCACCTACACCCAGCAGAGCCCATACTTTCAACTCAAGAGCTTTGCATGGTCTGAGGCATGTAGAAAGTAAGCCATGGAGCCAGGTACAGTAGCACACACCTGTAACCCCAGCACTCTGTGAGGCTGAGACAAGAGGATCACCAAGTTCTAGCCCAGACTGACCAGCTTAGCAACTTAGCAGGACTGTCTTAAAATTTAAAACATACAAAAAAGCTGGGGACATAACTCAGTGTGTTTAATCCTCAGTACAGTGGTGGGGGGAGGTGGAAGGAAGGCAGGAAGGAAAGAGAGAGAAAGGAAGGCAAGAAGGACAAAGAGAGAAAGGAAAGAAGGCGAAAAGGGGGAAGGAAGGAGAAGAAAAGGAAGGAAGGAAAGAGAAAGGAAGGAAGGATAGAAGAATGGAAGGAAGAAAGGAAAGAAGAAAGGACAGGAGGGAGGAAGGAAAGATGGAAGGAAGAGAAAGGAAGAAAGAAAGAAGAAAGAAAGAGAAAGAAAGAAAGAATGAACGAAAGAACGAGCAAGCTCAAGAGAGCGAGAGAGAGAGAAAGAAAAGAGAGATGGAGAGAGGGAGGAAGGAAGCTAGCCACGGTGATTGTTTCCTTTCATTTAGTTCCTGTGATAGACCTACGACAGGAAGTTTTTATGCTCATTTTGGATCATTTTAGAGAGGAGAACACAGAAGTCAGAGAGGTTGGAATCTTGCCTGAGGCCCGCGGGCGGGGTGAAGACTGGGGAAGGGTAGGGGTTCAGGGACACAGGAGGACAGGGAAGCTGGGGCCTCTGACAGAAGGGACCTGTAAGGGTTCCTGGGAGTTTTGGTACAAGCACGGCTTGAGACAGAACTGGGAGTCTTCAGTTTAGAAAGTATGAGGCATCTGCAGCCCCAGGATGCTAAAATTTTAATCATTATGGCAAGATGGCAACAACCATAGGGTTGGGGAACCCTAGGCTAGAGGACAGAAGTGGTTAGGCTAGGGTCCCTTATCAGAAAGTGCAGCCTCATGAGGGGCCACTAAGCTTGCCAGGTCCTGCTGAGTATGTAACAAGAGTCCCAGGTCCATAAATCCAGTCAAAACTCCTCCTGGCAGCCTGCTGGGTACCTGTGGGGCGGTCCATGGCAACACCTAGACCCTTAAACTAAAGTTCTAGTTAGATGGCATTTGGGGTTATAACATTTAGAGGAGAAAAAAAAAAAACTCAAAAAATAAAGGTACCGGCTTTAGAATTGGAAAGACCTAAATATGAAAATGATTCTACCACTTACTGGTTTTGGGATTTTAGGCAAATTAATGAACTTCTCTAAGTTTCAATTTCTTCCCGAGTGAAATGACTCTGAAACAAGATCATTTCATTGTGTCCCTATATTTCTGGAGCAAATAAAAAGGAAGCTACAGAGTAAAGTTGCCTAGTGTAAAAGCTGACCCATAGTAGGTGCTCACTAATGGCTGTTCTGAATCCATCAGAGGCCAGAGGAACATATCAGGTAGCAGACGAGGCTCTGGGGTGATGTCAAGTCTACAGTCACTGACAGACAGACACCTCTGTCTGAAACCCAAGTAAAGAAAATACAGCAGAAGTTGGGGAGGTCTGAAATGGGGTCACCATTCATCAGAACCCAGGAACTAAGCCTGGGAGGTTCTGGTGATGAGAGGTAGGAAGGGGAAGTTGAGGCGGAGGCTTCAATGTGAGAGAACTTCCATTTTTGGAGACATTTTTTCTATTTCAGGTCTTGCTAACCACTTGGTAAAACTCATCTCTGGCTCGTATTCTTAGCAGGAAGACACGTTCATGCTGAATAGTAAAAATGGACCTGGGCTTGGAAAGTCCTCAGCATGTTTCACGTCTCTGCTCTCAGGGCTCGTGGTCTGAGACTCTATTTGAATATTGCACTTTGAGGATTTCCAGGGGAAGCACCCAGGGCAATCTTCTGACTGGAGATCTTATGACACACAGGCAGAGTCAAATAAAGACAATCTGTGAGTCTGGAAGCTTCTCCCGGGACTGTAGAGCCTTCATTCAGCACATACTTGTTGCTCATTCCGTGTGTGGGAGGTTCTGTGCTGGGAGCAAGGCCAGGGCTTGTATTCTCCCAGAATGAGCATCACCGGCTACCTAGCATGACCATAAACCAGAGGAGCAGTGGCAGCGGGTGCTAAGGTGGGCCACTGGGGGCCAGTAAGGATTCCGAGTGAAGGACAACCTCTTCCATGCAGGAGCAGGCGTGCAGGGCAGTGTCTTGGTGTCCTATGGCTGCCATCACAAAGTGTCACAAACTAGGTGTGTTCCAACGGAACTTCGTTCTGTTGTTAGAGGTTACAGGTCTGAAGTGAAGGTGTGAGTAGGGCCTGGGCCCCTCTGAACCCCATAAGGGAGGGCCCTTCCCTCTTTTCCTGTCTGGTGGCTCTGGCAATCCTCGGGGTCCCTTCGCTTCGATCCCACCTCTCCTCCATCTTCACATGACCTTGTCTCAGTGTTGCCTGGGTCCTTCTTACAAGGTCACCAGTCACTGGATTAGCGGCCACCCTCACCTCATGTGACTTTATCTGAACTTGATTTCATCTACAAAAACCCTACTACCAAATAAGGTCATTTTCACAGGTTCTGGAGGTTAGGACTTCAACTTCTTGGGGGATGGGAAGAACTGGAGCTTGAACCCAGGGCCTTCACCTTGTGCTACAGCCCCAGATATAGGGGATTTTTTAAATCCTGAAACAGGTTTCATGAATGGTGTTCTGTGGTTCCCATCACAAAGTGTCACAAACTAGGTGTGTTCCAGCAGAACGGGGTTCTCTTGTTGCCCAGGCTGGTCTTCAACTCGTGTTCCTGCTGCCTCGGCCTCCTGGAGTGCTAGGATTGATTGCTTTGCCACACCTGGCTCTTTGTGAGACACAGTTCTAGACACTACACACTACACACCATGGCAGGGCAAGTGACCAGCAAAGCCCTGGGCAGAGCAAGAAGGGGGGGTTGGGGACAGGAAGAAGACAGCAGGTCTGGAGGTAGGTGCAGGCACAGAACAGTGATCACCAGCCATGCCATACAAGCAAGGGCCTCGAAGAGGAGCCATGGTGGGCTGCCCATGTCTGTGACCTCCCTGCCACTCGAGGACACCGGCAGCGAGACAGAAGTCACTTCTGTCGGGGTATGCTCTCGGCTCTGAAGAACCGCAGGGTAAAGTGTCCTGTATAGCACCCAGTTTAAAAAGCCTTGTGCTTGGAGAAGAGATTCATCTTCCATGCAATCAGCCTCCAGAAAAGGCAACCCAGCCGTTCATTCCACAGGCACCTGCGAGGGCTTCACATGTCACGGGTGCTCTCCTAGGACTAGGAGGGACGAAATCTCCGCCTGCCTGGAGCTGACGTGCTAGTGGAGCAGAAGGTGCACTCAGAGGGCTGCTGAGCACATTGGGCAGCAGCAGCAGCAGCAGAGGAAACTCAGCTGGGACAGAATGGTGAGAGCTGTGGGTGAGAGACCGTGAGTGTTGAACACTGTTACCTGAGCAGAGACTCGGGTGCAGTAGGCAGTGAGCAATGAGGATACATAGGGAACGGTGGTGCAGAGAGCCCAGGCAGGAGCATCCTGAGGGTCTGGGACAGGAGCAGGGGGTCAGGACACTGCGGTGGGAGGAGGCAAAGGAGAGTAACCAAGTCAACAAGGCCTCACAGACCCCTGCAGGGCTGGTGGTTTCTGCTCTGAGGAGCCAGCAGCCTCTCTGTGGCTTTTGAAGCAAGCAGGGCTATGTGCTCTGGCTTTCTTTTCAAAGGATCTCCTTGGCTGTGGTTTTGAGGACAGATTTTTGATGCGCAAGGCCAGAAGCAAGGAGGCCAGCAGAGTGTCTGTTGCAACAGTTCAGGCTTGGACGAAGGCAGGCATGTGGCGGAGGGAGCAGAGGTCGGTCATGTTTTAGACATATTTTGCTCATGGTCTGGATAAGATGAGTACAAGAGTGGACCTCAAGGCTGTCTAAGGCCCAGGCTCCAGGCTGGACTGAAAATACAGAGGCCCCGTTGATGAAGATGGACAGTGGGGAGACTCAAAGGGACACGGCTGCACTCTGCGGTGACAATTAGACTCTGAATGGAGATTCGCAGGAGCGGCTGGATGTGCAGAAGGCCAGACCCAGGGAGCATTGGGGGGCTGTCTGTGTAAACATGACATTGCCCTGCTTGAGACCAAGGCCTAGTCCCAAGGCCCAGATAGAAAAGACATCCGAGGATCATGCTTTCCAGGCAAGTGTCAGGACTTTGAATTTAGAGCCAAGGAAAGAGGGAGAAACAGGCCAAGGGGCCAGTAAGAAAGAGGCCACCCAGGAGAGTGTGGTCCTCGAAGCCAAATGAAGAACATGTTTCAGGGAGGCATTAATTACATCAAAGACAGTTCAAGGTCAAGCTAGGGAAAAAAAGAAAAGAAGGGACTCAGAACTACCACTTGAGGAAGCATTTATATCTTGAAAACAAAGAGCCTCCTGGCATATATGGACATTTTTTTCTCCTTACCACTCACTCCAGACACAATAATTACTTGGTTATCTGAAGTATGAGCCTGTTAGTTCCCATCTTTCCTTCCCACTAGATGATCACTCCCTGGGAAATAGCAACTATTTCGGCCTTCGTCTCTCTGGTACCTGGCACACACCATGGCCCCCAAAGATAAATGACCCTGACAGACACACAGTGATGTTAAGTAGCTGTATTCATTAAGATTAGGTTCAGCTGTCAAACAAAGTAGAACTAGATCTTTCTCCCATATGCATGGAGTCTAGAGAGAAGTCACTCAGAATTGGCAAGAAACTTCATGTCTTTCCATTTTTCTGCCATATATTCTTAGACATGAACTGACCTCTTGGCTCATTATGGCTGGTTAAGTACCAGCCATCCTCTCTGCATTGGAGACAGCAAGAAGAAAGAGATGCTCCCGCCCACTCTCCCCTTAAGAATTCTTCAAAGAACTCACTCGGATGCTTGTTCTTTTATATTCTGTTGATGAGAAACTAGCCATATGGCTACAGCAAGTTGCATGGGAGACTAGAGATGTAGTCATAGTATCCAGCCGTGAATCAGGGTCTCAGTACTGAAGGTCTTCACTAAGTTTTCTATTAGCAAAGCTCCTTCCCTGGTGCTACTTCCAGTAGACTGTCATAACCAGCAGTTTCTGCATGGCAGCCTAGCCAACCCTTCCTAGAAGACCCAGCTAGCTGGGTGAGGACCACTGGTGCAGACCAGCACATGGGATTTCACTCTGTAAGTGGAAGATGCCACCCCCAGAGGGCACCACTGGGAGACAATGGCAGGAGGAAATGGCAGAGTAAAAGGTCTTTGGCATCTTCCCAGGGGAATGCCAGGCCAAAAATAAGTGTGCGAAGGAGGAGGAACACAGAGAACAGACTTACTCGGTCCGGGAAGCTAGGCGGGACCTGTCCTGGATCAGTGGACCGGAGAGGTGCAGGAGATCATGAGGAAGGTGCAGAGAGCCCCTGGCCCCGAGATGCCCTCCAGGACAGCTGCTTTATGGTTCTCGCATCTGGGGTGGCGCAGCAAGGCAGGACTGCTGTTGCCCCCAGGTTCACCTCTGGCTGTGGGTGCCTCCTGGGACAGCTGATAAAAGTGCATCACAAAGACTGCAGAGGACTTTCTAGGAGGTGAAATTAAACACAGACCTAGTAGAAGAACCGGGGAAGGGGACAGGCTGGTGGAGAGGCAAGGAGGGCCGGGTCTCGAGACACAGACTTGTTCTCGTCCCACCATCCTCTAGTTAGGTGGCCTCTGGCAAGTCACCCCTATACTGAGTTTCAGACTCCTCTAATAGGATGGCAAGTCTCAGTCTCTCCATCCCTAAACTGTCACTCAGCTCTGAGCTTTGAATCACTTCTCATTGTGAGTTACTGCATTGTCAGTCTACTACATAGACTCGAGGGACGCCCTTGGAGGGGCAGCCATGCCCATGGGCTCTTTCTGGAGCACACAGTTCTGCATGTTATTTCTTCTGCCACATTTTGCCAAGGCCGTCATCTTCCTGATCCTTCAACCCTCATCTTCCTGGTCCTTCAACCTTCCCAGTGAATTTCCTCTTCCCTAGTTCCCAGGGTCTGTGCACTCGGCCAGGTCCTCCAACCTCCCGTCCATGGTGCAATCTCCACCTTGCAGACCTCTGTGGACCCTGGGACCATCTTTCCCAACCCCCGAGGCCACCCTTCCCATCTTGGCTTGACTGTCTCCTCCCTAGAGTCTTGCCGGGCCCCATGTCAAGTGCACTCCCTTTTCTCATCCATGTTTGTTTTTGTTGTACTTTAACACGAGTTAGCTATTTATTTTTCATCTAGTGACTTCATCTGAGTCTGTCCCCCACCAGATACACACTCAGGACAGCAGAGGACTTACCCATCTCGCATATCACCCCATCCCCAGGACCAAGCCTAGGTGCTGACTCAGAGGAGGTACTTGTTTGGTACGTAAATAAATGCATGTCTACATGAATATTCAAAATATTCTGCAAGATATTTTTAAAGCAAGAGAAGACAGGAGGAAGGAAGGGGGAGGGAAAAGAGGAAGAAAGCAAGAGAAAGAGAGAAGAAGGAAGGAAGGAGGAGAGAAGAAAGGAAGAAGGAGGAATCAGAGAAGGAGGAAGAACAGGAAGGAGGAAGGAAGGAGGAAGGAAGGATGAAGGAGGAAGGAAGGAAGGCAGGAAGGAGAAAGGAAGGAAGGAAGGAAAGAAGGAAGAAGGAAGGAAGGGCAATTTTAAGGAAAGTGCAGACTCCCCACTTAAACCCTTTCTGCCCAGCCCATCTCTTACTCCCTTTCTAGTGGCCCACACCACCAGCAACCCAGGACAAAGCCACCCTGGGGCTGGCACCATACTGAGGAACTTGGAGGATTAAGGAGCTTATAGTTTGCCTGAGGCAGCTAAATTGACATGCATATAACACAACAGTGAGTGTGAAAGACCAAAGGAAGCCATTCACCAAGTTTGTTGTAGAAAAACATTTAATTAAAAAGAAGGATGCTTATGACACAGTTTGAGCTAAAAGAGAAAGTTGGAAAGCAGCATGTAAAATACAATCTATATATATCCAAAGATTACACATCAAAATGTGAACTGGCTCTAATTGGAGTGATTACTCATATTAATTTGGTTATTTTTGTTTATTTAGATTTTCCAAAGTACTGTATTATATATCTCTTTTGAAGCAAGAAAAAAGTAACAACCCTTATATTTCTGCATGCATGTAAGTCTGTAGTATGTGGAAAGTTCAGTAGCAATCCCACCCTCATGAAGAGGCAGGCTCTGGGCAGGGAAACTTCCAGGATGGGGAGGCATAGACCAAGGTGGAGCCGACAAAGTTGGAGGACATTTGTCACCATTTGCCCACTACTACCCTAATGGGTGGCTCCCCACTGCTCACAGGTGTTCTCAGAGGAGAAATGTAGCTTTGCTGGGGCCATTGGGAGGCGCCTCCTGGCCAGCCGTGACATCCCACTTCCCTCACTCCAAAGTGCTCTTGGAAGCTCCCTTACCAGGAGACCCAGGAGAAGTGACACAGTTCTGCGCCATCTGGAGATGCGTGAGTGTGTAAAGCCAGTATCAACACGTGCAAAGGCCACACTGGTGTGGGGCGCCAACTCTTCCTGATTAGCTGGGTGGATCTGGGTGGGTCTCTTCATCTTGGAACATCAGTTGTTGGTACAGCGAGGTAATAACTCTCACTTTTGGGCGATTAATGGAAAATGGCAGACATGCAGTTTTCTAGATACTGTCTAGAAAACCCAGTACCTATTTCTAGATACTGTCTAGATACTGTCTACTACACCCAAATCCTAATAAGTAACAGTGCCAGGGGAATTCAGTGCGGGAGCTTGGTCCTGCCCGAAGCAGGACAGTACAGTGGTCCCTGACCACGGGCACTGGGGATCATGGGGGTCGGCTGCCCCAGGAAGCGGCAAGAGGGATCGTGTCATAAGGGAGTGCCCAGTTGGAAGCTGGGTGCTGCCAGCTTGATCATCACAAAGGAAACCTCTCCAGAGAGGGCTGGGGTGGGAAGGGAGTGGGCAGAAGGCATCTTCACACTCAGCACCTACCGTGTGCTGGGAACAATGCTTCCTAAGAGAAGGTCCCACCAGGTGGTGGTCATTATCATCCCTTTTTGAAGAAGGTGAGGCTGAGTGTAAAGTCACCTGTCCAAGGTCACACAACCAGAAAATGGCCTCTCCTTCTTCCCTCTGAACATAGTGATGCCACTCAGGATGGAGGGGCCACCACCAGAAGGCAGGCCTGCAGCTCACAGAGGCACCAGCTGCCTGCACGACCTTAAACTTCTAAGCATTTCCCTGACTTCCTAAGCTCCTGGCGCTGTCCTCTGCAACCCTCTAAACCTAGGGCTTCTCCTCCTAGGGACGGGAGAGTCTCAGTGGGAGCTCTAAGGCACAGAGGGCCTGCAGGATCGGCGGCTTCCTGTGCATTCTCCCATCCTGTCTCCAAGGCCACACACTATTACTGGAGGACAGTGGGGCAGTGGAGACAGCAGGACTGGCCTCAGGATGCAGTGGGAAGGGCCTGGACAGGGGATGCAGTAGGCTCATCCCAAAGGACCAGGACCAGCAGGAGCAGAGAAAACACAGCATCACTGGGGCCTAGGTGGAAGCAGGCAGGACCTGCTGGCACCATCTGCAGTACAGTTAAAGAAGCTGGAGTATGATTCCAGCAGGCAGTGTGCTCACAAGGGGAGGCCTGCTATCCTTCCCGTCAACAGATATTTCCAGTGTTTTCTGCATTCCACTCACTGTTCCAAGTCATGAACAAGACAGAGACTATCCCCAAGTCGTGGTGAGCTCCGTGGCCTCCCGTGGTCCATGGGCGGTCCTGTAGTCAGGGCTTAGGAGTCAAAGCCTGTGGCTCTGACCTGGAGGGAAAGAAAGAGTAGGGGGGCTGGCCGTGTTATGGGAGTGGGACAGTGGCCCAGGGCAGTGCAGTGCCCAGCTGTCCTGAGAGGCAGAAACAGACCTCAAGCTGCCATCCCCAGAGTTCCTCTTCCCAAACCCAGAGAAGCCGAGGCTTGGAGAGGCTCCGCTTGTGGGCGACTGTCAGAGAGGGGAGACACATCGCAGGGAGCTTTGAATGGCTCAGAATAAAGGCAAGTGATTACTGTATTTCAGACACATTATCTTATTTGATCTTCCTAACAATACAGCATGGTAGGTAACATTGTTGGGGTTTTACAGATTGGAGAACTGAGTCCACTTCTTCCGAGGCTAAGGCGTCTCAAGCCACACTGCTGGCTGGAAAAGTGAATCCAAAGCCTACACATTCCACGTCCCTCTGATGCCCCATCTGCATCCTAGTCCTTGATGCTACAGGGTAGGATGCACCTGCTGGATCGCCTCCTGTGTGGTTCTCTGACCCTGGACTTCTTGCAGGACATGGTCAGTCCCTAATGAGGATGCCAGCAGTTGACAGGGGAGTTTGGTTTCTTTTTACAGAGAAATGAAAGTAACACCTCCTTACATACAAGAGCTAGGGGGGACAGAGAGACCAGTTTTAACCAAGGCAGAATCTGGGCAGCATGGCAAACCCTAAATACCTTAACGGGTACCAAAAATACGGACTTCAAGCTCACCGCTGGTTTCTGATTCTGACTGTCTGCAACATCTGCAAACGGGAAAATGGAGTCCATGATCGCCTCCACACAGGGCAGCCTTGACACTCAGAGCAGGAGCCCCCAGTGTCGCTGTGGAGCCAGACTGTATATTTTAGCCTTTACAGGCCTGATGCCTGTCCTGATGATTCACCTCCACCACGGCCGGCGACAGACAAAGACACCATGTACAGGAATGGGGATGGCTCCTTTCCTATAAAACTTAGCCTCCAACAGGCGGGGGGGCCTCGGTTGCCGATTCCTAGCTTGCAACAGGCCTAGCAGCGTGACTCTCTAGTAACCCACCGTGTGCCGGGGCCTCCACCACCAGCCTTAATCTCCTGTCCAAAATGGATGTTCACTTGGTGTTCATGCAGGTGGGCACTGTGCCAGGCTGCGTGTCTCGTGTAACAAGTGGTGACGCCTTGCTCTCCACCCCTCAGTTTTCCTCACTGGGGAAACCTGCTGACAGTTACCCCAAGAGGGAAGACACAAAAAAGAGGTGCAGAGAGCTCATGAAGGTCTGGTTCCAAGCCAGATCCCAAATCTCAGTTTTTCCCACAACTCTGTGGCGTCTCTCAAAGCAGAGTCAGGACCCTGACCCCAGCGCAGAGGCCACGTTCCCCTGCCACAGAGCTTACCTGCCACCACGGGCTCCCCTGTGGGGACAGCCTGAGGTTCTGTCCCCAGAGCAGGACAGCTGTGGGGACAGCCTCAGAGCTGAGATGCCCAGCCTCAGAGAAATCCAAGACAAGCTGCTCTCCCAGGCATCCCCACTACTCACGGGGACAAGCTCATCAGAGGACACAAGGCTTCCAGGGAAGTTGCTTCTGTTGAGAGCCCGGGGAAGTCGGGGAACAGGAAGGTAGGGCTGGCAACCAGCCCAGTTTAAAGGGCTGGACTGAGCTGGCCCAGCATACTGACCTTGCGCTGTGGGTCTGTGTGGCTCGGACCCTGGAATAAAAAAGACCTCTGGGAAAGGACTTCATCCACACACAATGGGGGCGAACTGTCTGCTCCGGGATTGGCAGCTTTCTTTTGTAAAGGGTCAGGTAGGGAGTGTTTTGGTGTTGTGGGCCATGTCACCTTGGTTGCAACTACTCGACTGAGCCATTATCAAGTAAAAGCTCTGAACACGCCATCCATAGCTCCCACAGACACGGTAAATGGGGAAACTGACACCCAGAGGTCGCTAATTCTCAGTGGAAGACATACTCGAGCTTTCCTACAGTTGCTAATAAAATCAGGCAGCCCAGGCTGAGTGCTGAGGATGGGCCAGGCAGGCTGCCAGGCGCTTTGCATAGATCTTCTCAGGATAGTGAATCCCTGCAATATTATGAGAAGTTACTGTACATTATTTATGTCATGTAGCTGTATATAAGTATGTAACATGCATCATATATTAATCATATGGTAATACAGTGATGCATGTTGTCCGAATGAGAAACCTTCGGCACAGACCAGTTGCTCTTTTCCAGACTGAGAACACAGCCAGGATGTACTCCAAGCTGGCTACTGTGGCAGCCTTTATCTTCCACATCTTCCCCTCCTCTACTGTCTAGGAACCACCCCAGGAAGCAGAGCCTTGGTAGGAAAGAGAAAGAGATGAAGATGAAGCAGCCATCTGAGAGACACCAACACCCCACTGTCCTCCCTGATGAGACCATAAAGAGCACTTGGCAGGGAGTGGGTGAAGGAGTTTTCTGTATGACATGGGGCCTGGAAAGTGCTTCTGAATAAAGGCCATGCTTTTCCGGAACTGGAAAGCAAGCAAAAGAATGACAGTCCTCCTGGCGGCAGTCTACAGGCCTTCAGGCTGCCGAGGTGGAGTTGGACTGGGCCCAGCGTGTGGGGTTGTATAATCGCGCCAGCCCTGCCGGGTCACTCCAGAACACCAGGGCAACCTCCACACCAGAAAAACAAGCTCGTGGACATGTGCCAGAGGGGGACAGTCTGAGGAGTAAACAGCAGTGAGCACACCCCGGGGACCCTAACACTCCACCCTGTCCCGTAATAATCATCTCAGTGACTGTATTTACAGCAGGCTGATTCGTTGGGCATGTGTGCTCAGACATCCATCCACATTTTTTTGACTATCAAGTGAAGTCGGTAGGATGGAGGAAGAAAGACTTATGCAGTTCTACAGCACAAGAGGGAACCCGTGGTTGAAAACAATTAATTGCATATTTCAGAACCAGCAGACAGCAATATGAATGCTAAGTGTTTGAGGTGATGGGCATGCTGGTGAGCCTACTTTGGTCATTAAATGATAAGTCACACCATGCTCCACGAGTATGTACGGTTACTATGTGTTGATTAGAAGTTTTTAAAAAATGTTTTTAAAGTCTGTAAGGTAATAAATAAAATGTTCCCCATTTTATGGATGAGGAACTTGAGGATCAAGATCTTATCTGGGATCGTAAAGGTATTTAACAGAGGAGCTGGAGTTGGAACCCAGAACCCAGGTGACCTTACTCCACCTGCTCCTCCAGCGACTGCTATGGAAGAGGGAGACGGCATGGCACCTGGGTGTGAAAATGCATGTGTGCGCACACACACTCACACACACACACACACACACACACACACACAGATACGAGGGTCTAGATTATATAGAGAAAGGTTTTAAGATCCACCACTTCTAGTTGGGTGACCTTGATTAACTATGCTCAGTGTCTGTGGTGTCACAGGTAGAATGGGGGCCCCTGAGGTCCTGGGGTGGTTGGGGGGGGTGCTGTAGGCAGTTGCTCTGTAAGTAGTTGTGATCGCATGGCGCTCACAGCCTCTGAGGGTGTGACATGGGCCCTGCTTGAACCTGTGGCTTCTTGTTGGCTTCTGTAAAGGATCCTCCTCCTCTCCTAAGGTGCCCTGCTCTTCGGTGAACTCCCATCCCTCCAACATGATGACACTGGGAGGTAGAAGGGGCCTGTGGAAGGTGACTAGGCCATGGGAGTGGAACCTTTGTGAATAGGATTAGCGTCCTTATAAAAAAAAACACCTGGAGAGCACCCTCACCCTTCCTGCCACTGAGTACAGCAATTAGGTGGCCATCTATGAACCAGAAAGTAGGTCCTCACGAGACACTGATGCTATCTTGACCATGGACTTCCCAGGTGCTGGAACTGTGAGAAATAAATCCTGCTGTTTGGAAGCCACCAGCCCTTGGTGCTCG
Source organism: Hystrix cristata (assembly GCA_004026905.1). Classification (NCBI taxonomy): domain Eukaryota; kingdom Metazoa; phylum Chordata; class Mammalia; order Rodentia; family Hystricidae; genus Hystrix; species Hystrix cristata. Next base: position 166,650 of record PVJO010000669.1, read on the forward strand.
AGTTTGGCCGGTCTCCCATAGGTGCCGGCTGAGTGCCGAGTCAAGGAGAAAGGTGTGCCGCCCACAATGCAGCTTCACCCCTCCTTTCCGCAGGCAGGCGTCCTTCCCTCCAGCAAATCCCAAGACGTTTCTCCTTGGCCACAGTGGTTTGCAGAGCATTCTTGACCTTCTCTTCTTATTTAGGCAATGTGGAGGACACACTGACACTGCCTCCACCTTCTGGGCTCAGAGCCTGGCTGTGCTTTCTCACCCTTAGGGACACTGTCCCTCTGTGCTCCTCCAAGAACACTGCAGTGTGAAGTCACAGTTCTCAGAAACTGCTGGTTCCCAAAATCAAAGCTGCCTTCTGCTTGTGGGTTTATTTGGGTATCAATGCAATAAATGAAAGAACAAGATTTTCTTGAGCAGTGACTCCACACTAGAGCAAGGCCCAGGCTTTCCAGGATGGGTATTTATGAAGCACTCCACCCCAAACCCTGGAGCATAGGTTCCTTTCAAGTGCACACATGGGGGCTTGGGATTTAGCTCAGTGATTAGAGTGCTTGCCTTGCAAGCACAAGGGCCTGAGTTCAATCCCCGGCACCACCAAAAAAAAAAAAAAAAATCAAGTGCACACATGATTCCCCATGACAGACCACATGCTGAGCCATTAAATAGGTCTGAATAGCTTCCAAACAACTGAAATCATCCACAGTCTTCTCAGAGGATGGTGGACATAAATAAGAAGTAGCAACAGCAGATACGCAGAATATCCTCAAGTATTTAGAAAGAAAGAACCTTCTACCCCGGGAGCCTCATCCCCTGCCCTAGCATCCTTCTCCACCAGAGTCATGGCCCCCAGCGCAGACGAAGGACCAAGAGGTGTCTGAAGCCCAGACAGCATCAGGAGCTGAGGCAACGCACTCACCCCACACTGTCCTGAGCCCCTCGGCTTTCGCCAGGCCCACACCCAGCCTGGGAGAGCTCTGCTCGCTGGCTAGTGGGGCTCCTCTCTGCTCACCATGGTGAGGGCCCAACCTTTCGAGAGGAAGAGGAGCAGATAGAAAGGTCCTCATTGGAGATCCTGTGCTGGAGGGTGGAAGGAAGCACAGAAAGAAGTCTCTTTGTAGGTTGGGCTAACCGGACAACTGTTGTGGTGAGAGCCCGGGGCTGGCCAGTGTCTCCTGGGACCTCACTTCCACGTTTTTGCAAATATCCTGGTTAGTGCAGTGCTGTGGATAAAAGCACGGGCTCTGGTGTGTGACGGACTGAGTTCACTTTACAAAGCTGCATGACTTTGGGAAAGAGACTTAACCTATCTGGACCTACAAGGGGCCTGTCTTTCTCACAGGGTCAGCACGATTGCACTCTGAGAGTAACCGCACTGACTGAGTGCTCCATGTACATCCGGCACCAAGCATGCTAGGATGCCAGGGCTGATGTTGCTGCTCTGCTATATGTGATCTGGGGATCGTGTCATCTTCCTGCCCACTTGCTGGCCATTTCTAAAGGAACTTCGAGTTCGTGTCCTAAAAGAGAAGTCTCAGGAACCGAAGGGAATCGGGGTGTGGTTGATCACTCTTGCTAGAGATGCATTCTTCCTAAAAACAGCTCCTCAGCTCAACCAGATTTAGGGATCTGACCTCATCTCTCTTGCAAATTATATTTCTGCTAAATAACTGTGATGTGACATCATTTGAATTCTATCCATTTAAGAGCGGCCTGCAGCAGGCACTTTCTGCCAGGATCACGGGGTGTCTCTACTAATCTTTGATTATCCTGTAAAGCAGGACAACAGCTTGGAGACCAAAATTCTGAAGTGCGTTTGCTGTCGGCTCTCTGCTCGTTCCTCACAAAATTACATCTTGAGGTTCTTGTTTTGTGTCTGGGCTTAACTAGGTAGTTGTGCTCATCAGTCTTCAAAGACCCGAAAATACATGTCTTTTCACATTTCAACATTTGCAAAAATAAATATGTCTCTACAGCCAGTGTTGTACTGTAGTTTAATTGGAAACATCTGGTTGCTTCTTAGTGCACATAAATTAATAGTGAGCCACACAACTGAGGGCATCTTAGATTTGAAAGAATAAAATAGGTGCTGCACGCTACATTTAAGCAAACGGAGTGTTGCTCTAAATAACAATATATACATGATCACTCCTGATGTACAAGTGACAAACCTGATGCTCAGACTGTTAAGAAAAGGATTTGCTCAAGATCGCCTAGTATTTGGAGGAAGAAATATGATAGGGTTCTGATTACTTACGTCTGCATATGTATTTACTGAAGAACTTAGCATTGTAGAACAATTGTTTAGTATCCCTCATGATTTTCTGGTCAGAAATTTGGGGAAGACATTAGACCTCAGCTGGGCTGTGGTCATCTGCAAGTTCAAGGGACCCATACATCCACGACAGCCAAGCACACACTATTGGCTGGGGCTGGCTGCCAACCGGGAGTTCACTGGAGGCGACGACGGAGTGCTGTGGCCTTTGGTGTGACCAGGATGACACCCCAAGAAGACCAGAAGAAAGCTGCATTTAGCATCATGGGGCTGCACACACTCAGAGCAGAAGCAGCACCCCCCCCCAGTGGGGAGCAGATCAAGGGTCAGGAAGCCTGGTGGGACTGCTGCAGACCCCCCAAGTCGGGGCTGCTTGTCTGGCACCCACAAGCAAAAGAAGCGAGACTAGGAACTAGATGTGACGAGGAAGATCTCAAATGAATGCAGGGCTCTGCCCAGGACACGCGGCCTCATTTCCAGTGCATCCATCTGTCATTGATGCCCCTTTGTCCAGAACATATCTGGAACTTCAGGAAGTGGTTCCAGGGCCGAATTAGTAGGTTTACAAGAAACATCAGGGTTAGAACCTTGAGTGTCATGTATTTTTTATTTTAAATAATGGTTTTGTTTTGTTTAGTAAACATGTGATGACCCACTGCAGAATGTTCTGGTTTCTGTGGATACCTGGATGAACAGAACGAGGCCTGCTTCTTCAGTAGCCTTGTATTCTGACTGAGGACACCAAACCACCAAGTCTGGAAGGAGCTTGGTGAGTCACCCGATTGACAGGAAAGGAGGAGGGAGGCACTTGTTCCAGAAAGGTGGTCAGAGGTGGCCATGCTGGAGGTTGACATTGGGCACAGATCCAAATGAAATGAGAAAATGAGCCAGGCACATAAAAGGAGCAGGGAAAGCATGCTCTGGAAAAGAGAAATTCTACGTGCAAGGACTCTGAGGCCAGGCTGCGCTCAGGCAGAGTGAACGGAGCAAGAAGGCCAGGGGGACAGTAGGGTGAATAGCAGGCAAGAGGCAGAAAGTATGGAGCCGAGGTCCACTCAGGGAGGCCCTGTGGGTGTAGAAGGAACTCTGGATTTTATGCTAGGTCAGATGAGCATCCACAGCAGGCTTGTGTTGGGGTGAATCCCATGATGGGGTTTCTATTTTTAAAGGCTCCCTCTGGCTGCCAAGGGAGAAGGAAAGGTCCAGTAGAAACAAACACTGAGAGGAAGCTCCTGCAGGAGTCCAGACTGAAATGGTGGCCTCTTGGTCTGGAGGGTCACTGGGTCAGAAGAGGGTGGAAAGAGCACATGGTTTGCTGGACAACCTCCTAAGACTTGCTGATGGACACACCCACTAGACAATCCTTCAATGCCACAAACAAGATCTGTTTCAAAATAATACTGAGTTCTTGCTCAAATTCAAAAGTGACCTCTTCAGATGGGAACAATCTGGGTCGCAGAAAGCGGGAGGCTCCTTGTAGACTAGCTGGGGGCCTTCTTCCTCACTGCGAGGAGCGGGGACAGACGTGTTGGCCTTTCCTCCTTACCCTACTCCTGGCTAGAAAGATGAGAGACTGAAAAACAAGCCACTGGCTGGAAAGACCCTTGGTAAATGTGTTTAAAAAGATTGAGAGCCTTCTAAAGGGGCTGCCAGGAGACCCAACCCCATTTGCATGGGCAAGTTTGGGTATTTCGGTCACTTACTTGGTGACATGAATTGGTAGTCACAGTGCCTTCTTTACAAGCCAGTGCACCCTGAGGAGCCTTCTGTGTCAAAAAGAAACCAGCAGTGTGGCTACTTTGGGAGAGAAGTCGGGGAAGTTTCATGCTCTGTGCTTCTTAGCAGCGAAAGGCTTACGGTGGCCCAGTGACGGGCTGAAGGTACAATCCAAATCCATGTAGCAACTACTTTTGTTTTCATTTTGACAGACATATCTAAGTGTCGAGCAGTGTTCCAACCATTTCATAAAATGCTTAGGCCTTCCATGAGCCTAACAACCATGAGTGGAGTACCACCTTTATCCCTCCATGTTCAATTCATGTTTACTGAGCATCATGCCAATAGTGACTTGTCCAAAATCACACAGCAGACCCCAGATTAGGACCCAGGCACTCTGGGTCTAGAATGCAGGCTCTTAAGCCTCATGCCAAGATGCCCAGCACTGTTTTATTGAAAATCTGAGTATCTACCAGGAATGCTTTGAGCTGCAAGTGATGGACAACCTAATTTAGAAGGTTTTAAACAGAAATTGTTTCATACAACAAGAAGTTTAGAGCCAGTCTGCTGTCTTGGGATGATGGAGGAGCTCAACAATGCTGTGAAGGACCCAGGATCTTTCTGCCTTTCCTGCCTTACTCTCAGACTAACAGTCTTAGTAAGATCTGTTGGCTCATCACCTCATGGTTACAAGATGGCTATAGCACCTCCAGCTGTCCTACACAAATACCAAAACATCAAATTGTACCCCATAATTTACCCCACAATGATTATGTGTCCAAAGTAAAACAAAACTAAAAATGTACAAATAACACTCTTTTATTAGTAGTACATGTTTGCAACACATAATGTTTACATTCCTTGTGTGGAATTGGTACATAACACACTAACTCTTTTTTCTATCCTCTTTCATTCCCCTTAATTCCCACTCCCTCCACCTCTTGATCTCCTTCCCATTTGAGAAAGATCTCCTTACTTCCTATTACCTTTTATTTTGCTCTTTATTTGTAACTAGAGTTTCTCATACAAAAGAAATGACACGCTATCTAAGCTTGTGTGTCTGATACATTTAACATTATAGTCACATGGTGCATCTCTTTTCCTACAAATGGCTGGAGTTTAACCTTCTTTATGGCAGAGGAGTGCTCCGTCGTTTATGAATACCACATCTTTTCTTTATCCATTCATCTGTTAATGGACATATAGGCTGCTTCCAAGATTTAGATATTATGAGTTATGAGCCTATAAACATGGGTATGCATTTATCACTATGATATGTTATCTTTAATTTTGGGGGGAAGATGCCGAGAAGGGAACTCGCTGGGTCAAATGGGATTCCTAGTTTCAGTTTTATGAGGAATCTCCATACTGACTTCCACAGTGGTTGTATTAGTTTACATTCCTACCTACCATGTGGCCTCACCAGCATTTGTTATTATTTGGTTTCTTGATGATAGCCATTCTTTCTGGAGTAAGATAGAACCACGGTGTTTTTTAAATTTGCACTTCCTAATGGCCAGTGATGTCGAACATTTCTTTATGTATTTATTGGCCATCTGTACTTCTTCTGTGAAGTGATCATTCATTTTACTTGCTCATTTTTGATTGGGTCTTTTGAGTGGGGGTTCCAATTTTTTTGAGTTCTTTATATATTCTACATGTTAGCCCCTTGTCTGAGGAATGGCTGGCAAAGTATTTTTCCCATCCTGCAGGGTGTCTTCTCACTCTTGTTGGTTCTGCTGTGCAGAAGATTTTTAATTTGATATGATCCCATTTGCTGATTCTTGGTACTATTTCCTGCCTAGCTGGGGTTCTGTTTAGAAAGTGCTGGTCTTCCTGCAGATTAAATTTTAGATCTTTGATCCATTTTGATTTTAGTTTACTACATGGTGAGAGATATGGGTCTAGATTCAATCTTCTGCATGTGGATAACCAGTTTTTCCAACATCATTTATTAAAGTGGCTATCTTTCCTCCAGTGTATGTTTTCAGTCCTTTTGTCAGAGATCAAATAGTTAAATGTGCTTAGGGTTGTTTCTGCTTCTTCTGTTCTGTTCCAGTGATCCTCATATCTGTTTCTGTGGCACACCATGCTATTTTTATCACTATGTAACACAATTTTAAGTCCAGGATTGTGAGGCTTCCTGGTTTGCCCTTGTTATTCAGGATTGTTTTTGCTATTCTGGGTCCCTTCTGGCTCCATATGAATATTAGGATTTTTTTTCTCCAGTTCTGTGAAGAATGCTGTTGGTATTTTGATTGAGACTGTGTTAAATCTGTGTATCAATTCTGAAGTATAGTCATTAAAAAAAGTACAAAGAACAGTTAAATCTTAAGAATAAGAAAATGAGCAACAACAACAACAACAACCACCACCCAAAAAATCAGCAAAGGGAGTGAAATAAGCCAGACTCAGACAAATATTCATGTTCTCCCTCACATGTGGAATCTAAAAAAGAGAACCAGAAAATAGAATGGAAATCCTTATTAGGAAGGAGGGAAGGAATAGGAGGGAAGGGGAGGGAGTGGGAACAGGGTGGATGGACATGAGCAAAATATATTGCACACACTGAGCCATCCCCAAGTGTGACACTAGGGGAGACAGGGCAGGCCAGGAGGCAGATGGGGGTGAAATGATTGAACTATGTTTTATGTTCATGTATCAATCTGTCAAAGTGAAACTCATCAATTTGCATAACCAATGGAAAAAACGAAAAACAGACATATTTGGAAAACACAGATGCGCACGCGCGCGCACACACACACACACACACACACAGACACACAGCTAAAGGACCCAAAAAGACACCTCAAAAAGGACATAAATAGATGGAAAATCCAATAAACATATGAAAAGATGCTGCACATGGGACATTAGAGAAATGTAAATGAAAATGAGATGCCACTGCACATGTATCAGAATGATCCAGATGCAGAACACTAACATCACCAAGTTCTGGAGAGGATCTGGAGTCACAGAAACTCATATTCTTTGCTGTAGGAATGCAGAATAGTACAGCCACTTTGTGAGAGAGTCTGAGTTTCCTACAAAACTAAATGTACTCTTACCAGAAGAGGACATGCAACTTCAGACTTCAGACTTTGACATTTACACAAATGAGTTGAAAAACAGCCACACAAAAACCTTCACAAATGTTTATGGCCGCTTTATTCAACACTGCAAAACTTGGAGGCAATGAAATACCCTTTGGTGGATGAATCAATGAATAAACTATGGCGCATCCCAACAAATGGACTGTTGAGTGCTAAAAACAATGAGCTGTCGAGTCATGAAAGACAGTGGAAACATCAATGCATATCACTAAGTGAAAGATGTCAACCCGAAAAGGCTGTCTGCTGTGTGATTCCAACTGTGTGACATTCTGGAAAAGGTAGAACTATGGAGACATGAAAATGATCAATGGCTGCCAGATCAGCAGCTGCCAGAAGGTAAAGGGAGAAATAGGGGGAACGCAGGATTTTGAGGACAGTGGAATTAGTCTGTATGATACTGCAATGGGGGAGTCATAATATCACATTTATCAAAACACAGAATTATACAATACAGGAGTGAAAGTTAATGTAAACCACTGACTTTAGTTACAATGTATCATTATTGCTTCATAAATTATAGCAAATGTAGCAATTTAATGCAAAATGCTAATGAGATGTATGAGGGGCAGGAGAGAGAGCATTTAGAAACCGTACTTTTCACATAATTTTTTGGGTAAATCTAAAATTGCTCAAAATAAAGTCTATTCATTTACTATATACATGTAGCTCAATAACATTCATACCCTTTAATCCAGTGATTCTGTTTCTGAAATTCTCTTGAGACACAGGACATACCAGGGAAGGGAAGCTTTGTAAGGAGGGAATGTGAGCAACCCATAGTTCATCATTAACCATCACAAGGATGAAAAAAAATTTCAAAATAGTGGTTGAAAAGTCTACAGAATACTGTGGGCACTGCTGATGGGAAAACACAGGTGGAAAAAAAAATTGGAGAGCACCTTAAAATAACAACTATGTAAAAAACTATAAAAGGACGCAAATGGGTTTTAGCACCTGGATAATAGTAACTATTATGTTATCAAGGATGATGTGATTATGAGTTACTTTTTATTTCTCTTTTGCCAATTTCTTACAATATTTTTGATCTACATGCTCAAATATGCATAAACACACTGGAAGTCTGTGGCTCCTACAGCAGAAGGAGAGAAGGCCCAAGTCGGTAGTGACCCAGAGAGCAGGCAGCTTGGCCCACCTCTCTCTCCTGCACCTTCCTAGGCCCTGCCCCACGGAAGCCACTGTTCCTCTTACTTCTTTAAATTCTTGCTCACCTTGGGTGACTCAGAGCCTCAAAGCTATGTGGGGCTGCTTATACTCGAACAAAGAAATCGCCCTTCAATCTTGGGCTGATTCCAAAAATACTGGGAATGCAGCAGTCGCCAGAGGTGTTGGAGGCATCAGAAGATCAACAGGAAGGGGAAATTCAGAGAGAAGGGATTACAAATCTGCTTGCTCTCTCACTCATAAGCCCAGCAAGCATTTATTTGTTGATTCCTCTCAGGATGTCAGCATTGGAGATGCACTCGGGATAGAATGACTTCTGGCCTTGATGTAGAATATTTTGTGATGCTGGGGACTGAACCCAGGGGCGCCCTAACCACTGAGGTACATCCCCAGCCTGCCCTTTTATTTATTTATTTTGAAACATAGTATCACTCAGTTGCCCAGGCTGGCCTCCAGCTTGTGATCCTCCTGCTTCATCCTCCTGAGTAGCTGGGATTACAGGTGCATAGCACGGTACTTGGCTGACACCTCTGGCCTTTAACAATGCCCTGTCTAGTCTTCCTAGAATCTGAGACCTCCAAGGCTGTGGTACTTCTGATAGTGAAGAAGTGCGCTAAACACAGAAGACACTACAGTCCCAGGCATAAACCAGCACCCCCCAGCATGGCAGGCAGGGGGCTGTTCACCCCGAGCCCCCTCCGTGACGCAGCTCTCGGAGGGCAGGTAGGAGCCACCCTTACCCGAAGCCCTCCTCACCCCAGGCAAGTTGGCTTAGAGTGACTTTTGGGTCAGGGAGTTTATTTCCGATTCTCCAGCATCTCACCCCGGCAACATCAAGCATTTCGCACCAAGGATCTATGAATCACAGGGTAAGTGATGTCGTTTCTGAGTTTCCAGGTTATGAATAAAAACAGTATCAGACTCACTGATGGCCTGGAGGAAGATACAACAAGATGTGTGGGGGGGGGCGCTAAACAGTGCAAACTCCCAAGCACTTCATTCTCATGAGGATGGCAGCTGCTGAAAACATGCAGCCAGCCAATCACTGTCCCTTTGTTAATTTATTCACTTATTTGTCTACACTAGTTGGCCATGTAAACCGTGCTAATGATGCTTTCTCCATACCAGGTGCTGCCTTTTGATTTCATTTGGGTCAATGTGAAGAACACCCACAATGGGCTCTCAGAAATTCAGTTCCAGATTCAAAGTCTATCAAATTAGGTATTCCTCATCTAAGAAAGTGAAAGGGGAAGGAAGGAACAGGCTGAGCCTCATTTCCTCTGATGAAGACCTGCAAGGCAGGAAGGGGAGGCAGAGAGGCTCAGCCGCCTAGCTATGGAGTTCACAGCCAAAGAGCACCGCAGACCGTGTTGTTCCCGCAGGAAGCTGCTCAGCTGGGACACTTAGCCACGGCAGTGGTCAGGAGCCAAAGCTCACAGCAGGAGCGTAGAGAGAGGTCAGGGCCAGGGCGGCCAAATCCCCAGAGACTGCTGAGCGTGGCTCCCAGTGGCTCTCACACCTACTCACTCTGACCTTTCACCTGCAGAACCACACTGTGTCTCCAGACCCACGTGCAAGGTCAAGGCGGGAGCCCGAAGCTCTCAGCCCACGCGGGAAGCCTCACTGGGACCATCAGGGACGCTGCCTGTGTGTGAAGCAGAGCCTGTGGCCCCTGTGGTCCGGAGGTTCGCAGTAGGGGAATACCCTCGGTCCTCACCACCACCCAGCCCCAGTGCCCAGGGGACAACACCCACCCATGAATCACAGCAGCTTGGAACCCTCCGGAAGGGCTCAGCACGTGTCACTGGGGGCCAGGGCAGCTGCACAATATGATCTTCATGGCTTTCTTAAAATGCTTCATCACTTCAAGAGATGAGCCACCTGCAGGTGATGGGGAACTCAGAAACACCAGGAAAAACTCTCGCATGTCGGCATGGTTTTCAATTTTTGAATGTTATTCTAGTGGATACCTGGCTAATTTAGAATCACGATGTTAATAGATGAAAGCCAGATGAAAACTGATGAAGTTTAAGTGACTTACTGAAAATATACAGTAGGAATTAGACCTGGAAGCAAAACTCAGGGCTCTGTAATCTCTTTCCCTGTCACCTTATGGCCCTACTTAGAATAAAAAGACCAAACGAAGCCAGAAATTACAATATTAATTTGAACTGAATGACGAAACATTAGGAAAAGAGAGTAAAATCCAGAGGCAACATTTCCCAGGTTCTCTGGGGCGCATTCTCGCGAAGAGCTCTGGCCAGGCTGCACCCCTTTCCCCACCTGACACACAGCACAGGGCGAGCCAGCCGTACCCTGGTGGTCAGTCCCGGGGCACTGTGGAAGGCCCATCAGTCACAGCCTGACAGCCTGAAGAGGCTCCCTGAGTCCACTGGCAAGTGAGAAAGCTAAGATCTAGGGGAGCGGATGACCCATCCAGGAACCAAATCCAGCATCACTCCCCCTGGACTACCAGGGAATTCCCAGAAAACAGTACTGTTCCTTGGCTGAGGACAAAGGAAATCTGGCTTCACTGGCAACACTTAGAATTTCACATACTTCTCTCTATTGGTTTGCCATAACCTCCCAGGCGAGTGGCTGGTTTTGACAGAATGTGATACAGCTACCTAGACAGCAGTGGACATGGCTAGCTGGACGATCTGCACCTCAGAATGGATGTGGAAGTTTAATGAAGGAAGTAGTAAAAGAATTTATCTGGTCTAAATCAAAGAGGGTGTATCCGCTCAATGTAATAAAACTGCAATACCAGTTCAAAGGAAAGAGGTGGCTGATGTGGACTGTACCCTGATAGACTGTGGAGTGAAACCAGATAAGCTGGGTCATATTCTGTTTATCACAGGTCTATAGACTGAGTGTGTCTGCATACATGTACATAAATGCACTAGAAAGGTCTGCAAAGGTGTGCTCCAAAATTATGACGAATGCTATCTAAGTAGAGATAGTGAAGAGACAAGAACTGGAGATGGCGAATTAGAGGACATTCAGTCTTATTTATAAAGTTCTTTTTATGCTGCAAGATAAACGCATTCACTTAGTATTTATGTAATAAAAGACTGACATTTTAAAAAGAGAAAGCAAATCGAATTTTAATGAACCAGTCACATATCTGAGCACCTACTACGTTCCATGAACGCCACAGGGTGAAAGTCCTGCCCTGCCCTCCACCCTGAAGCCTGACTGTGGGGCAGGAGGTGGCCTGTTTGGCATGCACAATGAGGTGGATTAGTGTGTGCTGCTCCAAGAAGAAAACACAGCAGAGAAGGGAAACCAAGAAGGTGACCGCCATGTTCCACCAGAGACCCAGAGGCCAAAACACAGCCCCATGAAATGGTGCCAAGGTAGCCATCCTGAAGCATGGGGACCATGGCAACTGTCTGCAAAGGCACGAATCCTTTGTAATTTTAAAGGCGGTTCCACTGCCTCTGACTCCAGTTAGCATTTTCAAAGGAATGTGATAGTACAAAGGACAGCTTGCAGTTCCCAAACATCCGACCCCACAACCAGGGAGGTGGTTTTGTTGCTCTCTAAGGGCACCAGCTCCTTGGCTGTTTTTATCAGCACATATGGTTTACTCTGCTAGGCTACAAATGGCCTCTGCCAAAATTGCTGTTTTGATTTGAGTTTCTAAAAATAACTCATGGGAAGCCTGCAGTGTGAGAGGAAGGTGGTTGCGCACAACTCCAGGGAGGAAAAATATGAAGCATTTGATTTGAATTACCTAAGAGCTGAAATTGAGTGCAAATATCTCCTTGTAGCAACTACTATATAATTAGCCATCCTAACAGAATCCTTTCAAAACCTAGGCAGTTCAACAAGTACATTTAATTGAAAATAAAATTTCCAGACCAACTATTTCGTCAAAACCACATTAAAGGAAGACAGCTCAGCAGTGACCAAACCACTGGTGAGAGGTATTACGTCTGCCAGGAGACGGGCTGGGAAGGAGGGAGCCAGCGTGTACCTCTGAGAGTGTGGTGGCAATTTTCTAAACTCCTCTCTCCGGCTCCTGTGTCTTCTAAGTGTTTTGGAAAAGGCGTTCAGTTCTCTCTGGGTCAGTCTGACTGTTGCCTTTGCCTCCAGCCCAGGTGTATCACAATCTCCTGAAAAGGAAAAGCCAGGATCAGACCCTCAGTAAGAGAGGGAAGAGGAAACGCCACTGGCCATGTGACCTGGCTACTAGCAGCACAGGGCAGCACATTCACCTGTAGGCTCCAGGGAGAGTCACAGTAACCTGGAACTTCCTTAGCACGTGGACAGACTTCCATCCTGACTACTTCTCAGCTGAGTGACTTCTGCTGAGTTACTTAACATCTCTGAGTGGTGATTTTCTTACCTAAAAAAATAAATAAATAAATAAATAAATAAGAGGCAGGCTGGGGATTTAGCTCAAGTGGTAGAGCACTTGCCTAGCAAGCGCAAGGCCCTGAGTTTGATCCCCAGCACCCCCCCAAAAAAAGAACAAATGAAAAGAAGTTGTTATCCCCACACCATCTAAGATGCTCAGGAAGATGAAGGCCACGACCCATCTCTCTGCAGCCAGTGTCCAGCACCTGTGCCACAAGAGGAGAGTTGGCGAGGAGAATCAAGTCCTTCCTCACTTCTCAAAATGGGGGAGCACATGAACAAGCACTGGCAAAGCGTGACAGACTGAGCAGCTGCATTTCCCATGTGCTGCTGGACACTGGCCTGGGACAGCTCTCAAGGTGTGGCTCAGACAAGGTGACAGGGCCACGAGAAAGTGATCTCAGAGCTGCCTGAGATGAAGCACTTCCCAGGTGGCCTAGTGGGCCAGGTGCCATGCACTGCCTTCAGCCTGCTGCTTCCTGTGCACAGGGGAGTCCAGCCCAGATCCTGAGGCCGTCTGAGGCCAGGGGCTCTGCTCCAGGATTCTCCACAGTCCACGGCCACGTCACTGCGGATGCCCCTGTGTTGGGCAGAAGGTGACAGCTGTGGCCAGTGGAAAGCAAGTGGAGAAGAAGGCCCTGTAACTCGTAGCTTCAGAGAAGATATGAAAGCATAAGAGATTGTCTCCTCTTCACTGGTCATGACCTAATTCATGGAGCTTGGATGTGTCTGACACTGGAAAAAGAAACACCACGCACACAGACTTCTCCTCCCTTCCCCCTCCCACCCACACTTGGCCCCCTCTGACCAATGTCTGGTACTAGGGAACGAATCCAGGGTCTCTGCACTGAGCTACATCCCCAGCCCTTTTTTTATTTTTTATTTGAGACAAAGTTTCCGTAAGTCACTATGTGTCCCGGGTGAGCTCAAACTTGAGATCCTCCTGCCTCAGTCTCCCAGCATACTGGTATTAAAGGTATGCATCACCATGCCCAGAGTGCAGACCTCTCTAGGTTGACAGACCAGACATGGGTGGCCTTGAGTGTTGCCTGGAAGGGGAGCCTGAGGGCTGGCAAATGGAGCAAAGTGGGAGAGGAGAGAGGGACAGAGAAAGGAGGAAAGGAGGGGAAAGAGGAGAAAAGTGAGGGAAGAAGGAACATTTGGATTTTAAAAATTGAAAGATAGTCGAATCCCTAGTTATTAGGTTTACATTCAAAAGGTCTCTGAGCGCAGGGACAGGGCTGTGGCACTCTCCCTGAATCTTCCCACTGCTCTCTGTGCTGTGGACTCCGTGGGAAACCTGAACGGGGGCAGCTGACTTCTACCCGGCAGGAATAATGGCCATTTCCACAATGAGTGGACAGATGTAGTCCCCAGGGCAATAGACATAGAGGGGCTGACGCACCGCTTCTGAACTTCTCTACAAGTGGTTAATCTGGCAAATCTTGAGGGACATCAGATGGACAGCATATATTCACGAACTGTCCAGAAATAGAAACTGGGTGCAGAAGACACCGTTGGCCACTGCTGTCTCCCTCCTTGCAATATTCCCAGTTCCGCTCAGTTCGCGGCAGATAGGGATGTGGTAAGGGGAAGCACCAGTCCTGGCTGAACCGGCCATGGTAAACCTGTCATCTCTGCCAGGGACTAGCCAGGAGGACACCTGGCCCAGTCTGGCCAACGATGCACAGGGTAAGTTTACTGAGGATTTCTGGGGAAATTTTTCCTACCTGATACAAGCTAGAGATGATGTAAAAAGAGCACTTTTCTTATCTGATATTTCTTATCCCTCAAAATGCTGGGATGCAAGATGAAGTCTACAGCGGAAACACTAACCCACCACGGTGAAACAGTTGTGTGGCCAAACATGTCCTTTCTGATACATCTGATCATACGAGGGCTGGTGAGATCCAGGGAAAAAGAGTCCCTGAGCATGGCTAATGGAAGTGTGAGCAGTTACACTCACTCTGGACAACAATCTGGCTGTACTTGTGACTCCTCTGTCAGTGCTCAGGGTACAACCAAGAGGCTCCCCAACGGCCTGGAAGGATCAGGTGAGATGTGTTCATCATAGCAGCAGCATTCACAGGAGAAACAGACAGGGCAGGCCCTTGGAAGGAGTGGAGGTTGAGGTGCCCAGAACACGGAGAGTAGACTGCTACACCTTGAGTGTGCCCCGAGTGTGCCTCCCAAAGAACTGCGTGTTGAAAGCTTGGGCCTGATGTGTTAATGAGCAGAACTGAGGCCTCGTGGGAGCTCCTTGGTGTTGCCGTCCTTATTACAGGGGTTCTCCTGAGACCCTCAGCTGGTTCTCAGATTGTGTTGTCATGAAAAGAGCAAGAGCAGCCCCACCCCCTCTCTGGCTTTGTGTCTTGCCATGTGCAGAAGACACCATCTCCCTCAAATACAAATTCCCTCCATGATGAACGCCATCACCCAGGAGCTTTCCAGAGACCCAAGCTGAGACCAGTGCCATACCCTGCACCTCCAGAACCACACCGGGCACTCAGGCACGGCGCGGCATGACTGAAGAGAATGCACATGGAGAAAGCAAAAGATCAACAGTAACAAGCCTCAGACACAGGAAGTTATCATAAAATTCAACAGAAAAAACAACCAAATTCAGAGTTTAAAAGTCCAGGTGTAAAAGTTTCTGTGATCCTTACTGGCTGGGCCCTTTGGCAAGTCCCCATGGTACAGAGCAGTATGAAGCGCTGCCCCAGAGAGCTACTGCAGGCCACTGAGGAGGGCGTGCACGGAGCCTGAGTACGAAACACTTCAGGGCCTTCTTGGCTGGCACCCGCCACAAGCCCCAGGGACTTGAAATACTTGTCTATAAAATGGGTTCTTACATGACCCACCAGCAAGGTCAAGACAAGGGTCACAGGAGAGGTGATGGTGAAAAACAAAGAGCACCACAAGGGGCTTGCTTTACGCCCACTGAGAAGAAGCATGCACCTTTTGCTAGCTCATACTTGTACCACTGAGCCCTGGCCGGGGTGCAGTGGCTCCTCTACCGGGTGAGGTACAAGTGGTCCCAACACCAGGACCCTCCTACCTCACTGCTGAGCATGACCCTGGGCACTGCCTGATTCCCAGAGGTGCCCCACAGCCCCTCTGCGACACCGCTCCACATCCGCATTGGTGGTTCTTTTCTTTTCCTTCTGTAACGATGAGCTATTTTTAACTGAATGAGGCAAGTCACAAAAATCAGAAGGGATGAGGAGACAGAAGAGAACAAAGGAAGGACCTGTCACCCTCCTCTGACCCCTCGTGGATGCAGCCTTCCTGTCCGCGATGAAGAGCTGGTCTCTCCGTACACAGAATGGACACACGCTTTCTGGGACTGTTGCCACTGTCCTTAAGCTGCTCCTCTTCTTCCCTAGGACACTCTGGCTGTCAGGGAGACTGAGGGGCAGATGTGCTGTGTGTTCCTGGGGCCCTTTCTCCTGTACATGCACCCAGCTATAACTGTAAGAAGAGCTCTGTGTGCGCAGTCTTCCTTTTTTTCTGCAATGTGTCTTCAAAATAAGCTCCCAAATAGTGATCCAAGGTCCACGGAGGGCTCTGCTGCCTCCCGACAAATTACTCCACAAGACCAATTTATGCTGCCACTAGCAATGGGGGCTCCTGCCATGCTCCCTACGAACACTCAGCCAAAACTCCACGGCCTGCTGGTCTAACCTGCGGCTGCCCGAGGAGAGGGAGGGAGGCACCACAGTTCCCTGCTTCAGTGAGCATTACTGTGATCCCGGGACCCCACATTTGTGAGTGCACCGCTCTCCTCTCATGAAACCTGCTCAGAAGTGCTCACATCTTCTCAAAGAGGATTATTCTGCTAGAAAGAGGCTTTCTTTCTGAAGTAGGATAGAATCTCAGTGTTGTTTTGATTTGCACTTTTCTACAGGCCAAAGGTGCCAAACATTTTTTCATGTACTTATTGGCTATTTGTATTTCTTCTTCTCAAAAGTGTCTATTCATTTCAGTTGCTCATTTTTTGATCTGGTCTTTTATTTTGGGGGATCTAATTTTTCTGAATTGTTTAATAGTCTAGACATGAATCCTCTGCCTGAGGAATAGCTTGCAAAAATTGTTTCCTGTTCTGCAGGTTGTTTCTTTTGCTGTGCAGCTTTTAAAGGTGATGTAATCCCATTTGGTGGTTCTTGGTATTTCTTGCAATGGAGGTTGTGTTCAGAAAGTCCTTGCCTACCCCTGCATCTTTGAGTGATGAAAAGAGAAGAGAGAGCCAGGAGGAGAATGGGAAGTAAAAATGATTACGATGTGCATCAACTCCGCAAGATGAGGGTGAGTGCTATGTACTGCAAACATATACCATTTTAAAAAACAAAGAAAGGAAAGGGAAAATATGGAAAATTATGAATAAACCTGCTGTAAATAGGGAGGGAGGGAACAGAGGGGAGGGGTGGGAAAGAGGGGGAGAACCAAGATGCATCATGTACAGGTACAAAATAAATGTGATGAATGTGACCATTATATGTAAAATGTACCAATACATGTTCTTGGTTTAAAATAAAATTAAAAAAATAAAATAAAATAAAATAAAATAGAAACTTAAACCTTCAAAAAAGAAAAACAAAGAAAGTGAGCCTGAGGAGGGGAACAGAGGTGTGAGGATAAGTATGGAGAGTAGGATGGGTGGCAGGGTAAAGGCTCCTGAAAAAGAAGGAAAACCAGAGGAATCACATATGGGATGTTTGCATGAAAAACTCCAACAACACGCCTGCAATCCCAGCTACTCGGGAGGCTGAGGCAGGAGAACAGAATGTTGGAAGCCAGCCTAGGCAATTGAGCCAAACACTGTTTCAAAATGAAATGTTAAAAGGGCCGGGACAGTGTCTTTGTGGTAAAGCTCTTGTCTAGCATAGGTTCAGTCCTCACTAATCCCAAAAGAAAAATAAAGTAAGAAAAGAAAGGAAAGAAAAGAAAAACTATAATTGAAAACCCCACGTCCACCAAGAACACAGCTGCCCAAAATGTGTGCCACGTGGGTGGGATGGAGGCAGAGGCACGCAGAATGAAGGCCAGAGTCACAGTCTTCATTTGGGTGCTCTGTAAATTCTTTTACAGCTGTGGTTAGAGTGGCTTTCAAATAAGATAAACAAACACACAGGTGAGTCAAGGAGTGGAAAGAGAATGTGGGAGTGAGGAGTGCAGACAGTGTGATCCGCTCCTCCCATCCAGAAGGAAGGGCAGCTAGTGTTCCGCTGCACGGTAGGGCAACGGGAGCTTGAGATAATTTATTCATCATATTTATTTAGGATAAATTATTTATGATAATTTAGTAGAGAAGAGAGGAGTTCATTGGTTCCCAACACAAATAAGAAATGTTGAAGGAGATGGAGACTTTAATTACCCTGATTTAATCATTACATATTACGCACCAAATTATCACATTGCAACCCCCATAAACATGTACAATTGTTGTTATGTACCAATAAAATGCATCTGGGGGCACCCCTCAGGGCTAAGGACAAAGTCAAACCCCTTTCTACGGGTGGGGCAGCCCGACACGGGTCACCCCCGCTCCAGCCCTCCAGCCGCCTGGCCCACACGCGGGCTGGGACGGCTGCACCAAGCACTCTCCTGGCCTCTGTGGGCATACGCCTGCACCACTTCTGGGCTCTGCCAGTCTGCAGCTTCACTTTTACGCTTTTTGACTAGTAATTTTACAGGTTGGTTCTCAAACGTGTTTATGGGTCTTTGGAATATGGTCAGGTCCCAGGTACTGTTTGTAGCCCCTAACTGGCCAAATGAACCAATCTAAGAAGTCTGATCAAAATGCTAATTGGCAGGCCCCACCCCAGACCTACCCAGCTAGAAAATCTGCTGGAGCCCAGAAATATACATTGTCACAAGTTTCTGAAATGATCATTTGCTAATTAAAGTATCCACACCACTGCCATGAAAAGTAGGAACTGGGGAGCTAACTAAGAGGATGGAGAGCAGGAGATGACTAAAGAGAGGCAAAGGACGGTGGCGGATGACTCTGGGTTTATGCGTGCACACATGTGTTTCTCCCCACAGGAACCCCCACAAGTTCTACCAAGGCACACACATTTGTAAAACCGTGACTCACCCTCTGCTGAGTCCTTCTTCCAGCCCAGAAAGCACTATTCACACTCCATCTGGGATCCAGTACATGACTGTGATTTGCAAGAAGGTTGACATTTCCAACACAATTGCTTGAAGACCCAGCTGCAGCTGCCAGGGACCGGACTGCAGGAAGAAACAGAAACAGCACTGCGACCCAGATGTTTGCTGCATTCAGCTCCACCTCTGCTTAGCGACAGATCCTAGCTGCATCCACCAGCTGGGAAGGGAGGCCTTGTGAAGCCCTCCACACTGAGAGATGGATAAAACTGTACATATTCACCAAATACGACATGATGCTTTGAAGTATGGGTACACTGTTAGATTTTTTAAGTAAGGATAGTTAGTGGCACTTGCTTGCCTAGGCGTAATCTGTGAATTTACGGCAATCCCTACACTTCTAAGGGTGAGAGTGAGAAGACTTGTTTTCTGTCTGTTTCCCACTGTCATCTATTTCTCTGCCACAGACAGGTTGAGAGAGGGCTGGATCTAAATGCTGAATGTTAGTGCACGATGTGGCCTCGAAAGACATGCCAAAAATATGAATTGTTTTCCTCCTCATAGATGGAAATCAAGTACAGGTACTGTAGCAACTGACAGAAAAGATCTGAAAAACTTATGTGAAAGCCAAAGGGAAATGCAGCTAGACTACATGGGATCTCCGGCAGGACCCCGTACCAGAGAGTGACCCTCCCTCCGAGTGCTCCGAAGCACCCCCAGTTGGGAAAGTAGAAACAGCCTCTTTGCACCCTGCCCTATTAACGAGGTTCCCATCCAGATACCACTAATCACATCCATTAACAGCTTCATATACTTGGCCTTGCCTGCCAGGCACAGGGCCTGTGTCCATGGGAAGGTAGGTAAAATAAGCAGCCAGCCATGTTATGAGATCATTCAAATACATACATTTTACCTTCTCCTCATCTAAGTTTTTGCATTTGTACAATTTTTTTTAAGTGTAGGTACCATTTACACACAGTGAGATGCCGAGTTCAGGTTTTGGCAAATGCACCAGATGCCAAGGCAGCACAGCCCCACCTCCCAGGGGTTCTTCTTTCACTCTCCTCAGCTGTCTCTGGCCTCTTGTTAGAGGTAGCCACTACACTGACTTCCAATGATTCATTCTGCAAGTTTTAAAAACTCATCTAGATGGAATCACGTTATATGTTCAAGGATGAACACAAACAACAAGCAAGCAGAGTCACTTTCTAGCAGGAAGGTCGAACAGTGCAAGCACTTTGGAAAACAGTCTGGCAGTTTCTGAAAAAGTCACACACTGTACACGAAGTTTCCATGTGGCCCAGCCCAGGTACATGCACACCCAGGGCAAATGAAAACACACATCTGTGCAAAAACTCACACACAAACCTTCAGAATAGCATGTTCCAGAAAACAGAAGCAACCTAAAGGCCATCAAATGATGAATGAACAAATAAAATGGGGCATATTCCTATAATGGTATATTTATTAACTCAACAAAAGAATGAAGCACTGGTACATTTGTGACATGGAGAAACCTTGAAAATGTTATGCCAAGTGAAAGAAGCAAGTCACAAAGGCAACATATTGTATGGTTCCACTGACATGAAATGTCTACAACGGGCATCTCCATAGCAACAGAAAGTAGACGACTGGTTGCCTAGGACTGGGGAAAAGGGGAGGTCGGGAGGTGATAGTTGAAGGGTACAGATTTTCTTTCTGAGGTGATGATATCATTTCAAGATTAGCAAACTATCTGATTTTTAAAAGTCACATTTTACTATTATGGTAAAATGTATTACATATTTAACTGGTAAGTTAAAAGCCTCTATATTGTTAATATACTGTTAAATGTATTTATGTTAAATTGCTAAATGATTTTGGCAAAAAATAAGATTAGTAAATTGTATTGTATATAAATTACATCTCAACAAAGCTGCTTTAAAAGTACTTTTAGCCAAAATAGTGGAGACCACTGTGATGGGGGAAGACAGGGCAGTGCTTCCGTGGTGGGACTTTAATGAAAGAAGTGCCTGGCGCATGGCCCGTGAGCCCTGTATCCCCAGGGAACACGACTGGCGACCAGGAAGGTCTCCTTCCCATGAGAAGCTCTGGACTTTGCTGCTTTCCCAGAGTGCCTGCCCCATCCCCAGACTTTGGCCCTTGGAATCCAGTAATTATGCATCAGATTCAGCTGTCTGCTCCATCAGCATCGGTAAGCCCATGCGCTGGAAAGGTGGGAGCCACAGCTCGCCCTGCCCCACCGTGGCTGGGAGTTTGGCTGGCTGTGTCTTCAAGGACTCCTGGCTGTGCTGGTGGGCTGACCTAGGACGCGGAAGAGGCGAGAAGAGCCAGCCCCCTGTGAGATACAGGCCAAGAATATTGAGGGCCAACAGATAAGTCCGCCCTGCATTAATTAGAACTTCACCCTTCCCACCTTGCCCTCCCAACCTGCAATGGCTGATGTCCTGCCCTGTGGCCCAGTGACCAACAGCACCAGCATTGGGAACCAAGGCCCGGCTCCACCACTCCCACCCAGGGAGGGACTCTGATTTCCTGTCCTCTCCATTCCTCGCTTTCCCGTGTGTAAGGGGGGGGTGGGCAGAAATAACAGCCTGCACTGTGTAGGCTTAGATGAGCTTCTACAAGCAAGCTTTTTCTGTAAAGGATTAGAGAGTAAGTATCTTGGTCACTGTAGGGCGTGTGGCCTGGGTCGTGGCTGCTCATCTCTGCCTTCATTGCATAAAAGAAGCTACAGACAGCAGGTTAAGGAAGGCCACGCTGTTTTCTAATTACATTTTACTTATGAGCACTGGAATTTCCACTTCTATTCCATGTAATTTTTATGTATCACAAAATACCATTGTTCTTTTGATGTTTTTCCTCACTGTTTTTAGCTTGTGGACTGCACATTTGGGGATGGCCTCTCTGGCTGTGAGCTGCAGTTCGCAGCCCGGGGTGTCCAGCACTTAACGACAGCACCCAGCACCCGGTCAGTGCTCCTGCCCTCCGACTGCACCCAGACACAACTGCTGAACATTCACCATGCCTTCCTGTGCCCATTTTATTTAAACCTCACCAAGCGCATGCAAGGCAGAGATGGAATAAGTCACAGTTCTCAGCTGGGAAAGCAGAGACTCAGGCAAGTACAGCACAGGGCCACACAGCTCCAGGTCTTTCTCATCACAGACCCTGCATCTAACCTTTACAAAATACTGTGCTGGCCACCAAGACACTGAGACATGACAGGGAACTGACTCCCTCAGGCCCAGCTTCAGAACACAGAAATTATGATTTAATTTGAGAGGTGTGATGCAGGGAGCCGGAAGAGGAATATGAGGGTGCTACACAATAAGTGGGGAGGAAAAGCCCTCAGAAAGGGATGTCTGGGCCGGGGACATGTGTCTGCTGCTGTGCCAAGTGCCCAAGGGCCGAGACTGGACAGGCCTGCTCATCCCTGGCTGCTACAGAAGGCTGGCTGCAGGGCATGGTTATCTCCTAACATGTGGCAGGAGGAGACCTCAGTCCTGACTTCCAGAAGGAAAACTTGGCAAATACAAGAGCCAAACAGCCCTTCATTAAGCCATTCTGCTTTATGGGAATAGAAAATGCATCAATGCATCCACAAAGATGTAAGTACAAGAATACTCAGTGTGGGCTGGGGGATATAGCTCAGTAATAGAGTATTTGCTAGCATGCATAAGGCTGTGGTTCAATCCCCAGCACAGAAAAAAAAGAAATCACTGAATCACTAATTATAACAGTGCCAAAGCTGAATTCATTGTAGGTGTCTTTCTTGGACACTTGGAAAAATTCAAAGGGTTTTGGCCCCCATGCTTGAATAATACTGAAGGTGGGTCCCATATGAGCAAACACTAACATGGTGACACAGCAGAAAGCACACATCGATGTGGAAAGCTATTTAGCAGAAGAGCTTCTATTTAGTAAAAGAGCTATTTATAAACTAACAGGGGTACTACCATGTTATTATACAGATAAACAGGTAGATATACACACACGCCCATCAGTTCATTTAATTAGCTACCTCTGAATGATAAAAAGTGTTTTGTTTTTTTCTAGAAGTCTTTACTGCTTTGTAATAAGAAAAGAAGTAAAGCTGGTAGCCAGACAGGAGTTCAATGTACCTGCAGCAGTCTGACTGATGCATTAATATCACTGTTTATTAATTTGATACACCCTTTAGAAGGACCCAGCACAAGCCAGTATCCAGGTTATTCACTCGAGAATTTAAAGCAGCTGAGATGGAGAGAGCTCCTGTTTCCTGTGGAGGCCTCTCAGGGGGATCTGAATGCATGACGTCACTCAGTGGTACAGACGTCCTAGGATATCTGCAGATGGAACAACCAGCTCACAAGAAAGGAGTGGTCTTGTCCCTTTCGGAGGAGTGGGAATGCACCTCCGATTATGCTCACGCACACCCAGCTAATGAGTGACTAAACAGGACTCCAAGAGGAGGCTGGGGTTTGGATTTAAAGCCAGGCCAGTAACTCTCCTTAGCCACCAGCAGGTAACCCCTCATAGTGGCTGTGAAGATAAATGAAGGTTCTGAAAGCACCCTGCAAATCACAAGTCCCTGCACACCCACAGGGAAGCTTTAATGCCTGGATCTGAACCCCTTTCTGCAAGGGTTGACAACCTGGAATTTAAATCACGATGAATGCCGAAGTGTAGGGAAGAAAACATGTTTACGAACGGAAAGATGAACAGAGAAAGGCAGTGAACAACGGGGTTCCAGGTCTCCCTGCCTAGAGGTGGTGGGGCAGTGGTGGTTCATGCCTTTACGTACGTCCCGATGTGGCCAGTGCCGGGGCAGCTCCTGCCTCTCTGGCACTTGTTTGTAACCCCAAGGACAAGCTGTACATTTTAAATTGGATAAAATTTCCCTGCAATATTTCATTCACATATGTTAAAAGGGAGGTCTTCAGGGTCTTTGGCTTTGAAAACATAACTGACATCTGGTCTCTGGTGCAGCAGAAAGGAAAAGCTTTCCAGGTGGGTGAAAGAGGTTGGAATCCAGCTGGGTGCCCTTCTGTAAATCATTTATCATCTCCTGCTTCAAGATGATCATATGTTCCCCTGCACGAATGCAGTGTAGACACTCAAGAAACAGCACCTGTGCTTGTCCCGATGGGAAGGCGCAGGGAACTAAGAAAGCACCAAGAAGCTGTGGCTTGGAGACTGGCAGGGGAGGGAGCCTGAGTGGTCTGACTGGACTCAGCTCACCTGGAACAGGTGAGGGGAGGAGACCTGGCCTTTTCCAGGGATGTCAAAGTAAGCTAAGATCAAACATCTAACTGGAATCTGAGGTCACAGCTCTGTGGGTAGACGGTATTGGTTAGAGCTTTCTGGTTGGGGAAAGGAGCAGAAATTTGCCATCGCAGGAAGGCAGTGCTGCTGGAAAACAAAGGTGTCAACAGGCCAGCCATGAGCAGAAGCCACATGTTTGTGCTTCCATCAAAGTCCGTATTCCTAGAGCAACTGGTAAAAGATTCAGATTCTAGGTCTGCCTCTGAGTTTCATGCACTGGAGGTAAGTGAACTGTTGCTCCCCAAAAGCAGACCCTGGGGGACCACTCACAGGGAAGAGAAAGCTCTCAAGGATGGCCTTTGGAAGCTCTGGTTTAAGACTCAGGTGGGTGCCAACTCTCAGGCCCAAATTTAGAACTGTCTCAAGGAACTGTGGAGCAAGGGTAGGGGAAGTGAGACTTCCCTGCAGGTTGCTAACATATATAAACAAGAAAATACCGTTGAGAGCTAGGAACTAAAGTACACACATGTATACGCTCATACACAACAAATACACGGGGTATGACTGAAAATGTGGTGTGTTTAAATAAAAACAGATGACAGTGAAAGGCACGTTGCCATTAATCCCCTTATCCATCATTCTCACCACTCTCTGAAGCACTTCTGGATATCTGAGCTGATTCAAATCATTTACCATCCATGATCATTTTGACTTTGGGGAAGAGCCAGAAGTTATTCTATGCCAGATTCAGTGAATAAGGTGGATGAGGACACACAGTAATTTTTTTACAACTCTGTCTTTCATTGGATGGTACATAGCAACAAAAGTCACTACATTTTTATCACATCTTGTACAGATACTCATAAAGAGAACCTATAGGGCTGGGGATTTAGCTCAGTGGTTAGAGTGCTTGCCTTGCAAGCATGAGGCCCTGAGTTCGATCCTCAGTACCAAAAAAAAAAAAAAAAAAGAGAGAGAACCTATAGAACTGCTTTAGAAAATGGCAAGAATGATAAGATAAACGTGTTCAAAGTGAGGGGGGCATATTTTAAGGGTGGTTAACGGCAATCTATCTTTTCTATCATATACACATCTGTGTGCATACAGTACATATATACACTCACCCTCCCATATACATACATATACATGGTTATACACACATGCATATGCCCGTGCGTACACATGTACCCAAACACACTTTTTCAGTGAATCCTTATAATCACCATTTCCCTGCCAAGGAACTTGAGGCATGAAGGAAATAAAAAATTTACCTAAGGGCACACAGCTAGTCAGTGGCTGGGGCAGGATTTGAAAGCGATAGACTAGTTCCCAAACACAGAGGTACAGCGCCTGCTTTCTGGTGGCAGCAGAGTAAGTCACTGGTGGAACCTCCATGCCCGGAACCTCTGAGCCCCACGCT
Organism: Hystrix cristata; assembly: GCA_004026905.1. Lineage (NCBI taxonomy): Eukaryota > Metazoa > Chordata > Mammalia > Rodentia > Hystricidae > Hystrix > Hystrix cristata. The sequence goes on from PVJO010000669.1 coordinate 192,067, forward strand.
CTCCCCATGCTGGTTAGAACTACCCTGTTCTCGCCCACGTCATGCTCACTTAGCACTTCCGGAATTCACACCCTCCGCCAACACTGAGCACACCCCACAGCCACCCAGCAGCTCATGGTGCAGAACACAGAGTGGTGTGAGACAGGTTATCACTTTCACTGATTTTGTTTTCTTGCCCCCATGAAAGCCAGCTGCTTCCTTCAATCTGGTATCAGTCAGGCCAGGAAGTCTCTTTTTTCTTGTAATCCATTGTATGTATGAAGATCAGAGGGACCCGTCGGATGTGAGGATGGAGCCAGCTGGGCATGGGGAGATAGGGCTAGCCGCCCTGGACTAGCCTTGTCCCCGCCGTCCTGGTGGCTCAGCCAGTCGGTTGTGCTGGTGCAGCTGTATCAAGCAGGCACAATGAGAACAGGGGACCCACTATAACAATGAAGCAAGGTCACTGTTGTCACCCTGAAGAACCTCTGCTCCACCGCCACCCAGGAGCCTCACAGCCCTCCCTTTCTACCTCACAATCCTTCAGCCTGCAGTCCACATGCGAGGGATGGAAGCCATCCCCACCACACACCTACAATAATGCAAAGCCTCTCTGAGGAGTCCACGTGGATCTCACTGGGACGCCACTGCATGTGATCTCAAGAACGAAAATGCTGAGGTTTATAACACGAATGCGGATGCTGTTTTTAGTGTTTATGAACTCCTTGTTCTAAATGCCTGGCACAGGAAAGGTAAGCCAAGTAATGGCCATCTAACGATGTCTACACCTCCATCCCTGAAACCCATGAATGCATCAGGTTACATGGCAAAGGGGAATTACGGCTGCAGGTAGCAGTAAAGTCGTTAATTTGCCGAATTTAAGTAAGAAGATTAACCTGTGGACACAAATAGCATCGGAACCATCTTTAAAACTGGAAGAGGGAGGCAAAAAGAGTCAACCAGAGAAGATGTCACTATGGAGGAAAAGTCAGGAGAAATGTCATGTTCCTGCCTGTGAAGATGGGGGAGGAAGGGCCATGAGCCAAGGGATGTGGACAGCCTCTAGAAGCCAGGAAAGCAGCAAACAAGATTGTCTCCTGGAGCCTCCCACAGGAACAGAACACTGTTTCTTGATTTTAGCCCAGCCACACCATGTCAAACTTCTAGCCTTCTAATCTATGACCCTGCAAAACAACAAATTTGTATTTTTAGCCTCTGCATTTGTTGTAATTTGTTATAACAGTAATAGGAAACTAACAAAGGAACAAACTCAAGACTCATGATCATCCCATGAGGTAGTATCTTAGGCACTGCGGCTGCAGAACACTGCATAGCCCCACACTCCCAAACTCAGTGGCATACAATGGCAAGTACTTCTCACTTTGCCATCTGCCAGTCTGTGAGGGGTTACGGACATAAGGAGGTCTTGTCTAAGCTTGTGTCCATGTCAGGTGCTGGTCCTATGGACCAGAGGCTACTGAAGGCATGTTGTCATGGTGAGAGCTATGCATGAGAGGCAGCCCAACAGTTCCCACACAGCTCCCCAGTTAAGTTATGAGGCCAACAGCTTTCCGTGGGCCACGGCAAGTCATGAAGCCAAGACCAAAGTCAAGGGGTGAAAAGGTGCATTCTACTCACACTGGCAAGGGTATGAGTGTACAATTTCATTATGGAGGAACCAACCAATAGTTCAGTGCCCCACAGCTAGGCACTACTGTCAGTATCCCATTCTACAGATGAGTCAGCCAAGATGCAGTCACCAAGAACCTCACAGGCAACTACACTACTGGTGAGTGAGACAGTCAGGATCACAAACCAAGCAGCCTGGCTTCAGAGTGCTGGTCAAGAGTGTATGTCTAACTGGTAGAGCTAAATCTCCACAATGCTGAACTCTGTGCAAACCGCAGCAGTTAGAGAGCTATGATTCTCACGAGCAAAAGAACAACACTTAGGGAGGAAGGATCATTAGAGCCCCATTCTCTGGTTCAGGCCTAGAGCCAAGAAGGTTCTGTGACTTTCCAGGGATGACGTGTACAGTGGGTCCAGCATCCAGGATGAGTCAGCTGTCTGGCTGTCATAAGGCCAAATGTCCTTCTCCCTATCTTTAGGGGCTGAATCTGCTCCTAGGACAGACCTATTTATAAGAACCAGCACATCTATTCCTTGGACAAATGGAAGCCATGTATCTAGAGGCGAGAATGAGGTAAATGGACAAAATTCTATGAACAAAATATGGAAGGAAAGGGAACATGGAGTGAGCCAGGCCACTCCTGAGTGCAGGAAGACAAGAATCCTCCTTCAAGGGAGGAAGTTTAGTGGGACATTATGCTCACAACAAGACATTACAGAGAAACTGCATTTCAGAGTACCTGGTTGTATTTCCTGGAGAGGATCAGAAAGCCAAACCAATGATTCTGGGCCTGCCTGAGGCTGCCTTAAAAAGGGCAGGAAGGCCAAAGGCAAAAAAACAACAGCAAAGGCTGTGAGAAATCTGCCTGGACCTGAAGACCCAGAATGATTTCAGAGTAAAAAGGTAACTTGGGGGCTGGGAGGGTTCAATCCTGTGGCCTAAGAGGCCCATGGTAAGCCCCACAGACTTGGCCCTGCAAAGGAAATCTATGTAATGACATGCAGAAGCTAGAAGAAAGGTAGGTGTATCCCCTCTGTGCCCTACAGCAACTGAGCCCTGTCCTCTCTTACTGCCAAGCTAAGCAAAAGTCATCCTCTCCCAGGCAGACTCCTCCCACCAGATACTTTTACCTGGAAGCTAGGTGTGATATGATCCAATTTAAAAACGATAACCCTTCCAAGAGGGCAAGTGATACATCCTGCGTGTACACTACAGCTTATCGGTTTACCTCACAAATGTTCCTTTACTATTAATGCAAGACAAATAATATTGCTCCCATTTTGACCTCAGAAAACCAAGTCTCAATGAAGTTAAATAATTTACTCACAATCACCCAGTTAGTGGATGGGTGAGCCCAGATTTCAATCCAGGTGTATGGATTCCTAAATCAGTCCTTTCTGCTTTCCACACTGTCAACTCTGTACCCGGTACACAAACCGGCGTAAGAATACCCTTCAAAGATGGGACAGTGGCCCTTTGATTCCTGTACTACCCGGTCTGCAAACACTGCTGCTAGGGTGGTCACTGGAAGGAGGCACTAGAGAGCTTGGCAGAGTGGTTAAGAGTACAGACCCTGGAGCTACCGTAACACTTTCGGTCCTGGTTTTACCATCTACTGTACAGATGGGAGAGATGGACATCATTATTTAACTTCTCTGTGCCTCAGTTTCTTTATTTGTAAAATGAATGCAACAATGTTACCTATACCTCAGTAGAGTCTTATGAGGATAAAATAATTTGGCAAAGTGAAGAACTTAGAACACAGCCCAGAATGCTGCCAAGTGTGAAAGCAGCACTTTTTTATTTTTATCACTGTGGTAGTAGTCAAAATTGACTCCATCTTTGCTTTTACAAGGTTTAAATCTAGTGAAGAAAGGAAGGGTGTGAAACAGAAACAAATAAAAGTATCATTGCAAATCACACTGTGAAAGGAGAAATGACATCACCATAATGGCAGGATCGGAATTTCCAGCCCCTGTCACTCACGGAAGTATCAGTGTGAACAACCATCTGTGCATAAGACATCTTCACCAGAGCTAAGGAATCCAGGTGTGTGGTTACAACACCTGGGTAGGACACTTCTGTGTTCCACAAGAAAAGATGCACTTAAGAGAGTAGTATGCACAGTTTTACACTGTCCACATCAGCCCTGCCCAGTGCACCTTTCAGGTATCAGGTATTCAGGAAGGAGAAGTGAGCATGGACTTTGCTGCAGACCCCAGCATGATGCTTGCCTCAGGAAACTCTGCTGCCAGGCCGGGCTCCACAAACCCAGGCTCTAGGTTCACCCCCACAGAAACAGTCAACAAGCCCACTTCAGTGGACCCTACGGACTCAGGATCCAGTTTGCACTGCGGGCCCAGGCATCAGGCCTAACCCCATTTACCCAGGCACCAGGCCTGGGCACAAAGACCCAAGCCCCAAGCCCATCCAAGGGGGTCCAAGCTCCAGAACAACCCCTACAGACCAAGGAAACTAGCTCACCTGCCCAACGACCCAAGTACCCGACCAGCCTGTCAAAGTACCCAAGCAGTAACCCTCCTCAGACTTCTCCAGCCAGCTGACCCAAAATCTCTGGATGGCCTGGCCAATGAATAATTTTCTCTGCCAAAGCCAGTCTGTAAGGAACATAGAGTGCCTACTTCTTCAAATACACAGACCCCAACAAAAGGCACAAGGATCATGACATGTCAGAGAAACATGAACCAAAGGAACAAAATAAAGTACCAAATAACTGTCCCAAGGAAATGGAGATGTACAAATTCCCTGACAAGTAATTCAAAATAATTGTTTTGAAGATGATCACTGAACTACAGGAGAATGCAGGCATACAACTAAAGGAAATCAGGAGAATAATATCTGAATAAAATTAAAAGTTTAACATAGAAATGGAAGCCATAAAGAAGAACCAAACAGAAATGCTGGCAATGAGACACAATGATTGAACTAAAAAAAAAAAAAATCCCATAAGGAAATTCCACAAAAGACCTGACCAACCAGAAAAAAGAATCAACAAAGTCAAGGATGGGTCATTTGAAATTAGAGGAATGAAAGGAAGAAAGAAGGAAGTGTACAACAACCCTATGGACTTTATGGGACACCATCAAGCAAGCTGATGTATATATATGAAAGAAGAAAAATGGACAAAGTTCATTTTAAAAAATGACAGAAAACTTCCAAATCTGAAGAGGAAAATAAATGTCCAAACACACAAACCAAAAATCAATTATACATAAAGAAATCTTCACCAACACACATTATAATCAAATTTTCAAAAGTCAAGGACAAAATTTTGAAAATAGCAAAAGTGACTTGTTACATACAAGGGAACTGTCATAAGAGTATAGATTCTCTGCAGAAACCTTGCAAATTAGGAGTAGTAAGTTAAACTCAAAATATTGGGAAAAAAAGCTGTTAATTAAGAATATTATACCCATCAAAGCTGTCTTTAAGAAATGGAAGAGACATAAAGACTTCCCCAGATAAAAGATGAGGAAGTTAATCCTCACTATACCTGTCTTGTAAAGAATTCTAAAAGAAATTCAAATAGACATAAAAGGATGCCAAAAAATTAAAGCATATGAAATATAAAAACTCACTACAAAGTTAAAAATATAATCAAATTTTGAATATTATGATATTGTAATGGTAGTACATAAATCACTTTTAACTTCAGCACAACCTTTAAAAAATAAAAGTATTAAAATAACTAACTACAATAATTAGTAAATAGATACACAGTAGTATAAATTCTGATACCAAATAACATAAAATCTTGGTAGTGAAGAAGTTAACCTATGGAGTTTTTATGTGAAAGTTAAGTTATTACAAGCTTATAATAGCCTATAAACTAAATGTTTTATGTAAGCCTCATAGAAACCACAAAGAAAAAGCCTGTAGTAGATACGTAAGAGGAAAGGAATCAAAGCACACCACTAAAACAAACAAACAAGCAAAAAACCATAAAGAAAAACAGTAATAGAGGGGAAAAAAAGAAAAAAAGAACTATAAAAGAGCCAGAAAGCAATAAAACTGCAATAGTAAGAAGTCCCTGCCTATCTAATCAACACTTTGGATATAAATGGATTAAATTCTCCAATCAAATACAGAGTAGCTGAATAGATAAATAAAAACAAGATCCAACTATACGCTGCCTGTAAGAAACTTGCTTCCACACATTTAAGGATACACATAGGCTGAAGATAATAAGAGCAGCAACTAAAAGACAACACAGAGCAGCAGAGTGACTAGCTCACAGCTACAGAGCCAGCAACTGGTGAAGATGGAGTCTGAACCCAAGACTCTCTAAAGCCAGAGTCCACAGACCTCTCAGACATTCACAAGAGAAGAAATGATGGGATCAAAGCCCAGGAGTCACAGAGAGAACACGGTAGATTTAAAAGATAAGAGGTAAAACCTGCTTACATGAACTGACACCTTATAGAAGAGGTTCAAAGGTGATTAGAATGAGTAAGGTCATGTTGAAGTGGACCATAAATGCTATACTGAAAGGCCTGACTTCAATCCTGAAGATGACAGGTTGCTACTAACTGTGACTCAGCTGGAGAGGGATATGGTCAAACTTCTTTCAGAACAGGACTTGGTCATTGGGAGGAAATGTGAAAGGAAAAGTCAGTAAGACAGGAAAACACAATTCCCTAATAGGATGCTCAGTATGTGAAAGAAGGAAAAGAGATAAAACAAAACTGAGCCTCAGGGGCCATCAGTAAGCAGGTCAGCAGGAAGGAAGCAGAGGTAGGAACTGCTGACTTGAATAATCGAGGAAGGAACAAAAACCACTTCTTCTTCCCTTTCTGAAGATAGCAAGATTATTATTTGACAGCAGGACTGAACAGAGCAGGACTTCCCAAAATATCAGGAGAAGACAACCCCTGAGCATGTGTCTACAACACAGATTGCAGCTCTAAATCACATGGTGAACTCAAATCTCCTCTGCTCATCCTGGATCTCTCATCTGCAATGAGCTCTGACCTCAACTGGCCCTCTAGGAGCTCAGCAGTGCCCCTTCCTCTAAAATTCCAGGGCCAATGTAAAGCCCAGAGACCAGCAAGACCCAAATACATGTGCTGAGGACCACAGAGAAAAGTGGTGTCACCCCTATACTGCAGGTAAAGAAACTGATGTAGAGAGAGGCCCAACTTGCCTAATATCACACAGCAAATGCACACCCAAATCAAGATTCAAACCAAGGCCTTCCACGTAGACCTTACCTGATCCACTGAGGAACCCCCTAGGATAGCAAGGGAAGAATAATCCCTGCCCTCCCATCCAGCCAGTGCCACCCAAATGGGAATTACAGGAGCCCCACATCACATCCACTCTTAGGGGCATCCACCCAGGCTGGACCAATCACAGAACAAGGCTGAGTCAGACAGGGTGGGTTTGAAGGGGTTCAGGGAACACATCCAACCACTGCGACAGCCCTGGCCTTGGTGGGTACCAGGGCATCGGCGGCCTCCATCTTGCAAAACCACAGCAAAGTCCTCAGGCCATGCTCTGCAGCAGGGGACTGTCCACCTGTCCTGGGAAGGAGAGGTTCCCACAGAGTCAAGGGCTCTGGCTCCTTCCAAAGCTGCACCAGCATTACAGCACTTCCTTCTTCCTCATTCACATTCCCCTACCTGGTCTTTATCAAGTGCTTCCAAAGCACAGAAGATCCCTGAAGGGCCACTTCCGACTAGGCAGGCTATAGGGAGTGGCTGTCTCAGGAAATGAAGGCCAGTTGAAGCTGCAACAGCCCCAGCTGTCCACTCCCAGGAGGGTCTTCCCGCACCTCCCTGCCAATCCTGTACACAGAGACCTGGTACCCAGCAAAAAGAAAGCCCTCCTATCTCTGATTCCACAGGGCTTCTGATAAGAAATGTCACATAGCATTTCCCCAGCATGCCCCTTGCTGGGTAATATTATCTAGCCCAATAACAATCTCTATCAAGCTCCAACATATGGCTGGCTACAGAACATAGAGCCCAGCAGAGCAGGATAATTTATTTGCTTAGGCTGAAGCCCTGGGTGGCTGAGAGAAGGGCACCAAATGAAAGAGTAAGAGCCGAATTAGGACTTTCTCTGCCCTGGCTATGGAACTTCTGCCTAGGAAGGGGGAGGCCACCTGAAACAATGGGAGCCTTCTCACTCTGCTCCCAAGTGATCCACACTTTGTCCTTCCTTTGTCGTCAAAGGCACTTTCACTTGTGTTATCACATTTCATCCTCACTACAACCTCAAGAGAAGCATTTCTAGCCTTCTTTTACAGATCAGGAAATGGAGATTCTGCAAAGGTAAGTAACCCAGGCAGGGTCACACAGGCAGCCGTGCCAGAGTGCAGACTCAATCCCCAAAAGGTCTAAGTCGCCAGCACACGGTCAGATGGGGAGACTGACCCTAGCTTCTGGGTTGGCTTGGCTCCTACAGCTAAGTCAAGTAAGTCATATCTGCCATCCACTTGAGACCCTGGTGCTTGGTGAGCAACTGCTACTCTTGTGGTGCGTCCACAAGAGCACAAGGAAGAGCAACACATATTTCATCTGTAGAACTAAGAAACCCTTCCTCCTACCCTGCCTCCTCTGCCCAAGGTAGCTAGGTCCAGAGTCAAGCTGAGCACCAAGCAAGATCCCAAGCTGTCCTCACAGTCTTCTACTCCCCTAGACAGTCAAGGGAGGAGATGCAAATCTCCTCTGGAGCTCAGGACTCATCTAAGCTTACAGCCCAGGCCAGGAAAGCACAGCAAATGTCAACTGTGCAATCTGGAGCTCAAGGAACCTTAGAGGAACCCACTGACCACAACCAGAAAACCTTCAGATACAAAGAGCGCATCCCTGCTTCAGCACCGCCATGGAGGACAGACTGATGAGAGAAACACTCAGTCGTGTGTGAACCGGCACAGCACGGTTCCCAGGTCATCCTCCAAGGCTGCAGGTGTAAAGGTTCAAGAGTTGCCTCAGAGCCAGGCAACTGGTCTTCAGACCTTACCTCTGCCACTACCACCATAAGCAAGGCACTTAGTGACACTATGTACAGTTTTCTCATCTGTGAAATGGGACCGACATCAGCAGAGGCCCTCTTGGGGGTATTGGGTGAACAGTGAACTGGGTTGGGGGATGAGGTCTACAGAATGAATGGAAAAGTCCCGGACACTTAGGAAGGACACAACTCTCACCAGCTATGGAAACTGCTCCCATCACTCTTTCCCCCTCAGCTTCCTTGCTTCTGACACATGAGTGGTGGTGAATCTGATCAGAACTGAGCAGGTTTTAGCTGAGATCTGTTTTAGGAAGGCTAAAACTGCTGCCTGAAGTAGGGTTGGGACTGCCAGCGTCTTCTTAGTCCCCAGAGTCCCATAACAGGGATGCTCTAAAACAGGGATGTCCCTGTGAGATGTAAATTCCAATGCCCAGGACCCAGGATTCCAAATGAAATCAGAATCTCTAGGAGCAGAGTACCAACAGCAGGACTTTCAGATTCCCCAGGTATTTCCAACATTCAACTCACTTTGAGAGCAATTGACATGAGGGTCAAATCTGATTCAAGAGGGAAGCCTAACAGAGGGGACAGCATCCCACCACTGAGCTGTGCAACCCCCAGAAGCCACAGCAGCTCATTAGTATTTGCACATTTACCACCCTGCACAGGCAGTCTGGCTGTTAGTCTGTGGTGGCACACAGACTTCAGAGTGCCCTGGATCATTAAATCAGTAACAAGCCCCTTCAGCCCCTTCTAGATACATGTAAAGGCAGAGAAGACCAACCAATTCAGCCAGGTGGCTCTTATGGGGTGGTGCTGACAGGTGGTTCCAATCCCGGGCTCTCTTGCTAATGCTATGTGACCTAGCAGTCACACCATTTTTGAGCCTCAGTTTCTCCAATGGTAAAGGAGGGTTAAAAATCGACTCATTAGACAAGATGTTTGGGAAGTCAGCCTAGAAGATGTGGGTCACACTGTGAAGAGTCAGACAAGTATGAAGCATCTTTATTTGATGTGTTTTCTAGGTCCTTGTTAGAACCAGAACAATTGAGGAGAGAAAAATGCCTCCTACAGACATTTGGCAGGGGGGCAGGGAGGAACTAAGGCTGACTCTGGCCACATGAAAGGCCCCTCGGGGCAGTGGACTGGCGCCAGCAGGGGTCCACATGCAGCTGGTGATAGAGCAGCCACATAGGGCGTGTCGCAGGCTGTCCCCACGGAAGCATTCAGATAGGATGTGTTATCTCAGGACAATGGAACAACTGTACCGTTGTCCTAGGCCTGAATCTGAGGAGAGGGGATAAGACGCCAGGAAACATGTCCTCAGACAACTGGCCAAGTGGCCCCAATAAACCAAGCCTACTTGTTTGTTCTTTTATCCACTCATTCATAGACCTTACAATACATGTACATGAACCACATACCAAGAATTGTGTTAGAAGGCGGGGATATTGTGATGAATCAGCTTGGTCTCCACCCTCAGGAGGGACAACGATAAGAATGGCAAACAAGTAACATTTAAGTGTAACACAATGTGGCAAAAGACAATAACAAATATAACAATAGGTAGCTACCAGTCCTTGATGGACGACTCTGCACTGAGCACCACACCTGGCATTTTATATTGAACTTTGATAGCCCTCATTGTCCCATCAAGGTCAGGTAAGTGCTCGATGTCAGAGACATGGACCTGAAGCTCAGAGAGGCTGATTAGCCAAAGGGGTATGTCTAGGGGCAGGGATGGTTGCTGTAAGCAATATTATTATTATTTTACATTTGTGAGTCCTTATTGTGTGGTAAGCACTGTGCTGAGTTTCTCTTTCTTTGTGTGCTTGATTCCAGCAGAGAGAGAGAGTAATGACTTAGATTAGAACATGGGTGCTGGGCCCAGATTTGTCCTCGAGTAGCAGAGTGACCTCCAGCTAGTTATTTTTTCCTCTCTGGGCCTAAGTCTGGGCCTAGAGGTCATCTCTAAATTAGAGACTCATTTATTCAGCAGAAACTTACTAGGCACCTACCATTCCTCAAAACAAGGCGTTACAAAAAACCAACAAAAATCTCTGCATTTATGAGTTGGCAGGCAGTCAACAAAGAAGCATGTTACAGAGGTCAGAAGGTGGTGAGAGCTGTGAAGATCTGTACATACAGAAAGATAAAGGGAGATGGGGTATGAGGTGGGTGCTGTCTACAGAGAGGCCAGGAAAGGCCTCTTGGATAAGATGACAGGCAAGCTGTATGTGGGGTGAGTATGCACATATGTGTGTCACAGCCCATTCTCCTCTCTTTGACTTCCCTAGAAGGAAGACGGTGACACTGCTCCTATTTTACATACAGGATAGGGGAGACATGCTAGGGAGACCCAAGAAGTTAGAGGCAGAGGGGCTGTCGAAGGCCGCAGTCATGCTGTGACCCTACTCATGAAGCCTCCTCACCTTGTGCAATTCTTTGTCTACTGGCACTGTGGTGACCCAGCTTCCAGTCTGGCTTTGTGCCCCCTGGCTCCTTGAATATATGACCTGATTTCACAGCTTCTTAAATCAAAAGTGCTTCCCTGGCCTTGTGGCCCCAACCTGTGATAGTCTGTGATATTGAAGGGACTTAGCTGCTATGAAGACCTAGGGCCTTTGTATATTTACAGGCTTCACCTACTACATTTTCAAATTCATTGACCACATCTCAACTTTAGGACACTCCATCACATTACAAACTCCAGAGCTCCATATGACTGCACTGGAACCCAACTGCTACTGTGCTGCAGTGAGCTGGGTGCTCAGAGAAGGTGGCTCCTTTGCTTGCTTGGGACCCACCACGTCCCAAGGTCCCCCCTACCGAGGAGCCACATTACCCACTTCTTCACAGATGGAGACACTGCTCCTCAAGGAGGTAAAAGGCCTCTCCCAGGCCAGCATGCAAGCCAGAGACAGGGCCTGAGCCTGCAGTCCCTCACACAGCCCGGGTTTCTTTCACCCTCAGGCTGCAGTTCTTCCCATGCAGAACCAACCCCAGCCTAAGAAAGCAGATGATCCGCGTGACCTTGGGCTACAGCAAGGCCTTGATTTTCCTGGGCCCAGAGCAGATCCAGCCCAGGAAGAAATGGTGATCTTATACAAGTTGCACATCCCCAGTCTGAAAATCCAAAATCCAAAATCCAAAATGCTCCAAAATTTGAAACTTCAGTGCCAATATGACACTACAAATGGAAAATTCCACACCATGGTGTCACAGTTACTTTCCTCCTTGCTGGACAAAATACCGAGACTTACAACTTAAAGGAGGAGAGGTTTATTTTGGGTTACATTTTAGAAGTTTCAGTCCTTCCATGGTCCATGGCATGGTGGAAGGGCCTGGGTGGAGAAAGCTGCTCACATCATGGCAGCCAGGAAGCACAGCGAGAAAGGAGGAGCTGGGGAAGGAGTTATACCTTTGCAGGTTGTGAACCCCCAGTGACCCACCTCTACCCAGGCCTCCTCCAAAGTCCATCACCTTCCAAAATCTCCATCAGTGAGTGCATAAGGGGAACCTCTACATATAAGCCATAAAACCACAAAACTTTGTTTCATGCTCGAGATCATTACAGGTCTGGTATATAATTACCCTCAGGCCATGTGCATGTCTATGAAACGCAGATAAATTTCCTGTTTAGTTTTGGGTCCCATACCCAAGACATTTCATTATATACATCCAAATATTCCCAAATCTGAATAAATCCCAAATCCAAACACTTCTACCCCCAAGCATTTCAGTCAAGGGATCTTCAACCTGTGCCACAGGATGGTCCAGATGTACTGATTGCAACACGGTCCCATAATTAGCCCAGGCCGGGTCATTGGGACAACTCTTGCTCAATGTTATTCTTTACTTCATGATTTCCACATCCAAAGGAACAATACTTCCCTAAAAAATCAATTGTCCCCGGCAACCCACCTACAGTTCTTGGAAAATACGGGTTAAACATTCTGCCTCACGACGAAAACAAGGAACAAAGAGGGTGAGGGAAATCCATCACCACAGCCCTGCTCTTTTCATTATTCACAGCAAATGTTTTCGAGTCACTAAGTTCAAATGATCCTGCCCCTTGGGGCTGTAGAACTATTTTTACCAACACTTGCCAGTAAGGAAGCTGCATATGTTTTAATAAATGGAATTACTCAGTACCAAGAGGCCTCGAGAGGCTGAGGGGCAGCGGAACTGAAAATGGCCTGGAAGGAAGATGCCGGAACAATCAATTTCTGAAGCAGGAGAAGAAACTGCTGGATGTCTTCCTGCTACCCAGAAAGCTGGAGGGGCTATGATGAGGGGAGTGTGAGGCATTCAGATAAACAGGTGGCCCCCTGGAGCTCACTTCCCAAACCTCCGGAAAACAGTGAGCAGATAAATGTTTCTTGCTTTAAGAATAGGCAACACTGAGTAACGGGGAGGTGCCTGGTACACTGGAAATGGTTAGTCAACCACACACACAAACACACACACACGCACACGCACACGCGTGCGTGTTCTACAGGTTTCTGAACCTCTAGACCTTTGTTGTACAGCCCAGCTGACTTGCTGCTCTCTGCTTGGCTGGTGATCACAGGCTGAAGAAACTCAGCTCACCAAATATGAATCCAGATGCATCCCTTTCTGTCCCAAGTGTGCAAATCCAAGTTTATCCCTTTACTCCATATATTAATGGGGATTTCCCAGCGAAACAGAAGCAATAGTGTGTGTGTGTACGTGTGTGTGTGTGTGTGTGTGTGTGTGTGTGTGTGTAGGGACTGACAGTGGCTCACACGATAGTGAGGGCCGGCAGCTCCTGCATCTGCAGAGCAGCCCAGCAGGCTGAGACCAGCAGAGCCCTGGGACTGTAGCTGGAGCTAAAACACAGCAGCATGGAGTCAGAACTCCTATTTCGTGCGGCTGCTCTTGCTCTGAGAGTCTGCCACTGATTCGATGAGGCCCACCCACATTATGGACAGTGATGTGCTCTCTTCAGTCTATCAATTCAAATGTTAAAAAATAAAACCACTCTGGCAATGACAGCTAAATGGGTGTCCACCAAATGTGGACCTCAACCCAGTCAAGGAGACACAGAAAAGTGACTTTCATGCTCCAGTTTTGTGCCCCTAGCCTCTTCCTCAATATTCATCTCCCCTGTGGATGTCTGACCAGCACCTCAAATACAGCAATTCCACTGCTACCTAGAAAACTAGCAAAACAAACACCCCCACTCTCCTTGTTGAGTTCAAGTAGAAACTTAGGTCTTTAATTGCACAAGATAAAAATGTTTCTTTCTTGCACTCAGGATCCAATCCACTAGCCATTTCTACCTTCAAAATACTCCCACTCCTCTCAATGTCTGCCAGCCCACCCCCACAGGCCTCAGCAGCTCCTCCCCAGTGACCACAGCACCTGGCCTACCCAGCTGCCCTCCAGGTGGTCCCGCTGCTCTCCTTTGTCACTTTCAGTCCATTTTCAACACAGCCACTTACTGAAAAGTCCCTACAGCTCTTTGTGGCTGGAATATTTCCCCTCCTCCCCACCTCGTCCTCAGCCTAATCTCTGCCCCTCCGGTGCACGGGTGGGGCACTTCCTGTAGCCCACCCACCTGGAAGGAGCTGCAGCACCAGAGGAGCTGAAAAGGCCCAACAATGGCTATGACTACCATGGGGCAATCACCTGAGGACGGGCCGGGAGGGCACCCAGAGATGTTGGGAAAGGCCAGGTGAGGCCAACTGGGAAGGCTCCTCAAGGCAGGCAGCGCAGACTGCGCTCTGCATTGTATTGAGGAAGAGAAGTTAGGTGGCAGCCAGGTGATGAAAGGAGGGAAGAAGGAAAAAGAGAGGGGAGGCGGGAACCCGAGCAGGTGCCCACAGCCTCTATGAACTTGGCTGCCCGGCAGTTACAGTCTTACATACCAGTGGTCAGAGGGACCCAGGAACAAAGGAGAGGAGAACCTGTGTTGGCCAGGAGGACGAGAACCTGCCAGAGACCCCAGGGAGGGGCACATGTACTAGGCAGGGAGCCTGCAGCACCCTGCCCCTTGCTTCTCCTCCTGCAAGGGCTAAGGATTCGTAGGTCCCTCTGTGCTCTGAGGCCTGGGCTGAAGACAATGGAGGAGGGCGAGGGCTCCATCACCCTCCCTACCAAGCAACATCAGCTGGCTTCCCCGGACCAGCCTGGCTCTCCAGGCAAAAGATCCCGGCAGGGCCACCTCTCACTGAGCCCGAGACCGAGCTGCACACTCTCACAGAAACCTTCAGTAGCAGCACACAGCAGTCTACTATTACAAGCCAAGCAATAAAGGAGTTTATCCCCAAGGAGGCAGCTAGCAGGCCCTAACCATGAATAAAAGGGATAATCCTGAAAGCGTCCAAGTGGGGAGGGCTATCAAAGGGTGACTTGACTAGTTACAGCATTCTCTTCATACGCCAGAGACTACTACGTGGAGCCCATTAAGGGCTCGCACACTTCTCTCTCAGCGTTTAATCCCGCTGGAAATGACATTCCGCTCTCTCAGCCTCCCCAAGGGGCTGCAGGCCCTACTAGTACAGTGGTCAGGTAGCTCTCCAGGAAGTACCCTCCCATGCAGGGGCGTACCAAGCCAGGGGCAAACACCGCATAATACGAGTTGACTGGAAATACTGCTCGTGGCTGAGTTGTGGAGGATGTGACAGAGAAATCTGGAGCTCAGAGAACCTTCACGGACAGCCCATCCCAGTCTTTCATTTCAAACCACAGAATGAAAGTAGAAGCCAGTCATCCAATGGATCTCAGGACTCCTCCACCTTAGGTGGTAGGGGGGCGGTCCTCAGACTGCAGTCAAGGAGTCTACTAGAAATTGAACCTCGCTTTCCAGTAAGGCCACAGTTGTCACCAAAACATCAAGCTTCTTGAAGACTATCAGAGATGAGGAAGAGGAGGGGAGGGAAGGTGATAATGCGAGGGTGAAAATTATCAAATTACGTTATATGTATGTACCAGTAAACCAACATAAAATCTACTACTGTGGTACCTTAGTTCATACATTTAGGGGCTGGGGGTTTAGCTCAGTGATTAGAGTGCTTGCTTTGTAAGCACAAGGCCCTGAGTTCGATTACCAGCATCAAAAAAAAAAAAAAAAAAGTTAACCCCACCCATAAATTTAATGCTGTTCACGATCCTGGGCCCAAATCGAATTGGTCATGAACCGAATCAAATTTCCCCATAAGGTCAGCATTGAACCTAATCTTGAGTTTGATTAGGCTTACAACCAATTTAGTTTGCGAATTAAGTTCCTGTATGAAGGTAGCACTGTATTCTGTATCATATGTACTAATAAAATTTTAAAGATAATAAAAGATCAGGCTTCTTTGCTTGACACTGGCCAGAATTTTATCAATTCAGCCTGGTACCCAGGTCAGAAACTCCAACTGGCAGATAAGTTTAGGTAAGAAAGTAAGAAAATAAATACTTAACAAATGAAGTTTCATTGAAAAGTTCCTCGCGGGGAGGGAGACGAAACAGATTTCACAGGAAAATGGATGAACCTGAGATCACAATATTCGGTGAAATCAATCAAGCACAGGAGGTTAACTATCACATGGTTTCTCTTATACAAGAAACCTAAAATATAAATAAATAAATGAGTAAAACAAAGGCGAGATGATAGGAAACTAGAAGGCACACTTTGCAGACAGGAGAAGTGCTGGACAGGAGAAGGTAAGTAAGGAAAAGGAGGGGAAAGCTGCCAAAGATGACCAAGACATGTTGCACACACATGTCGATCCCCCAGGTGAGCACTGTGGAGCACTGTGTACTAACTGTCACCTCCTAGCACACAGCCGTCAGGGACTTGTTGGTTGGCTCACAGAGGAAACTTGCTTGCACAATGTGACTCCTTACCTACTTGTGTGCCGCCCAGCAGGGCTGGAGGCCTCTTGCAGCCAGCTCAGGAACAGTTTACAGCATGCTTCTGCATCCAGGACCCATTCACTATTGCACTGACCGTGGAAATGCAGAAGGGCAGGCACCATGATCATGTGGTCCAGTTGAAGGAACTAGTCTTGCAGAAGTTGGGGTGGCGCAAAGTTACACAGAAAGTAAAAGGGAGTGATTGCTTCAAAACCAAGTCTTCTCACCCCAAAATCAACAAATCAGGTAAAGCAAACATTCCTATGTGTTTTATAGATGTTGGAACTGAGGCATGGGGCAGGAGTAAAGTAACTTACTCAACCTCACTGGTAGGGAAAATGCAGAACGCGTATCCAACCTGAGACCCTCAAAGTTTAAGGTCAGTCCCTTTCCACTTTCCCACAGTTTGCCAAGCACGAGGGTTTAATTGTATGCATGGAGCTGGGGCCTCGTCTGTGTGACTTGTTGTGCACTCCAGGTCCTGAGCCACAGCTGAGCAGCCTGGAGCCCAAGCTCTCTGCTGAACCAAAACGTGTCACCACTTACACATTTGTTTATTCATCTTGTACACACAAGTGTGACTTTCATGTTCTGCTTGGAATTGCCGGAAGAACAAGGGTCACAGAGATAAAGAAGCCATTAAACTGCCTCCAGAGGGCTTAGGTGACCTCCCTGCCACCACCCTGAGATAAACCAGAACATACTATAAAGGCTATGGGGACCAGAACAAAACCCTGGTGATGTGACATTCCAAAACAGACAACTTCACCTGAGAAGGGGTGGATGTATGAGGAAATTACCCTGGGACAAGAAATTATTCCATCAGGTCTTCAATGATGACTAGGAGTTTTCCAGGAGGAAGGGAATGCTAGTGTTTGTAGAGGAAAAGGCATCCTCATCAGAAATCTAGGAAAAGTAAATAACTAGATTGATATTTGCCAGGGAGAAAGTATGTAGTGGAGAAGGATGGGGAATGAGGAAGAGGGGGAGGAGAAGGGAGGGGAATGAGGAGAGGAGGAGGAGAAGAGGGGAAGGGAAAGGAGGAGGAAAGACATCTCGTACTTCTCTCCATTTGTGGAGGTTAGGGTGGAGTGTCAGTTTACTGGGCTTTGGGATTACCTGGGGTTTGGTGGACCACACTTCTGAGTACGTCTGGGTGTTTCATGGAGATAGGGCCTTGGGGTCTATGTTTGGTCCTTTGTCCTTTCTTTTCAGTGTTGTTCCCTCCTCTTCTTTGTGGTTGCCACGAACTAAGCATCTTGGTTCTGCCTGGCTTTCCACCATGATGTTTCTGCCTTGGAGCCAGTCAACCATGGACTGAATCCCCTGAAAGCCATGAACCTAATTAAGTCTCCACTCCTTTAATTTGTGGGTATCATTGTGTGTCCCAATGACAGGAAAGCTGACAAATACACTATTCAAGGCTTTGCACTCGAATGAGGCCAAAGGTCAGGACAAAAAAGGTGTATGTGATGCTACCTTTAAGCTCCCACTCAGCAGGACTGAGAAGGTAAACTGACAAAGCAGATGGTCACCCTAGAGCCAAACTCAGACATGTCTTCTTGGCATGAGAAAGCAAACAAGAGACACAGAGCATCCACAGGCAAGTGAGTGGAGAGCCCTGTTCCTGGGGAGTAACCACAAAATAATGGGTCAGAGACTTAATTCAGCATTTATTCTCCTTTGGGCTCTGACAGGAGTGAAGTACGGAAAAGGAGGAAAAGAGACAGCTCGACCATACAAGTCAAAGGACTTACTTAGAGATGAGTTTCAAAAACAGAGCCCCAACTTAGGTTTCCATCCTCAAGGCTGGAAATTTCCCTTAACTGGGCAGCCCC
The DNA here is from genome assembly GCA_004026905.1 of Hystrix cristata. NCBI lineage: Eukaryota > Metazoa > Chordata > Mammalia > Rodentia > Hystricidae > Hystrix > Hystrix cristata. The sequence goes on from PVJO010000669.1 coordinate 210,361, forward strand.
AACCTGCACACTAAAGTTAACTCATGGCTCAAAGGCCTCACTTCTCCACAATGCTGCTAACCCAGAAACCCTTCTCTGAAGACTCTCACCATTTCTGAAAGAATCTTCGGCTGTGTTCCAGCCTGTGGGTGGCCACTCAGGAGGGTGCTTTTGGGAAACCAATGACTCTACCAAACCTGTAAGAAGATGTCATGGTTTCTCTGGCCTCCAGCTTCTGATCCTTGCAGCTTCCAGCCCCTAGGTACCAGAATGGCTGCATATTTCCCACCCATGTGACCTGGGCACAGGTGGGGCTATGTCTCACACACAGACATGCAGGAAACAGGGAGATGACACTCTGTTGCTGGCAGAGCCAAGTCTCACTCAAGCCATCTTGGGAGAGCCCCCTGGTCTCATGGGCCAGGGGAATCAGACTGTGAACTCTTCTGGTGAATTTCCAGGCAGTCAGTCTCCACTGAAGGCCTGCTAGTGCCCTTCTTCACTTGAATGGTGCAATCACTCAGGTCAGGATGACAACAAAGCTCAGAGAAGTCCCAGAGTCACCCGAAATGCCCTCATCTTTCATACATTGCAAACAGCAATCGCCCCCGCCCCCACCACTGCATTTTTGCTCTCAACTGTGTCACTCTGTGGAGCCTCCTCCTACTCTGACCCTGAGCTGGGCTCCAGGACCTGCCTCCACCAATGGGTGGGTCAGCAAAGGCGAGTGCAGCAGAAGCATGGAGAGGCCTTGCACCATTAGAAGTGTCCATGTTCTTGCCCTCTGCTCTCACTAAAAGACATTCCCTGGCTAGCCTGCAGGTCCTGAAAAGAGATGGAAGTCATGGGGGAGCTGAAACACCCCAATAACTCCCAGCTGAATCTGACTGACCAGCCAGGAGCCCGCTCCATCGTGGAATAGGCAGGACCACCACTCAAGTAACCACCTCAGGAACATAAACATAAAGCCCTACTCCTGAAAGCCACTCAGGTTCTGTTGTGTGTTACTTGGCCTCACTGTGGCAATAAGTAACAGATCCAACTGTCTGCAGGATGAGAACAGCAACATGGACATCTAGCACTCCACAGAAGTAAGAGTGTCACATTCAGTGGACAGTGGCTGCATCTCATCATCTTATGACAGGGTCTGCAGTGGTCTAGAAACAGACTTTGCCTCCTGTCCTGAGGGACCAGACCAATAGCCACAAGACCACAGGCCTGGTGGTGACTGCCCACCCTCCCCACACTGCGGCATCTGAGGGCCCAGCAGTCTGGTGTCACCACACAACTGGTGGCCTGTGACAGCCTCTGCACCCATCCATTCCTCCCCAACTCTGGCCTCGCACTCTAGAGCATGGCTGAATAGGTCTCCAGCCACCTCTTAAAACCCAATTTCCCAAATTTTACAATTACTCTCTCCCAGACCTGCTCTGAGGATCAACTATTGCAATGAATTCAAAATCCCAACAAGAAGCAGACTGCTATACAAGATGACCATCAGCACCATCACCATCGTCATCATCATCTATCATCATGGTGGTTGTCTTCAGCATCACAATAAGCAGAAAATTTTAACACTCACAAGAGTAGTGGGGGAGTGTGCAGCAAGGCAGCAGGTGTTCTAGACCAGACTGAGAGGTCTGAATTCTGGACTAGCTTTGGTTGAGCTGTGTTTGGAAGGCATCCTGGGGAAATTACTTTATGTTTCTGAGCTCTAGTTTTCTCATTTGTAAAGTAGGGGCAATAGTACCACCTAATTATGAAGGCTGAAGCAATTAATACGGTGTTTGGCAGATAATAAATGCTCAGTAAGTATTGCTGCTACTATTACTATTTTTACACATATGGGCACTTTGAATATATTAATTCATCTAATACTCATGAGAACCTTAGATGGACTTAAGAAGTTTGGACTGCTTGAGTCAGTTTTATGTAAAACAAAGAGGAAGTTCGGAAAGGCAAAAGGCCCTACCTAGCTTTGAGGTGCACAATGCCAGCGGCCTGTGCAATGTGCCAGCCCTGACAAGATGCAGAAATGCTCCCAGGTCATCCCACAGCCACATCAGAAGTAGGAGTCCGGCTGAGGGGCCCTCGGGCAGGTCCTGGCTCTTTCTTCTGTTTGTGCTGCTCTCTGCAGCTTTTGTGTTCCACAGAGCACTCGTCTGGGCGGGTGGCCCCTGTGTGATCAAAAGCCCTGCTGCAGCTGACACAAAGGGGCAGCGGTGCCAAGGGTCCCTCCCCTGCCAGCCAGCAGCCACCCGCCAGGCTGCCCAGGAGAGTCACAAAGGGAGGTGCCGGGCTTCATAACTGCTCCAGGTGCCGCTTAACCTTGGGCCCTCAGATCTGTCACGGAACAGCCCAGGTGTGCCAACCCTGGGTGTGACAGGCAGGGGCTGACATCCATGTCCTCCTGGACCAACTGTGGCAGGCAGACTGCTGCCAACACAGTTGAGTTCAGGGAACTTAACCTCGGTGTGTGACAAAAGAGGTCAGAAAGATTGCACGGGGAGCGCACCGTCTGCAACTGAGAAAGGGCCTGCTTCCGAACTCCATGGTCACTCGTGGAGCCCTGCTCCAGGGCATGCTGGGCCTGGGGTCAGGGTTGAAAGGTTGTCTGACTCCATCCCAGTCTTGAGGGGTTCGCAGGCTACAGAGGGGCCACACGGGAAGGCATGGGGAGTGCTATGATGGGCTTTGAGCAGGAAGGGGGACCAGAAAGGAAGGGGACATAACTTCCCGAGTTCATTTACTCAACAACCATTAATGGGACACCCACCTGGTGGCAGGTGCAGTAAGACAAAGGAGATGGGGAAGGCAGGCACACAGGGCCCTGTTCTTGCAGGACTTAGATTCTTGCTGAATCTGTCCCTGGGACCACAGAGACCCCCGAGGAGAAGGTCTGGGTGTCAGCTCTACCCACGTAGCGGGTGATCTGGGGAGGGCAGGTGATGCTGCTTCACAGAGCTTCCACCTCCTCATCCATGAGGTGGGTGCGGAACATCCTCATGATGAGACACCAGGAGAAAAGTTCTTAGGCTGAGTGGCAAAAACTGGTTACTAGGAGCCTATTTTTATTATTTTCTAAATAATGTATAAGATATCTAATACGTAGAGAAATGTATACAGCAGGTATTATGTATGTGCATAAATAATATGTATATAAATGGCAATAAACATGAAATATATAGGGCTCATAAACTGGCTACTCTGGGGACACATGGACACTTTGTGTGTTTGTATGCTCCCGATGGTATGCATCAGTGAATAACAAGTATCTTTCAGCTTCCTTCTGCATATTTGAATTCCTAAACATACGGTAAGCACACCTCACTTTTAAAATTAAAAACATAAGAACAGAAGACCCCCTTCTTCCTCACCTGGTCCGAAACTGGAGAACAAAGGCAGGTGTCTAGTGGTATGGGGGACCACACCCAGCTAGGCTCATGGATCGATGGCCATGCAGACACCCCTCAACCATTAAGACTAGGTTCCCCTGGAAGAACCATGGCCTCACAGCAGCCTCCGAGAGGACACTTACAACTTCCTGACAGTACTTCCTCATCCCTCACTGGACAGCCATGAACTGGGTGCTCTATTCTGCCTCCTTAAGGAGAGGAAACTGAAGCAGGTAGCAGGAGGGTCCCACAGCAATAGACAGCAGAGTGAGGGAGATACTCAGTGTCAGTCTGAAATTGAAGCCTGAGGTCCTTCCCTCTGTCCCTCCTGCCTCTCCTTGGAGCACTTTCTGCAGTGAGGTCAGATGGGAACAGAGGACGTGGGCTGTTCAGCAGGGAGACGGCTGAGGACCACCCTGTGGGGAAGGGGAGCCCAAAGAGGGGACCAGCCCCCAACCCATACCATGTCCACGTTAGCCCAGGCTTACATCCGGAAATTTCTGTCCCCATGTAAATAGGCCTTGGATCAGCCCGCTCCTGGGGGCAGGCAGGGCGGGAAGCAGTTGCCAGGGCCCTGGCACCAGCACCTTGCCTCTCGGGCCTGGCCGGCTCTGCTGGCTGCTTGTCAAAGCTTCAAAAGAGGGTATGAAGCAGACCAGGCAACCAGGCTGGACAGGTCTGCCTGAAAGCGAGCCGGCTGAACAAAGGGAGGCCGTTGTGGACAGAGCTGGCGGGAGCCCATGGCGGGACAGAGGGCGGGAAGTGGAGGCAGCTTGGGGAGGGCTGGGAGAGAGGGGCAAGGTGCAGGCAGCACTGGACAACCCAAGCGCGCACGAGGGAGACAGAGTATCTGCAGGAGGCCACAGACGGGTCCCATGAACAATGAGGAAACCGAGGGAGGACCAGCAGAGTGCAGCCCCATGTATCTGTGAGGACCTAAGGGGCTCACTGAGGTGTCTGTATTTCAGAAAATCACTCACTCGTTTCTCCACTCCTCCAGCACGGACTCAATACCCACCATGAGCCAGACACTTGGTAGCACTCAGGACTCTGCTGGAGGAACAACAATGGGACCCTGCTCTCCCGGCTCAGAGGCAGACCCTGCGCCAGCCCAGCCAGGCGGGACCCCGGGTCTCTCTCGCATTAGGGGAGGTGAGGTCCCCTTGGCACAAGAATTAGACAGCAGCCGGAGCTTCCCTCTGGACCCCTCACTGACAGGGAGCCCGGACACGTGACTTCACACAGCTCCTGTGTCCAGTGCCAGTTAGTTAGACAGGAGGGCACATTGCTGCCCTGGACGGTGGGACAAGTCACACTTTAGGACTCATGTGCTGGGCCCAATGCATCTCTTTCCTCAGCTCCATGTCAGCTCCAAACAAGAGGCGACGACCTGAGCCTGCCTCTGGAGTCCCTAGATTCTTCTTTGTGATGACAGCCACAGGGATGGAGCCAATGGAATGAAGAGAGTGTGCAGTAGCACATCATCAAGGTCACAACAGGCGGCAGGTCAGGGAGCTCAGAGTGCTGAAAGAACACAGAGGAGGGTAGGGAGGGGAGGAGGTGCCGCTGTCCTCTCTGTGGGACATGCAGAAATACTCCTGGGGAACATACTGTTCGAAAAATGGAGGAACCAAGCACAGGATCAGAAGACTTCCTGCTCTGCTATTTACTCCACCTGGGAGGCCTGGCGCAAGCTCTCCTGGTCTCAGCTGCCCCATGTAGGAAATGGGGCTCCTGGGAATACTCCACTCACAGAGCACGGGCAATGCTCATGGATGTGAAGGAGCTCCACCGCTCAATAGCCAGCCTGTCTTATCAAGGCAGACATGGCCTTGGAACATATCTCTTGCCCGGGGCCTAACAGGAAGAGAGACATTTTGAGACCCTGGATGATTTTAAATCATCCTTAATGTCTACTCTAACCAAAGATAGGCAGAGTAGTGCCAGAGGCTCTCACCAGAATTCCAGCAAGTATTTTGGATGTGGCCAGAACAGTCTGGGAAGGATGTAGCTGGGCCATGGAGAAGGGGCCATGGAGGGGAGGGTCCCCTCTCCCTCCAAAGCTGATGGCAGGGCTCTCGGGCAGACTCCTTGCCAGTGTTCACACTGTGCCCACCAGCGGGCCTCCTCCCTGCTCCCCCAGGTTACATCAGGTGGTAGTGAATTAGGAACTGCCTGTCAGGTAGTTGAGGGAGAGGGACAAAGAGGACAGACAACGGATCCCACCCTGGCAGCTGGCCCCCAAGGCCCGGAACGCCCAGGGTCCAACGGAAAGCAACCTGCTTCCTCACCCTGGCTGGCCAAGCAAACACACGAGGGTGGCAGGTGCCCAGGGCTGCCAGCCAAGTGGGGCTCCTGCCCAGCCAGTGCCAGCAAGAGCAGAAGCTTGAGAACCTCCTGGCACTGGCCCTGCTCCACCCTCTGAGCTGGCAGGCGGGAGGAAGGACAGGTCAGGGACAGGTGGCAGGACTGGGGTTTCCCTCCTCAGCTCCTTGGATGGAGTTCTGGATACATTACCCCTGCAGCCAGTCAGCCCTCGCTCCTCCTCCTGACATGGACCCTGCTGACTCTGCCCGTCTCTCTGAAAGGCAGCCCGAGAGTACCTAGGGGCTGAGGATGGGATCTGTGCCCACACGGATGGAGACCAGAAACCACTAATACCCTCACAGAAAACAGATTCAGGTCCTTCGGTGATGCCCACTCACCCATGAGGTATCAAAGTCACACCAAGGGCACTAAAGGGGTGTCAAGCAACCCGGTCACACCAACCACTTTGCATTTTGGGATGGCCCCTTCCCTCCAGCAGGCAGAATTCCTGCTTGGCTCATATGAGGGTTTGCTCTGGCTGCCAGCTAGCCTCCCTGCAGACAGAGAAGGGGTTAAAAAGGCTGTTCTCTGCTGCCAGGCAGCCCTGGACCTCAAAGTTCAGGCAGCTACCCCCTCATCTGTGTGCCCCTGCTCATTCATTTCACATCTCTGAGTTTCTACCTCAAGATCAACTCCTCCCTTCAGAATTGAACAAGAATGGACGAGAAGTGCCTGGCACAGAATGGACCCCCAAACATAAGCACTATTCTTTCTCTAGCTCACCTGCACTGTGCACCCAAACTGACACCTGCATCCAGTCACTTCCCTCTGAGCAATATAACAGGCTTGCTGTGGGACCTGGGATCTAAGGTGCTTAGGGGACCAAGTAAAACTCACCCTTCAACTTCATACATAAAACCAGGGCCCGGCTACTCACCCCTCTTCCACTCTCTTGATCTACCAAATGGCATGTCTGCCGCTAGCGGATACTAAGTGGATGGGGAAAAAGCAGTGATCCAATCAGAGATGTGCTAAGCAGAGGGAACAACAGGTGATGCGCCAGACAACTGCAGAGGGGTGACAAACATCCTTATGAGGTCACTCAGTCATTCAACGTGGATTTGAAGGACTAGGCAGTGAATGGGGCACTATCTTGCCCTCACAGAATTCAAGCCATCCAACAATTATGACTGATACTCCTGCTGTATCAGTTACCAAAACAATGCTGTGTAACAACAAAACCTCAGTGGCATAAGTACCAAGTGTCACTCATCGAGTGGTCAGGCAGGCAGGTTGATGACCTTCTCTGGGCTCACTCAGAGGTCAGGGAGGTAACATGCTGTCCACTTGTCCAGGATGGTCTCACCTGGGATGATAAGATATAGCACCTGGTTATACTGTACATACGAATCCCCCTCTGCTGGAATCCAAGGGCTGTCCTGGAAACACTCCTTTCTTGCTGACGAAAGAGGTCCAATAGTGGAAACAAAACACTTTTTCTAGGCTCAGCTGGAAACCCGTCTGCTAATAGCTCATTAGATAATGTCTAATGAGTCACATGACCAGGCTCTGCACAAGACACAGGAATGGATGAAGCACTGGGGCCACTTCTGTCATCAACTCACTGAAGTGCTTCATAGATGGAAGAAGGGAGTGTCCACAACATTATGTTACTGAAGAAAAGCAACAGAACCAAGTATCTGAGTCAGGATTTGAACTCAGGTTTTTTGTTTTTGTTGGGGTCCCTGGGTACACTAAGCATACACTTTACTGCTGAGCTACTCCACCAGCCTGAGCTTAGACTATCCCGTCTGTACAAAGCCCTGGCTGGCTGATGTTACGGTATGGCCACAACAGAAGCAGCAACATCCTTGAACGCCAAGATTGGCAACTGACAGCAGATGCAGGCCCTGCTAGGGAATTCTTTGTTGCATCTCAGGTACAAATGGCCTGAGTGCCGACGGCCAGGGAAATACTCACCCAGCCCAGGCTGAGAACCAGCACAAGCTCCAGCCACCCAAGCTCCCCTTCCCCACTTCAGCATGGGAATGAGCAGCCCTGACATAAATGGCCAGCACCACCAGCAGTCCTGTGCAAGAGAGTGCGTACGAATTAAGCAGTTCCACAGAGAGGGATGCCGCCTTCTTTGTACTTCCGAGCTCCATAAACCCAGGGTA
>PVJO010000670.1:0-218132 GCA_004026905.1 Hystrix cristata
GATAATATACGTTAACATAATTTTTTATACTGGGCATTTATACAAAAATTTCTAATTGGATACTCAGAAAAATTAAGTAACATACAACTGTCCTTAACATTCTTTAATATTCTGGTTTACTGAAGTTTGAAATTTCTAATTTATTTTTTACATTGAAGAGAAAAGACAAGGATGACAAGGGTGTCAGTGAATGATGCAGCTATCTGGGTATATGTAAACTTAGTGAGATAGTGTTAAGTAGGAGCAACCATCTTTTAAAAATTTTTTTGAGATACTGTTACTGGGTTCTGGGGTTCTGGGGTCTCCTTCTGAAGGTGGTTTCTTGGTTCTTTTTGCTTGAACAGAGCATTGGATGAAACAAGCGCAAAAGGCAGGGAGGTTTTACACTTATTAAAGGTAGGAAAAGAAATGTGCTCTGTGAAGCGAGTGTGGGTTAGGTTAAAGCAGGAAAAAGGCATACTACAGTGTGAGAGCGGATTCCTGCGAAAGAGAACACAGGAGTGCTGAGCACAATGGTGACTGTCTCTCTGTATCTCCCGCTCAGGCTGGTGTTAGGTCTAGAGCATCCCATTGAAAACTTGCTGCTGTCCTCACAAGAACTGAGGACAGCACTCTCTGGTTGGTTCCACCTGCAGGGCTTTGGGAACTGTTCTGTACTTGTGTCCTGGAACTTTGACAGGTCACGCCCGCTTCCCCAACCATTCTCCCATGCCTTAATCTCCTGTCTCAATACTGGGGATTGAACCCGGGCCTTGGCCCTGAAGAACATCCTGAACCCTTTTTTATTTTTTATTTTGAGACGGAATGTTGCTAAGTTGCCAAGTTGCCCAGGCTGAGCACAAATTTAAGATCCTCCTGCCTCAGCCTCCCAGAGTGCTTGGATTACAGATTTCTGCCACCATGCCTGGCTCAGGAGCAACTATTTTATAACCTTACTCGTTCTTTGGAAAAACTTTGCATTTAAAAAAATATCATCTCTAAAACCACAATAGAATCTGATTTTTGATTGACTACTCTGAAGAAAAAAAGAAGTCCATGTAGAAATGGGTCAAGATTCCTCACTTAAATTATTTAGAGCTAAAAATCTAGGAATTACAAAAGCTTTTACGTAGTTATCGAGGCAGGATTCTGTGTCTTATGGTTAATTTTTGTGTTAATATATATTAGCATGTGTAGACTTCACAGTAATTCTAAAAACCAGCCTTTCATGGCTTATTTGCAGTTGAGGAAACTGAGGCTTGGGAAGATTAATTACTTTGTTAAATTTCACTGACTGGTGGTGACAGAGGTGAGATTTGGACTCCAACCGTTCTGATTCCAAATGCTTGCCCTGATTACTGTTCCCTAATACGTATCAGATGAGATTCGTTTGCAAAAACACATTTTCCTATTTTGTGAAGAAATCAGTCACCCTGTTTTTGTTTAACTTTTCAGTATAAAAATAGTCTCTGTCCCCTGCCCCTCCTAGCTCTCTCACCGGTTGAAATCCTTTATGGAATATTCTTCTGAATAAAAAGCTGTTCTTAATGGATTAAAGTGTTTCAACGATCGTTATCACTTGGAAGTTTCCTGCCTTAATCTGTCTTCACTGTTGAACATTCTTTCTTGTTATTTAGCCTAAATTTACTTCTCTTGATTATACTCATTACTCCTAGTTACCTCCCTTATTGTGGATGTGTCAGTAATGATCTATTTTTAGCCAACTAGCCTTTGTTTACAGTCCTTCCCGCAAGATTGAGGCTGATGTTGTAATGATGTTAGAGACCATATAACATAGATGCGGGTAATTGGGCAATCAAATTCAAAGTACGTTCCGAACCTAGAATTAGTAGGAAAGTAATAGATGGTACTCAGTGTTGGTTTTGTGTATTATCTCTAGTTTGCGTTTAAAGATATCTGTACTTGATGCTTTTAAGATTATTCACATACAGTTATTTTATATGGTTTGTAATATTTGAGTATACTGGCCTAATTATTAGTTTAATTGTTTATTATATATATATTTTATTTGATATGCCACAAATCTTTTTGTTATTTTGCACTAAACTAACATCTCTATGTTTTAACCTTTGATCATGTTTGCTTACTGCTTCCTGCCCTCAAGTCCTTGATTTCCATTTCCTTTTCAGTAGTAATGAGACAAATTATCAAACAAGCTCATTTGAGGAAACTCCAATTGTAATCAGTTAGCTTGATGGAGGAAAAGATTTTTGGTATGCAGCATTCATCCTCCCCTGTGGATATCCAGCATAGTAATTTAAGGCTTAGTATATTTTATTAAGCACCCACCAAGTGAACTTCACAAAGTAAAACCAGATTTCTTCATTCCACAGAGAATAGGTGTCTTTTCATAAGTTGTGTGTGTCTGGGGAGTTTTGTTTTGTCTTGTTTAATGTTCTCATAAAGAGCTAACCTGGGGCATAACAGAAAATGGTTCATTTTGTTTTGTATACACTTGAGGCTCTAAAAGTTTAAGTAAAACGCATCCTGAAGTTGTGAATCTAGAATATGAGTGCACAAGGGAGACACAATCCATAAATAAAGAGCCATAAAAAAGGAGAAGCCAAGTGGAGAACCCTAGAATGTGGATGAAGGTAACAAAAAAAGAAACAAAGGAGGGGAAGTTCTAGTTACGAATTTTAAGGTGGAGACAGGTGCCAGGAATGGTGATGATCAATATAGAAACCGTTCATCTCTTTTGAAAACATCATTAGAATCCGTAAATATCAAGACAATGGAAATGTTGGGAAAGAAATATGAGTACATTTAAAAAATTTCTTTCCAGTCTGTTTATTATGCATATATTTTAAATAGTTGTAATCATAATACTAATTACATACATACACATTTGTAAATTTTTTCATTTATAACAAAGTATTTAGAATATAAATAAATTATTCAGATGACTTAACACATAGCTGACATAAATATTGTCAAACAAATTTTTTTCAAACACAAATGGAGTGAAAGCCACTGAATTTATTTTATGTAAACGACACTGTAGATTTTTAAAGGCTGAGAACAGTTGAAATTTTGCTACAGTTTTCACTTAGGTACTTTAAATCTGCATATTTGTATATGTAAAATATGTAAGATTTTACACTCACATTCATTCATTACTGCATTCATTCATTTATTTATGGTTCTAGGTTCTACATCCAAAACCTTTCATGTGCTATGGGAGCACTCTACTACTAAATTGCATCCCCAGCCTTTTAAACATTTTTTAAAATTTTGAGACAGAGTCTCCTTAAAGTTGCCTAGGCTGGACTTGATCCTGCCATTCTCCATGTCAAGTCTCTGGAGTAGCTGGGATCATAGACGTGTGCCTCCATGGCCAGCTCAAAATTAGTCTTTAGTGATCCATCTTTTGCTAAGTTTCGAAGAAAAAAGTAATTATAAGTATGCTACCATTAAATAAAACTCTGAAAAGAGAAAACATATCACCATATGTTTTTCTGTGGCCTGTGATTCATACATTGTCTCAATAAAGCCAAATGCTTCTAAAGTATTAAGAAATTTGAGTAGTTTAAAATATTTAAAAGTATAGGTTATAGACATTATATACACAATACAGACTTTAAGCATTGAGGCCCTAGATATGTAATAATTAGTTAAAAAAAAAAGAGTAAGACTAGGAGAGGACACCTCAAGAACTCAAGAGTAAATATTTTGTGGGACTATTTTCTGTTTTGTTAAACCTTTTTGACTTGAGAGCGTGTGGAAGAGTTCCAGATTCCCTGAGCTCTGGGATAAGGCTGACATACTTCTAACATGTGGGGCCAAGCCTAAGAAATCAGCAAATCCCAGTCGACCGTAACTTCCCTAGACGCCACCACTAACACAGTCCTTGCTCTGCTCTAAGTACTGTTGTATGTACTTTATATGTTATGTACGAACTAATTTTATCCTTAAAATGATTTTAGAAGGAAAGCTTGCCACTGCTCCACCCTTTTTAACAGATGCAGTGGCAGAAAGATGAAATAACTGGGCAGAAGGTTAAGTAACTTGCCCAAGTTTGCAGGGCAGGTAACCCCGCAAAGAGCTCCTCCTCCAGTCTGCAGTAGGCGGACTTACCCCTTCCAGAGACCTGGAAGGCCCAGGGTGTCTCGCTGCTCTTAGCGGTCTACTCATTCGCCAGCCTTTGACAGCTCCAGCTCCCCTGTATCTGTAAAATCTTCCTCATCTGCCAGCGGTCAGGATTAGTCACTCCTGTGCCCTTCGCCTGCGGGGTGGCCCCTTTTCAAACCTCTCTCACACACTATCGGTGAGTTTTCAGCATGGAAATCTGACCGTGTAACTCCATTAACTCTGTGTAGCTCCATGGAACGCTGTCAAATCCAGGATAAAATCCAAACTCGCTACATGCTATATAAAAGGCCACTGTCATCTGATCCCAGACTCCTCTTTCTTTCACCTACGCAACAAAACTGCGGCTCCAGAAAGAGTGCATTACTTGTGACTTGCCCGCACCATTTTTTTCTCTCTGCCTCCCTGCATTTGCACCTGTTGTTTTCTCTGCCCACAGTTTCCTTCCTCCTTTCTTGGCCCAGCTAACTCATACCCATTCTTCGCGTTTCAGCATAAACGCCTTACCCTCCAGCGAGTCTTCCCTGATCCTGCACAATGAGTTCAGCCCCTGCTTTGGTTTTCTCATTGCACGTTGTGCGTGGCTTCATCCTAACACATACACTGACTGAATAGTCATGTTCATTTGTTTCTGTCTCTCTTCCTCACCACACCATAAGCTTCTGAAGTGTAGAGTTGACATCTTCATTGCCTATTACTTCCTGTTTTTCATGGGGACTGATACAGCTTAAGTACTCAATTACTGTTTGTTGAATGAATAGCAAAGAAATGAATGAAAGTATCTAACAGTATTAATACTTTTGCCTTTGGTATTTTAGGTTAAGATACGATTAGATATCAGATTTTAATTGGGACTTAAATCTTCTTTTTACTCTGTTTTTCTAAACAGAATCAGGCCAGCTTCTTATCACCAAGGATATAGATGAAGGGAATGGATTTAAATGATACACAAGTGATGGAAATTTTTTTTTTTTTGCTGGTTATAGTAAGCAAAATCCATTCATAAATGGATTGCATTCCTTTGGTGCACTTGAAAAATGGCACATATTTTCTTGGCTTGTGGAAAAACACTTGTCAGGTCTCTGGGGGCAGGCACTCCATCTGACTGCATCAGATTACATTGCATGCTTCAAAAAGTATAGATTTCTTGGACTCTATCAAACATTTGATTTAATAGACTTTGGGGCCCATACACTGCACTTTTTGAGAAGATCTTTGGTAATCCTGGTGTCCAGCTAGGGTGGAAACTTTGTCTTCAGAAAGTGGGTGAATTAACTGCCTGCTGTGTGGTACAGCAAAGGCTCTGGTGCATATGGTTGGGTTTTAGAAACCTTCAGCCACAATGGACTACAGTCACTCCTACTTCTTTTCACCAGCCAGCAGGATATGTCCTGGCATCTGGGCCTCAGGGGCAAACCACCGGGTGTGTATTTTACAAACTTGTGCCTGTGCCAGGATCCCTGAAGGATCTAGCTAATATGTAAAGTAATGGAAATTTCAAGGGGGAAGGATAGTTCCAAGATGCTAATTTAGAGATCTTTGGAGTCATCAGCTCTGTCTCAGATCTTTTGATTACTGACTATAGTGTCCCTTCCTCTTCCTTTTTTCTTCTCTTCTTTAAGGTATGGAAGAGGTTTGGGAAAAAGAAGATCCAGGGCTCAAAACAAAACAAAACAAACACTATGAACTTTTGCCTGGAGTGTGCTATAATGGGAATGTTATCAGGAATGTAAACGCTATTATACCATCGTGTTAGTAAGGTAGAAAGTAATGTAAGGGGATGTTTTCCATATATAGACAAGTACTTTCACACACCTTGTATATCCTTGACAGTTTCATTTATTGAAAACTCTCCTGAAAGCCGTGTGCAGCTTTTATGGAGGTAGGATGATGGGCCAGAATGATTTCTAGTCAACACTGACCTGTTTTTACCAGATTTGGGGGGTACTATTTACCAAACTGATGTGTATTTTAAACTCGTAAGATTGACAGAATTTCATTTTCTAGTTGAATTGTTAGCCTGCTTTTTCCTTCTCTTATATGATACAAATGTGTAGAGAAGAGCAAGGTTTACAATCTGCCCATGTCTGGGTCTCTTGTGTGCCACTTAGCTGTCTTGTGCTTTGAGCAGGTTCACTCTCTCCACCTGTCTCAGTTTCTCATTTGATTGTGAGCACCATGAGGGCAAGAACCAAGTCTGTTTTTTCTAACTGTTCTATTTTCGGCATCCAAAACAGAATCGGAACTAGTCAAACATGTTTCATGAAGTAGTTGATTGAATGAATAAATTAATCTCAAAATTTGAAAAATTGTGCAACTTGTTTCATAGTTGTTGATGGGAAAATGATGTGTAAAGCCACTTGGAACAGCATCTGGAACATAAGTAGAGTTCAGTAGGTGTTAAACATCTTGTATTAGTTTGAAGAGAAACACTGTGGGTATTAGGAGTGGGGGTGCCAGAGTTGGAGAGTTTGTCTGTCATTTTTCTCTATCCTGTGTTAGTTATATGACTTTGGGCCAGGTGTTAGGTGAACTTCAGATTTTCCATGCAGGAGAGAGATGTGCTGCTTACCTCACAGAATTGTTCTTGAGCATTAAAGGAGAAATAAATCCCTTTGCATAATTACTGGGGCATGGTACTCATTTCATAGCTGATATTTCATTGTTACCATTATCAGCTCTATCAGTACCGTGGTTATTGCCACTCTTGCAGCTACCTTGAATTTATCAGTGAAGCTCTGTCCGCTAAATGCTTCATCATGAGGATGTCAGGAAAGATATGCCCCCACATACATTGCAGTCTTCTTGTTAATGTGGTTCCCTTTGAACGACTTGCACTCTTGGCACCTTTACTAGCTATGGTACTTTGACAAGTGATACAAATTCTCTGTACGTTAAATTTTCATCAGTAAAGTGAGGATAATACTCATTTTCAACAGTATAGGCTTTGATTAATCCATAGTGATGAAAAGGCTACGTGTAAGTTTTCAAAAACATTAACTCTCACTAGAAGTAGTAGAAAAAACAAAACAGTGCACATTTCAAAGCACACAGCATCTATATGTACATGTCAACATGCATAACCACACAAATTTAGGTATATTTTTGCAAATGCTGATTTTTCTATGCAGGGTGCAAATTTCAAATGCCATCAGATGGAAGCCAAAGACCTGTAAACATCATATTGGAAGCACTCCTTAATTAGAATTTAACTGCTAAGTAGATCACTCTTATTTACCAACATACCTTTAAACTTGTGAAGTATTAGTTGTTAAGATTTTATTTCTTTTAAAAAAGTCAACAGCCATGGAAGTCCCTTTAAAGAGAAGTAGTCCATGTCAGTGGAGTGAATGAGGAGAGAAAGGTTAGTGTTTCTGGTCATGTAAGGAAAAAATAGCTGAGAGTATAGATTTCAGTGTTCCAAAATAAAAAATTACGTCTGACCAGGATTGGAAGCTTCAGATCAAAAGGGCAATTTTAGAAAATTGTGGTGAGTGAATGAGAGCACTAGTTTATTGAAGAAATCAATTTACTATCTTAACCAATGGCACCAGTGCCATCCCTATAATCTCTGAAAATAGATAGGCACTTTGCGGCTCACCAATCCGTAGATCGCATCTGCTTCCTTACACCTGGCAGGCTCACACCCTTTTCAAATAAGATAGTATCTCAGGAGCTTTGTGGGTTTATGAAGCCACAAGTTTATTAGTTAGATAAAATCTCTAAGTGTTTAGAAGTTTAAAACTGTGCTGTCAAACTGTATTTTAGTTATAATAGCAATTTCCAAAGTAAATATGACACAGTGACTTTTAAATCTTGTCATTCTGTTTCCCTGATAGTATTGTGATTTGTGTTCATCTATGGCAGGTTTTCCCGTCTTTGTTTTTAAATTCAGCGGTGCATAGAAAGGAGAAATTTGAAGTACTTGAAATTTACAATCTGGAGCTGAGAAAAGACTTCCAATTGGCCCAAATGGCTCTTTGGGTGAAAGTGCGGCAAAACTTTTAAAGGGATAACAAATATGGCAGTACATGGATAATGCAGTGTAAGAGGAGTGTGAGAGGAGGTAACAACCTTGGGGGCTGAGTAGAGACCTTTTTAATACATTGCTCAGTCTCACTTAAATTACCCAGAAGGTTAATTCAATAGAAACTTATCAGAATTCAGTATTCAACACCTAAATAGAACTATTTTTTTTCCCTAAAAATTGGACTCACTGGAAGTAGAACCAAATTCTGAGGAAGTAACCTGGTATCAGGTAATGATTTTGGAAAAGCAAATTTTAGGATGTTCATTTAGGTCATGGTGTTTTTGATAAAATTTCATACATGAAATTGTTAAGTGCTCACTTTGACAGCATGTATACAAAATGGTTAAATAAGAATTAATTTTAATAGGACCTGTATGTAAAGAGTTAGGAAAATCGAGGTTTTCCAGTTATTCCCAGGTGTACTGTATTACCAAAATGTAAATATGGATATTTAGCTGTATTCTTAACATTACAGAAATGGTCTCTCTGAAAGTACTGATAAATCTTTTCAATATTATAATGCAATATTACCCTTTATATTGTTGTACGCTTCCCAGAGATCTCTCATATATGTTAACTCACTGCTTCCGTGGCCATCCTGTGAGGTAAGAAGGGCCTGTAGAATTAGCTTCATTTTGTAGTGAAACATGCTAGCAAGAAAAAAGTAAATTTTGTAACCAAAATACTATTAATAACTGAACTGATACCAGAGTCTCCAAGACCACACCCTATTCTATGGTATTAAACTGATGTATAATTTTACGAGGATGGTAATATGCAACAAAATTGTTTTGTGGTTATTAGAAACCTTAGAATACTGGTGCTACATAGGAGAAAGATGTCTCAAAGAACAACAGACTTTTTTTCTTTCCTTTTTTTGGTGCTGGGGATCGAACTCAGGGCCTTGTGCTTGCCAGGCAAGCACTCTAACCACTGAGCTAAATCCCCAGTCCAATAAAAGCCTTTTTATTTTGCTTGGCTATTATCTTTGGCAGAGTTAGTGTCCAGTGAAGGTTAGGTATTATTACATAGATTTTGAAAAATTGCCAGGTACAGTACTTGAGACAAAGTAAAATTAGTAATAATGGGAAAGTATCATTGTGATATATTTTTGGTAACAGAAGATCATTAATTTAATGCAACAATGTTGCTGTTATCACCACTATTCAGAAAGAATGACTTTTTTTCTAGACATTAATGCATTAGTGTCTAGAAAAATCTCAATTCTTTTTTCCATTCCCTTTCCCCTCTCCATCCTTCCCTCCATCTCTTGGTCCTCTTCCCATTTGATGTTTAAACTTGTGTATCTGAGTTATTTAACTTAACATTATGGTCTCAGGGTGCATCCATTTCCCTACAAATGACTCAAGTTCATCTTTCTTTATGACAGAGTCGTATTCAGTTTGTATAAATGCCACATTTTCTTTATCTTTTCATCTGTTGATGGACATGTTCACTGCTTCCGAGATTTAGGTATTATGAACTGTACTGCTATAAACAGTACAATTTATGGGTGTGGATGTATTATTGTAATATGGTGTCTTAACTTTTTTTTTCTCTTGAAACAGAGTCTTGCTTTGTAGTGCAGGCTGGCCTTGAGCTCACTATGTAGCCCAGGCTCACCTTGGACTTACTGTGACCTTCCTGGCTCAGCCTCCTGAGTGTGCTGGGATTATAGGCCTGTGCAACCATGCTTGGCTTATGTCTTAACTCTTTTCGGAAAGATATCTAGAAAGAGAATAGCTGGTTTGAATAGAATTTCTAGTTTTAGTTCTTTCGGGGAATCTGTATTGATTTCCATAAGGTTGTACTAGTTTATATTTCCACCAGTGATACAGAAAAGTTTCTTTTATTCCTGCAGCTTGGCCAGCATTTGTTATTTGATTGTTTGATGATAATCATTCTTTCTGGAGTAAGATGGAATCTCAGTACAGTGGTTCCTTGGTTCACGAACTTAATTCATACCACAAATCTGGGGAAGACTGCTGCATTCATGTTTGTGCAGGGAAGATGGCTGTGGTCGTGTTCATTGTCCACTGTGGCGTTAGCAAACGGAAGCAAAATTTGGCAAAACACTTCTGTTCATGAACCGAATTGTTCAGAAACAGATGTATTAGTGAACTGAGGTAATACTGTATTGTTTTAATTTGTATTTCTCTCATAGCCAGCAGTGTTGAACAATTTTTCATGTATTTATTGGCCATTTATACTTCTTCAGATAAATGTCCCTTTCAGTTGCCCAGTTTTTGATTGGGTGTTTTATTTTTTGGGGGGGAGGGTCTCATCTTTTTGAGTTTTTTATATATTTGAGATACTAGTCCTCTGTCTGAGGAGTAACTGGCAAAATTATTCTCCCATTTTGAATGTTGTCTCTCTCCTCTGCTATTTGTTTCCTTTGCTGGGAAGAAGCTTTTTAATTTGATATGATCCCATTTGTTGGTTTTTGGTACTATTTCTTGTGCTTTTGGAGTTTTGTTCAGAAATTCCTTGCCTATGCCTGTGACTTCAAGAATTTTACCTGTTTTATCTTTCAGCAGATTAGGTATTTCTGTTTTAACATTTAGATCTTTGATCCATTTTAATTTTAGTGTAATACATGTTAGAATGTATGGGTCTAGATTTAATCTTCTGCATTTCGATTGCAGTTTTCCCAGGACCATTTATTAAAGAGACCATCTTTCCTCCAGTGTATGTTTTTAGCTCCTTTGTCAAAGATCAAATGGCTGAATGTGTCCAGGGTTCTTTCTTCATTCTCTGTTCTGTTCCATTGATTTGCCTGTCTGTTTTTGTGCCAGTACTATGCTGTTTTTATCAGCATAGCTTTATAACATAACTTTGAATCCAGGATTGTGATGTTTCCTGCTTTGCTCTTTAATAAGGGGTAGGGTATGAGGAGCATGTTTGATGTATTTGAGCAGAAATTCATTTCATATCAAATTGTCATCTTCCCGTTTGTCTTATCTAAGGTGTAAATCACTGATACCTTTCAAATTTCATATTACTATTAGTTGATGATATATTTTCATATTGAAACCACTACAAGGAAAATCTGAATTGAGTGTGTTCAACATAAAAATCATAGGTGCCACTACTATGACTTAAATGATTATTTTGGATCATGTTAAACAATGCAGAGAATTGCCCTGGAAAATAATGGTGTTTGTTGTTCAGCTTGTCCAATAAATTAAATGTGTATCACTGGATGGACCTGATTTCTGTAGTGGCCTTCAATAACTATTTCTTCACGTATTAGAGGCTAGCTAAATCTCAGGCCACACTTATGTAAATGCCTGAGAATTCATGCTGCTCTTGGAAAGCAAGATTCTAATGATTATTCAATTACAAGGGAGACTATATTTGGCCCTGTCAGTTTATTTTTTGCAACAAAATATGGTTTGCAAGAGTTCAAGTTACTCAGGTTGGTTTTGGACTAGCTGTGTGTTGTAGTAGAATATCTGGGAACATGCAGGGATGAGTTCAGTGCTTCTGGAAATGTCTGTGTGGCAGAAACTTCCACGAAAGAGCTATTACCAGCCCTGCTGTCTTGCTGTCAGCAACACAGTGCTGCATTCTCACAGTCCTAACACCCATCTGTTCGTAGCACAAAGAGAGGGAAATGCCTTTCTGAGAGAGCAGTTGAGAAAACAAAACAGAATGGTCAGCTGTAACCCCATACAAATTATTCTTCATGGTATTAAAATACTTTTACAGGGACCAGGAGATGTCTGGATTAATCCCAAGTAAAAACAATTCTGAAAACCACTAAAGTCTGAAATGCACCCATTTACCTGGGTCTCTCTTTAAATTGCCCACCAGTTTTGAGTTCATTCTTTCAGAAGAGAGGATCCCTGCCATTGAGTTGTGGTCAGATTAACTGCGCTGTTCTGCTTACTTGTTGGCTGAAGTCCTTTTTGTTACTTCTAGTGTAAGCTTTTAGAAAGCTACAAAGCACAGTGACAGACACTATCATATTCGATTGGACATGCTTTCTGCAGATTTATTAAGGATTTACTCTACACTTTGGTAGCATTTAGTTACCATGGAGATGACCTCAGTGGTAAGAGGAACAGCCTTTAGGTTGGACCTCAGATTTTCCTTTCATTTCCATTTAATTTGATTTGACTGCAAAATGTCACTTCCATTGCATTGATTAAGCTTCACTGCTGCCACCATCACTGTTAGAAAGGTGAAAGGGCAGCCCAGCTGCTGTCATTTTGCACCCCTACCCTTTTCTGATATCAATACAGATAGGCTTTTGAGATGAGAAACTCTTTCACTACATTGATGCAGACACAATTTTTTCTTGCTCACTTCATGAAATATAATAAAAGTGAAATTATACTCAGAAATTTTTATTCAGCAGGTTCTTTGTATATATCATCAATTTTTCTCTGCTTTGGCGCCATGCTCTTGTAAAGTATATTAGTATATAATGCATGAAAACAAAAAATTCCTATGTCCTAATGTTTTCCTTAAAATTTTTTCTTTTAAAATACTCAGCAGTTGGCTACTCTCTTGAAGTTCTTTGTTTATAGTTAAATGACTTAGAAATTACAAGTTAAAGTTAGTATACAAATACAAAGCATTAGTTCTTGCTTATATGGACTGGAAGAGCCATCCTTAGCTATCAGTCAAGGTAGTTTGAGAGTAAAATGATGGAGTAAACAAGTTTTTCTTTGGCAAGCTGTAGCTCCTATCCAGTACTTTCTTATTCTCTTCCCTGATTCTTTTTTTTTTCTTCCCTGATTCTTAACATCTCCAGCAACACAGAACTCATCTATCTTTTCTTTTAGATTAATAATAATAATTTGAAAGATTAATCCAACACTAAGATTTGAGAAGATAAATGTGATAACTTCTTAGGAGGATAGCACTTATCTAACTGGAGAAGAAAAGGGCAAGAAGAAAAGGACAGTTCTTACTTAACACAAGAAACTGACTGTGTTAGGACTGTACATTGTTAACTGGGAGTTTTTATAAATGGGGAGACAGTTTGACAGAAAGCCTTCCGGGCACTCTGCAAATCACAGCACTTCGACTTCCGCATCAGTGGTGTGAGTGCTTGATTCTGGTGTGTTCAGAAGTTTGCCTTGCTAGGCTTCTTTGAGTGTACCATCATTCAGAAAGAGCACATGGTTACGTGATAGAACATATGTGTGCAAGAAACCGGTGAATTCATGGTTGGAAAACATACAAGTCACTACACATACACCCACACTTTGAGGCAGAACACCATAAGTGAGGGATAGCAAATTCCAGTTTCTTAAATGAAGGCATTTCATTTTAGATACTTCATATTATTTGTGTTGGAAGCCTACAGTGATGTCCATCAGGAAAGTACCATACTTCTTGAGTTTTGCTATGTTGGAATGTTCTAGAATTGCAATTAATGATATAGTAAAAGTCATAGGCTGGCTGTGTTGGCTAAATGGTTTGGAATAGTGTTTACCAGCCTGTAATGTGTGTGTGAGTCACTTGGATATGTTGTTAAAATGCAGGTTTGGATTCACACAGCCTATCATGGGGCTTGAGAGTCTGTGTTTCTAGCAAGTAGCCAAGAAGGCTGATGCTGCTGGTTCCCAGACTACACTTTATTTAAGTAAGGACTTAGGGCGGGCTCTTGATCATGGCTGTACATTGGAGTCCCTTAATGCTATGATTTGGATTTGGAACGTCCTCTAAAGGACAGTGTGTTGAAGTCTTGATCTTCAGCCTGTGGTTCTGTTGAGAGGTGGTGGAACTTCTGGAGGTGGGGCCTAGTAGAAGGAGGTTGTATCACTGCGGGTGTGCCTTTTGAGGGGATGGTGGGACCTCTGCCCCTTCTCTTCCTCTCTTTTTTGCATCCTGGTCACCATGAGCTTTGCTTTGCCATGCACGTAACGCCTCACCAGAGACCTAGAAACAATTGAGCCAACCAGCTGTGAACTGAAACCTTTGCAACAGTGAGCCAAACTAAACCTTTCCTCTTTTCAAGTTGATTTAACTCAGATACTTGTCACAACAACAGAAAGCTGATTAAGACACTTGGGAAGATTAAAAACAACTATGTCTGGGTCCCAGTTTATTCTAGAGATTCATATTTCATTGAGTGCAGTGTGGCTGGGTATCAGGGTTTTTTTTTCAAAACTCTCAGGTGATCTTGGTATTTCCCCCAGACTGCATCTGTGAAGAGGGAGCAAAAGTACCTGTAGATGATAATGTTACCTGTAGTATTTTCAAAACTATACTTAGGGTTTTTATTTTTGCTCCCATTCTGGAGTTCTTGGAGAAGACACTGAATCAAACATGGAAATAAAATCCAATTCGTGATTCCATTCCTTAATTGTAAATATTAGTTCACAAATGAACATTTAATGATATTATCTTCTGCTACTTCTGCTTTTAAAAATAAATTAGGATAAGTTGCCAGATTAACAAATAGAAAAACAAACTCTGAGGCGCCATCCAGTCCGGCTGAATCAGATTCTGCATTTTAATAATGTATTCAGGTGATTTATATGCATGATACAAATATTGCAAGGGACAAACTTATACTAAAGTAGTTTATCTGAAATCTAGATTTATTTGTGTGTCCTGTGTTCTCCCTCACACCCCTGTTTAGGAAGAAATTGATTTCATTATAGAATAAAAGTAGAAAGTAGTCTTCTAAATTTGGAGAACACTTAATATCAGACCTCTCATCTCACCTCATCTTCCTGGGTCTGTAATACCCACTGATTTTTAAGCCTCACGTAAAATAAAACCAGTTGATAGCCCTCAAAATGTCATGCGCTTGATGTATATACTCTGTTAGAAAGAAATGATCTGTGTATTCATACAAGAATGGGAGTGCCTCTATCATTTTTTAGCCAGTAACTAGTTTACATTAAATTTTTGATACTTTTTTCTTACTTACATTTAAAGTCACAAGTTTTTAAATAATTTTTTTATGGAATCCAGAAGCTGTATTGTTAAAGTGTAACAATTTGTGTTCATAAAACAAAAAACACCAGAATTTCCTTGGAAAAGAATTATCCAAATGCTTATCTGTGAAAGTACTGCAAGGCTAAAATGTTGTGTCTATTCACCCAAGTAAGAAATGTTAATCTTTTAGAAAAGTACTTAGATTAACTAAAATGTCAAAGTGTAGCATTGTTGAAAACAACATTTATTGTCGTAAACTCAATTTAATTCTGTCTCTTGTTAACTGGCCTCCCGCGAACCACAGATACCCAAAAAAGCAGGTTTTAAAAGTTTAGTCACAAAAATTAATTTTCAGGTTGAAGTAAAAAATGTACCATTGACATTATTAGAGTTTTCTTTTAACTGTCTCCACTTCAGAGTTTTGTTACACCTCTAGTACTCTATTAAGAAGACGACATTCATATGCTTGTATTGAATAGTGATTTGCACTTTAAAATGTAGTGTTGAAAACTCTATTTCGAATGTGTTGCTTTATATAAGATTAAGCTTTAATAGTGTTATATTTCAATCTATAAATAACTTTTGCTTCGTATCTGACACTAAAACAATGTATGGCATTTGGGAAAGAGTAAACTGCCAAATGATTTCTTAAGTACCTAGTTAAAGGATGTCATTGCAAATTTTTTTTACTGGCTAAATCACTGTAAGACTGTGACTTACGTTTACTAATCTTTCAAAATAAATGTTTTATTTAGCACTATGAAATCATAAATGCTTAGCACATCCTGAGAAGTGTGGCTTTGTTGATTTTTATTTATTGTGAGGCAAGTTAAAAGGCATATTATGTAGTGAAGCTGTATTTAATTAGTGAGAATCAGGAAAGTAAATGATGATGTAGCCCTCACATGTGCAAACATGATGAACCAAATGAGGCTGGAGTATGTGTATTTATCAGCCCAGTGAGGCATTGGGGTGAATGGATGCATCGGGGACTTGATAGAGTCACATGACAACTGAACTTCGATTCCTTCGTCCGCTATGTGAGAATAGGAATATTGACTTCATTGAGGTACTGTGCAGATTAGCCCATATATAAAGATTCTGGCCTGGTACTAGTAGATAGTAAGAAAAATGTTAATTTTTACCTGTTTTGGTTTGGCTTTTGCATGTTCCCTAAAGCCATGTGTTGAAGGCATGGCAGCCAGCCTGATGTCAGGAGGTGGGTGGAACTTCTAAGAGGTGGGACCTACTTGGAGGAAGTTAAATCATTCAGGGTGTGGCTTTGAAGGTGATACCGGGAACCCAGCTGCTTTTCTCTTTTTGCTCTACCATGTATAGCTTGCAGTGATGTTCTGCATCACCACAGACCCCAAAACAACAGCCAGTGGACCATGAATGGAAACCTCTGAAATTATGAGCCAAAATACAATTTTCTTCCTTTTAAATTGTTTATCATAGGTATTTTGTCACAGTAGTGGAAATCCAACCTTAACCACCTCAACCATTTTATTCTCTTATACTTGTCTAACCCATTCCAGCCTCTCTTTTTCCTCAGTAGTTTACAGATATATAACGTGACACATGGGATGCCAAAAAGAGATTAAAGGTTATCTGGTCAGATTTAAACTCAAATGTGTTTTTATTGGGTGACATTTAATTAAAGCAGACGATCAAAACAATTTCAAAAATAAGATATATTCACCTATAAATCCAATGATAGAAGATTTGTTCCTGGGACTAACTAGGCATTTGATTCAGTGGAAATTATTTAATTGTTGCTGAGTTTTTAGTCTCACTTTTAATAAAATAAGTAAAATTGAACTATAATTATTTTGCATTGCCATTATGGTTTCTCAGCTTGGATTCCTGAAGTAATGAGTTGGAGACAGAATGTGCTCTGACGATTGATACCTGTGGGGTAAATGTCCCACAGAAGGAGAAGGTGCAGCTAAGACTGAGGGCTCAGCCTGTTCCCTGGGGGAGATTTGGGGTGTGTGACTTTTCAGAGACAAGGATGCTGGACCCTTGTCCCCCAAACTCTTTGAGGCACAGTCTTAGAGGCTGCCATGCTCCAGGGAGGAGCCTGCCACAGGGAAGACCCACCTTTTGGGGAAGTTCTGGGGAGAAATCACTAGAAGTTATCTGCTGGCTTCCAGAATGAGTACCCCAAGGCTGAAAGAGGAACCAGGTGCAGTACACAGCTGCTACTGCATTAGGTAGTTTTACGTTAGTTATCTAGCATCTCAGGATCACATACTTGAATTGCAGTCTTCCTTGGGTGGTATCATTTTCAGAGATTTCTTGGGGGAAATGGGAACTCCAGAAATCTGGGTATGTATGGGGGTGTGTTGTTTGAGCAAGGACTCCACGAATGGATTTTCTGATATGAAAGTAGTTAAAATTCTCTAATTTGAAAACTTTGCTCTGCAGACTTTTGTGGGGGTGGGGATCAAACTCAAGGCCTTGTGCTTGCTGGGCAGGCGTTCTACCACTTGAGCTAAAGCCTCAAGCCCTGCAGTACAGACTTTTTGTGCTGTTTCTAAAGGATCTGTCCCACACACATCTCCCCAAAGGCTCCATGGAAAACAGCCTTGGGTGATTGGACTTTCATTTGTGAGACAAATGCAGTGTGAGACATTTAAAAAACAAAGATAAGCAGTAATGCAAGCCACTGAGGAAAATCTGCATACTTTGAAACTTGGAGAGATTCTGTGGAGGTTCGATTCCAGTTGTGAATACAAGAATTCTTCGAGTCTCAATATTGTTCACCCTAGCTTTTATCAGCTGGTTATCTGTCAAGTTTTAGGATAATATTTCTCAGGTGCTGTGGGACCCTGTAGAGAAGGTATTTTACATTAGTGCAATCAGAGGACTAAATGGAATAAACCATCAAGGACAAAGCTCTATCCACTGAGGATGTTCAGTGTATTCAAATGGCAGTGCATTCTTGTGGTGGTCATGTTTGGTGGGATAAATGAAGTGTGTGCCTCTTTATCCCCTTAGTTGGCCTGGAAATGGAATGTCACACAGTGTATAGTCATCCTTCTTGTTCTTTTAGAAGAGAGTGAGAGAAAGCGATTTCTATTTGTGTCAGATTTTGGATGTCTTAACATTTCTTTCCTGTCTAATTTTGCAGAAAGTGATAATAGAGTTCTTGTCAATTTAGAGGCCGCAGACTTTTAACCTATGTCGTGAAAAAAATTAATTATTATTATCACAGAAATTCAAATAAAATTTATTTATAATACCGTTATGTTGAAGGGAGCATTCCGAGCATATAATTTTGCTCATTATAAATATTAAAAATTTAGAGTGACCGTACAGTACACTGGAGAAAAAATGTAAAAGCCTGGAGATATTTTTGGATTAAGTCTTTTGCTACTGAAGATGGAGGTTCAGTGTAAACTCTTTAGTGCAAAAATTAGAATGAAAGTAATTCTTGTGAAGATTTATGCATCTCTGTTACTATGGAATACAAGATTATTCCTTAAAATGCTGTAACCTGTCCATGTTTGTATCTGTGAGGCAGAGGCCAAAATGAATAGTGTCAAGAGTGAGGGATGAATGTGAGATAAGAGAAAGAAGCAAGTGGAAAATTCACACTGTGTTCGATTTCAAAGGTAAATCCGTAGTTGAGCCTGTTTTATTCATCACCTGAAAATTAGTTACTTGAATGAGATTGCTAAATATGAAAATGATGCTGAATCAGTTTTTAGAATTTTTCAGACCTTTATTGCACACTCATGACAATTACAGTTCTCTCATTAGATTTTGCAAATGCCAGTAGACAGACCACACTTTTTTTTTTTTTTTTTTTGGTGCTTCCCATCGAACTCAGGGCCTTATGCTTGCAAGGCAAGCACTCTAACCACTGAGCCAAATCCCCAGCCCCAGACCACACTTTTTCAATAGTTCAGGTTTATGCATGGAATATCTAAGCAGGTGCATTTTGGGTGTAAAAGGGTATTCTCAGCCAAATTAATGAGAGGAGAATGAATGAGAAAACGAAGCGCCTAACTGGAGAGAAGTTAACATTGCTTTTAGCAGTATAACCAAACTGGGTCACAGATAATTAGATTAATTTGATTACCCTATGGTTTCATTTGGAGAAATATAATGTGGCAACTGTTTGCTCTTGGATATCTATAGCATACAAGAAAATGGAAACACTCAGCCTTCAAAAATGAAAGAGCTATTATGTCATGCTGAATCAGAGCGATGCAGATGCTGATGGAGTATCAACACCTGAAGCCACTTTATTAAGGCATGCCTTGGTACTCCAAGCAAAAGTCACAGAAAATTGGCTCATGTTTTGCCTTCTAAGCTTGCTGCCAGTTGGTTTTCTTTAATTGGCTATCGTCCATTTACCAGAAATTGGCTCTGTTTCCTAGCTGCTGGATATAAGAGTGATTTACTTGTATGAATGTACTTCAGGGGATCACACCTGCAAGAGAAGAGTTTCAAACCTTCTTTTTTCTTATAGCATTGACTGACCATCAGTGTCTGCATATGAATATTATGGGGAATTATAAAATCTGGAACCTGAGAGGCATTTCTGAGTGAGTCCTGCTCTATAAGGTATTGCTAAGTACAATTTAAGGATAGTATAAAAGGAATATAATAAATGTGCTTGGTTTTGATATTTTACCTAATACGTGGTTAACTTTTAAACCCACATTTTAATGCCACTCTGAGTAGATTGCTTTCATGTGTAGGGTATAACTACTTAAGCATGCATTTTTGCTTAAGAAAGCAGTTAGTTTTTTTTTTTTTATTCCATCTTTCAAATCATAGTAGCCTTTTTTTTTTTTAAGGAAAGAAATTCCAGCACTTAACTTTGCTTTTTTGAACTAACAGGCATTTATGATTATCTAATTACTTTAACTACATATTTCCTGAAATGTGGTTGTCCACCAGTAGTTTTAACCACAAATGCAGAGCTCTAATTTCTACTACTTTGTAGATTTTTCTGAATTAGGTCCACTCAAAAGAAAGTTAATGTGAAACTAGAATAAATATTTTAAAAATATAAGAAGAATGGATACTTTAAATACAAAACAAAATTAACATTCTTTGGAAACAGGTCTAGCAAGAATTTTAAGTTTTTAAGACTTTCTATTTAATTACTTTGCATTACAGCCAGCTGGTTTGCTAACTTTCATGACCTTATATTCCCTGAATGTTCTCATAAATCAAACGAAGAATATGCTCAATTCTAACATTAGTCCTAAGGAAAATTCCATATTTGAAAACAAAAGAAAGAAAGGTAGACTCAAAGTTGCCTTGGGAATTTTGAGGTCCTTGGTAAGGTTAATTGGGAGGGCATACATTCCTTTATCCTCCAATTTTCTTGGCTTTCTTTTCTCTCCCCTCTAAGCTTTTCTGCCATCTAACCCATCAATTTTTCTTACAGTTTGAGCCTTCACACTTCAACATTGAACCTGGAGGTATGAAAATATTCTAGGCAGGGGACGGCCTTGATGATCTCTTAAAATTCTTGTTAGTGCTTTATTTTAAATTCCAACGATTTCATAGGAACTCAAGGGTGAAATGGCCTCCTCAAGGTCATCAGTTCCCACCCCCTCCCCACCAATAAAAATGCCTCCCATCCTCCAGGATTTGGTGTTAGTGACCTCTTCCTGAGTGACCTCTTCCTGCTGTGAATTACTCTAGCACCTGTGACCACCTCAGTGATGATATGGGAAAAGTGGATGCACATTAAATTGGAGAAGTTCTCTAACTATAAGTTTTGTCCATGACTTAGATGCTAAAATACGTGAATCATTGCTTTGGTGGGCCACTCTTTCTAAAGACATCATGTTAAATATCTGTGTATGGTGCTGGTGCTGGTGGATAAGAATTGAAGGAAGTCAGAATCCATCGAGATCAAGCAATTCAATGAATATTAATTGAGGACTTCTGGTTAAGGAGTTGCAAACTCTAATGCCTTAGAGGACAAAGCCAGTAACAGAAATCTACTGTAGCTGCATCTTATATAGAGCTGTAGGGATGGTTTGAATCCTGACATACTCAAGTTGGTGTCCTGTGCTATCAAAACATGGATTTGGCCGTATTCTTTTCAAAGCATTCTGTTTGCTTAAGACTCTGTGTGATAGCTTCTGGATCTCGTAGGAGATTCACAAATGAACATCTAAGATTTGTGATCTCACAGAGGTTCAAAAACAGTACGAATTATTTTTCTAATGACATCTGTCATGTATAGAGTAACCCTAAGGTGCCAGGCACCGTGCCATTCTTACTCAATTCTTATACTAATCCTAGGCAGTAGTCCTCTTCAACTCTTATTGTAAACATGGGGAAATGGATGCATTCTCACTTGCCCAGGGTTATTTCTCTAACAAATGTTGGAGCTCAGGTTAAAATTCAAAACTGCCAATGTGCTTCCAAAATCCATTCCCTTAACCACTAGTCAGATATATTTCAGCTTATCTCCGTGAGTTAATAGTTGTGTTTTAAAGAATGATTGATGATTTTTGTCGAATACTGGAAAACAAGTAAGTTTGAGTTACAGAACATTAAACCACATACATTACCTACTATAAGACTTTAATATATTGTGCCTTGTAAATCTCCAGAAGTGGGTATGTTTTGCAGTGTTTTTCAAGCTAATGTAAATTTTATCAAGTGCTAGTGATCTAAGGAACAAACCTTGGGAAACTCTGATTTATAATACCTACCTTCTCTGTGAGATCTGTTATGATGAAGGAGTAAAGTGTTGTGGGTGCACACAGGTCCCTAATGATTTTGCAATCGGAAAACATGTCAAAGGAACGTTAGCGTTTGGGCTTGGTCTTAAAATATGGATGATAACTTTCAGAGATGATAATAGTGACATGGATGATTTTGGGGGCTAGAGAACACTTCAGAAGAAATGATTTGCATCACAGGAACAGCTCAGCATACACATACAAATAATGTGCAAGAATCAGTTTGGTGATTGGAGAAAAGGATTGTGAGATAAATGTCACTTGGTGCATATTATATACAGTCCTAACTTACTGTTAATTATATTTTAAAAGATTGGTTATATACCCTTAAAAAGTTGAGACGATCATTGTAAGACGATTTAATGTTAGATAACAGAGCACCTTGACTCTTAATATTAAAACTATTAATTTAATGAACAAATATTTACTGCTTGTTATATTCCAGATCTTGTACTGAGTGCTGAGCCTGCAGCCATAAATAAGCTGTGCAAGGTTCTTGCTGCTTGAAACTTGTTGACAAAAGTGACAAAAATATGCAGAGGCTCACAGAATATCAGCTAGCAATAAGTACTATGCAGAGAGTTAAACTAAGGTGATGTGATGAAGAGTGCCTTACTGGCTGTTTTGTAATCAAGAAGGCATCAGACATTTGGATATCATGGTGGAGACATATTCAACTTTAAGAACAGCTGCTGCAGCATCCCCAAGGGAAGAGCAAACTCCAGCTTATGGAGGGACAGAGAACAGGTTGGTGTGGTTGGAACACTAGCAAGGAGGAAACTTGTGAAAAGGATTGACAGAGAGGTCGACAAGAACCAGAACACAGAGTCAAGAGCTGGTATTCTTTTTCTGCATGTGATGAGTAGCTATTGGAGGTTTGAAGAAGGAATTTGACTGTATGTCTGTCTCCTGAAATCACCTCTCTAAATGCTGTAACCCTAAGAAGTCCAATCTTCACTTCTTACAGTAACTCCTTATAGTTTGAGATAGATGTTGTATCTTTCATGTTTTCTAGGTTAAGCATACCTGGAACTTTTATGTGCTTTTCCTATGGTGACAGTAAGTCCCTGGAGATGTTTCAGTGGAGAGTGAGTACAGGTTGCTTTGGCTCTTGCTTTCCAGACACCATATTTCTATTGACAGAAACCAATTACAAAAGGAATACAAATAAAATCAACTTCTAACTTTGTAACTGTTTTAGATTTATAGAGAAGTTGCAAAGACAGCGCAGGAAATTTCTGCATATCCTATATCCAGTTTTCCCTGTTAACATATTACCAGTGTATATTTGGCATAACTGGGGAACGAACATTTGTGCATTACTGTTGACTGTGTTTTTCCCTAATATACTTCTTCTCTTCCGAGATCCCATATAGGGTACCACATCACATGAATTGTTATATCTTACTAGCCTCATCTGGATTCTGGCAGTTTCTCGAATTTTCCTTGTTATTCAGACTTCAGCAGTCAGGTATTTCTTAAAATATTTAGTTTGTGATTGTCTGATGTTTTTCTCATGGTTGTGTTAGGGTCATGGGTTGGAGGAGGAAGACCATACCAAGAGTGGATGATATCACCTTGTCAGTGATGACGCTAACCTTCATCATCCAGCCAAGGTTTTTCCAGGTGGACTTACACTATTCTTTCTTTCTGTCCCTCACTCTTTTGGAGAGCAGCTCACTCTCAGGAGGTAGGAAGTTAAATTCCACCTCTTTCAGGGGGAAATATTTACACAAATTACTTAGAATTCTCTGTAGGAGTTTTCCCCTTCTACCTAGTTTTAATCTATTAAATTACTATTTATATCACTCTGGACTTATGGGTATTTATTTGATTCTTTGGATGGTAATCTAATTGTATGTATTTATTTTATTGCTCACATTTTTCTGGCTTTACCCTGTGGAGACTCTTTCACGTTGGCTTCTGTGTCCCTTTGATATACTCTTATTATTTACTTTCTGCTGTGCTTTTAAATCTTTGACGATACTAACTCATGAATCTCTCAGATTATATTGTGATTTTTTTTTTTTTTTTTTGCTGGTGGGCAGGTTGTGGGTTTAAAAATCACCTCTTACCTAGACTACAGTGATAGCCTCTTACCTAGTTTTGGAACTTCCTCTCTAATCCCCTATACCATAGTAAATTTTCTGCCCAGCAATCAGAGTGATCTTTACATACAAATTGGTTATATCATTCTTCACATCAGTGCATAAAGCTGTAAATAGTCTGATTGCTTCTTGTTTCTGTGATATCATCTTTTAAGATTTATATCCCCCCATTCAGTATATATTAGAAATGTGCCTATTATTTCTGTTTCTTGGAAACACCACACTTGTCTACATGGGATCTTTCTAATGTTGGACTTATCTGAAGAATATTCTTCCTTCATATCTTCAAATGGCTGACTTTTCTTCGATGTTACGGTATCAATTCAATGGACACCTTGTGTGAGAAGCCTTTACATGTCACCCAACTGAGGACAGTCTCCTCCTATCAAATTCATGTTCTACATTCTTTATAGAAATCATTATAATAGAATATTTTCTTAATAATTTATTACATTACATGTCTGTTTCTCCCACCATTAACATGTGAACAGTGTCTTGTTTCTCTTGTTTATAGCTATATCTCTAGTTGCATAGCAGTTTCTAGAGGCTCAGTGATTATTTGTTAAATGTTGGTTGATAATGTGATCTCCCTGCCGTAGTGAATTTCCTCCTTAAAAAATAAGACCAACCTAGTTGTCATTAACACTTGGTTCTAACCTGTAAATAAGTCCACAGCCCACACCTTCCCTGTGTGTCCCATGCCTGGCTGATTACTAGTAAGTTCCTACTCTGAAATCCTAAATTGTGAGAGTTTGAGGTGGTAGTTAAACCACGAAAACCTTCCGTTTAGACTAATGTCAATAAAGGTAGTGGTTCTCCCTGTGATTTTTCAACATTTTATACTTCCACGTTTGTATTTGTATTCATCCCATGGCTCTTTCTTGAACACATGGAAGTTAATGTGTTATCATCAATATCTAGAAGCTCAAGCCACCATGCTTTGGAGGGCTTGAAGTCTAGATGCAGTACATTTGATATCTTCTTTATGTTACCAAGTCAGTCCATTCTTTCTCTTATGATGTCTACTTCCTGGTCTTAGAGTTCAAAAGTCATCTCTTTAATAATCCATTGTAGAGTATCTTTGGATGTATATGAAATTCAGTAGTCTTGCTATGGAATTTACATTTTCCCCCTTTACCAGCACTTTTTACACTCCTTGGTCTCATGCAGAATTGTATGATTAAAAAATACTAGTGAGCTTCTCAGACAAGCGCAGTTTTTTAACATGTCTAGAAGTATGCAGTCAATTAGCTACGTCTCATTGTGTGCAGATTTGACACCACATAGCTTACATGAGCTACACAACAATTCAGTCACTATAAAACCACTAATTGTCAATTGCTCACTTGATGATTGCTTATCATTTTAACTAACATATACAGCAAGCACTTCATGTTATAATGTGAGTTGCCTTAGAATCTAGTATTGGCCCGTAGAGGTATCCAGTAGAATCAGTTATTCTCATTTGACCATAATTCTTTCAGAAGGTGTTTCCTTTAGCGTTTGTATGTGCTGTGGTGTGGTCGTTGGTCAACTTTCTTTGTAATGCTCAGTCCGATATTTACATCTGTGAGTTTTGCTGTGGTGTGTTTGTGGGAACAGTACCTGTGTGAGGCTTGGGATACAGGATAGGAAGATGGAAATGTTGAGTCAAGATGTGGTTGCAGCAGAGGCCGTGGCCAATCCTTTGGGGAGCCCTGGAGAGGGATAGCCCTGCTTAGTGTCCTGTGCTTAGGCAAGGAGTTGCACCTTTCCCTTTAACAGTTATTACACACTGCTGTCCCCGAGGGAGAGTGTAGCTTTGGACAAGACACTTTCCTTCAGCCACAGAAGTATCTAGAAGGTTCTCAGCTGTGAGCTGTGGTCAGTCAGTGCAGTGCTGCGGACAGCTGGGGCCGTGAGTCCTTCCTTACTGAAGGGGAGATTTTTCAGTTGTGTGCACAGCATAAGACAGCGTCTCCTATAAGTGAATTCAAGTAAATTTCAGGTCCCTTTCCTAACTTCCTATTAATGATGAATGCATTTACATTCATCCTCAAATCACTGCACTCCCTTTATGGCACAAGATCCTGTATCTACCCTAAATATCTACTTCTTTGCTTTTTTTTTAATCTCTGGGGTCGGGATAATACCACACACACACACAGTGCGCACACAAATCCAGTAGCCTGGCACATAGTTGAGTGCTAAACATTTGTTACATTCTTTTATCAAGACATTTAAATGCACCTTTAACTTAGCTAAGATCCTAACAATTAGATTTCACAGATCCCCTTCTCTCCTTTTAAAATAGAATAATTCCCTTGTCTTGCATCCTTTGGGCATTTTAAGGAAGATGTAGCATTGAAATATAAAGTGTATTTAGGGAACTTTAAAAAGACCAGCAATCCTCGACCCAGAACTCACTCTTTTCCTCCCCACTCAGTGCATCCACCTTCTTGGTGAACACTGGTTTAAAGACTAAAATTTTCTTAGGGCTGAGAGTGTACCTAAGTGGTAGAGTTTGTGCTTCGTGTGCAAACAGCCCCTGGCTTCATTCTCCAGCACCAAAAATAAAAAAATAAATGCTGTAGGTTTCCGGAAGCCTGTAGTGAGGTGGTAATCTGAGAATTTACTGACCAAGTCTTTTATTCATATGTGACAAGAAGGCAGCACATTTCTGCAGCTTTTATGTTAGGTGTACTATAGGATGAGTATTGGAAAAGCTGCTTTCAGAACATTTTTTCCTGTGAAGGAAACTCAAGTCTCAACCTGTTTCATTGATAATGCACTATAACATCTGATCTGAGTCAATGCTGATTATTGTGCAGCACAGCCTGCCAAGAGGTATTATCCTTCCTGCAGCTAACCAGTCTCAGTGCTTCTTTATCAGACATCTCAAACCGTGACAATGTGTTCTCCTTCCAGAATCTCACATGTGTTAAACGAAACAGACACTTGATGATGTCAACAGCGCCTGCCCATTTTTTCTTTGTAGGAACCTAGTTTATGTAAAGAAGTAAATAGTTTAAGATATGACAGAATCAAATTGGTTTGGTATGCTAGCAGTTTACATTAGTCGAGTGGGGCCAGGAATTCAGTCATGATGCATCTGTAGGTGTTCCCTGAAGGAAGGTGAAGTCATGGTGACCATGTTTTAGTATTCTCACCTCTATCTTTACATTCTGGGACTATCCTGTTATGGGTTTTGAACTCTAAACATGTTTTTAAACATATTTCATAACTTAAGTTTAAAAATCTTAATACCTCTTAAGTACTTTTGGAAGGAAAGGGTTAGCATAGGTCAGACCACGTAGATTGTCCTGTCGCTTCTTACCGCCTTCAGATTGAAATGAAAGTTGTTGGTGCCCAGTCTACCCAGCTTACTATCTTCTACTCATTATCAACTACCCGTCTTTCGCCTGCTGCCCACCAGCCACACCAGCTTCCTTAATGTTAATCCAACATGCTGGGACAGCTTCCACCTTAAGACCTGGAACTTGCTTCTTCGTCACCTTGTTCTGCCGTGTGAATGGCTGGCTGGCTCTCTTGAATCCCATAAGTCTTATCAAATGGAACCTCGCGAGTGTCTTCTCTTACAGCTTTTAAACTTTGAGCGGCTGACTTCCCTCCCAACCTTGTTACAATCAATCTTTTCCCCCTCTTTTTCTCCAGGGTTTGGACCACTTTCTGTTACACCATTTATTTATTTGTTATGTTTATTGCTTTCTCAGCTCACTAGCATATAAAGCTTATGGGTACAGGGAGTTCTCCATGTTTTGTCCCCTCATGAATGCCTAGCACCTAAATAATGCTGAAACTAAATAAATGTTTATTGAATGAATGTGTGCAAATAAGATAAAAGAGTGTAATCTACTTGGAAACTGACTTAATAAGACATCAGATCTGGACTGTATACTATGGTTAATCTAGTGTTGTATTCTAACAGTGTAAAAAAACCCCAAAAAAACCCCACTTTTAGAAATCTCATTAGCTCAGATTGTTTTTCATAGGTAGCTTTTAAAAATGTACTTATAAGGTATTTACCCTTTCTCCCTTAGCTTCCTTTCTTTTGCTTCTTGCTTGCCTGTTATGGTGCATAGTCCAATTTTTCACACCTTGTTTAGACTTACATGTTTATTGTAACTCCACTGTTTTAAATTTCCTACCTCCTTAAATCCACAAAGCACTTCAAGAAAGGATTTCCATGTATTATATTTTGTTCAGAAAGTCTTATCTCAGGCAGACATATTTGCCCATTTTCTTTTTTATTTTAAGAAAATTTTATAATCATTTCATACGCAGAGTGCTGTTCCAACAAACTGGGTTAGTATCTCTCCATGAAACTACACATAATAAAACAGCTTCCTAAAAAAAAAGTTAACAATGCATAAAATGCTGATACAGTGCTTTAGAACACTTAATTATTTCTTTCTTCCTCCTATTGTTTATCATTGTTTTGTCAACTTTCCATATGACTACCCACAATGCTTTGAGCTCGGTTTTCTTTGAACATTCCTTTCCTCTGAACTTACCATGAACTTGTGCCTGTAGCGAACTGCCATGGAATACCACAGCCACTTTATACAGGGGAAAGAAAAGTAATACTTTAGTTGTAAAAGGTGCTAAAAACAAGCTCAGATAATATAAAATAGAAAAACACTTGTCTAGTTGCTGTTTTGGGCTGCAGTATGATGCTTGCTTTAAAAGAAGGCCAGTGTAATTTGTACATACTTAAAGAGATTCAGGAATTAAGTTTGTGTAAGGAGGAGGCAGAAAAAAAGAATTATGTTTCATAAGATTAGATGAACTGGAGGAGGAGAAGGATTGCATAAACACCAAATATGATACAGGAGAAGATGGGGTGCATTATCACATATGCAGTGTAGGATGATGTAGAGGATTGTTTGTTTTATGCAGGAGGATAGGAGGAGGGAAGATTTTTTTTCATGTCTGATTATTTTTTTGCATATAGTGTTCTACTGGGAAATTACTGTTCCTTCTGAGAAGAGTAACATGAAAGGGAATCTGTATTGGGAAACAAATCTTGGTTTCTCATTCCAGTTCTTCCAGTGAATAAAAGTGAATGAGAATATTCTATACCAAGAATTGCTCAACTTTTGCAGCCGCAGGTGGTTATTTGGTAAAAGAAGGATGTATGAACCCTGACTGTGGGACATGGTCCAAGTCATGGTGATGTCATGCTTTTATAAAATGGGGGTATTCAATAATCTCTTCTTGTACAGTAGTCCCCTCTTATCTTTGCGGAATATGTTCGAAGACTTGCAATGGACTCATGAACTACAGATAACACCAAACCCTATATGTGTAGATTTTTCCTATATTTGCATACATACCTGTAATAAAGTTTAATTTATATACTAGACACAGTAATAGATTAAACAAGAACAATGTACCATAAAATTTAGCAACTCCAGAATATGAATATGATTTTTTTTCTTGTCAAGTCTAGATTTTTCACCTTTGTGCTTACAGGAGCCAAACTGCAGCATAACTTCTCTTGCACTTTGGGGCATTGTTGAGTAAGATAAGGGCTCCAGTACCATGGACCTTGTCCTCATTTCCTAGATAGCTGTTGAATGATTAGCGGGTGGGTAGCAAATACAGTGTGGATACGTCAGACACAGGTGAGTCACATCCCAAACAGGAGGAGATGGGCCAGTATGAGATTTCATCACAGTACTCAGGACAGCAGGGAATTTAAAACTTACAAATTGTTTATTTCAGACAACAGTTGATTGTGAATAACTGAAACTGGGAAGCAAAACTGAGAGAAAAGAAGGAAGGGAAAAAAAGAACTGAGAGTTGTTATGTACATGTCCCAACTCCCCATGATGAATGTAATCATTATGTACCACATACATGTACTACTAAAATTTTTTTTAAAAACCCAAAATTGTGCATAAGAAGTATGGCTTTGTCACATGGTGGTAAATGTGACTCACTGTGTTGAGTCAGAGTTACAGCAAGGTTCCACAGGACCAGGGATAATGTGTGTCAAACTGTGTATTGTGGCTCTGCTAGGAGACTGCACAATTTTGTTTGTTTTGGTGCCCTTTGCCTCCCACTCACCTTGTGAAGGAATGTGAAAGAAGGAGGGAAGACTATATAGTAGGACTGATGAAGAGTGTGCTAATGAAAATTCAGGCAGGGAGAATTAAGAGTGCTGAGCTACTTCTCTTGTTCTTCCCCACCAAAAACAAACAATGGACAAAAAAGTACAAGTAATGGAATGTCAGGGCAGGATCTGGCTGGCACCTGACTTTAAGCAAGGCAAGAAGCCACTGGGGTGCAGACAGGGAAACTGTAGGAATAAACTACGTTTTCACCACTAGAGAGATTCAGGGATCTCTTGGGGGTCATATGTGAGTTTTGGAAAAGAGACTCGATTATGACCACTTCTGCCACAAAATTCCTCTTGGGTCCCTGCTCTACGCACTGAAGATTTTCTTGCCAGGAGGAATACAGCCTCAGCAGAAAGAGGCTGGATTTGGTTATCTGAAGTAGAAGTTGAGATTCTTCAGTCAGCATTGATGGCATTCCCAGTTCCCAACACTACAGTCTGCAGACCTCAATAAGGCACACCTCTGTGGAATGCATGACGGCACACGCCACAGGAAAGCCGGGGTTGGGATGTTGGTCAGTACAGGGTATAACTACCCCTCCGCAGGCCAAGGAGGACTTTGTCTGTCTCACTTGCCTCTTCCTCTGGTCTTCAGTTTTCACTTGCTTGTCAGTTAGGATGTAACTCAGATTTTTACTGACTAAAATTCCAAATTGCTCTTAATTAATAGAGCTATATATTTAGTAAATCTTTATTGAACAGGTAATATTGCAAAGTACCGTGAACATGTTAAGAAATATGCCCACCAGTTTAGTTCTCCCTTATTTTTGACACAGTTTTAGTCTTCTCAAAAAAAAAAAAATTGCAATTGCATAGATTATTTCCAGGCCTGTCAACATAGTTTGTAATGTGGATATTCACTTCCGCTTGAGTGTATGAGGTGAAAAAGATTGACCTGGGGCGACTGGGGCAGGAATACACATGTTCATAATATTCTTCAGTTAAATGGAGGAAACTAGGGTAGCAAACAATGTCAGTATATTTTATTCATTGTGATCTCATATAATTGACGAGTTGCTTAATTTTATCTCTTTATTTTATAACATCAAAGAACTTCTTTTGCGCATTTGCTTTTTAGGAAACATTTACTAAACAGGTACTAAATACAGGATATTGTGCTAGACATGCATCTTTCCTGTCCTCAAGAAATGTATAATCTAGTTGAGGAAAGAGATTTCATTAGTACAGATTGCAAAATTTAGAAGCATTGTGGTTTGTGAAATGTTAATTTTAATAGTGAGAAATCTCTTATTGCAAGTGCTAGAAACCCAATCTGAAATAATTTAGAGGAGAGGGGATTTGTTGACTCATGTAACTAGAATGTTTAGGAGTGACACTGCAGGGAGAATTAATGCCATTAGGATGGGATATTTCTCTCTCCTCCCACTCCTCATTTTGCTCATCTCCATACTGTCTTCATGCACGGACAGCTCTCTTTTGGAAGCACTCTAGGGTGTGCTATTCTAGCTACTATCTCCAGAGAAAAGAGTGCACACTTTGTGAGGGACAGGCCCGGAAATCTCTTGTACCTGGCCCACTGGAGACTCTGTACCCCTCCTGAGTCACTCACGGTGGCAAAGGAGATGTGGTGCTTTCTTTGTCCAGGCCTTGGTTCAGTGTCTCCCTCTTTGGTGTAGAGGTACTACCTGCCATCAGAGTACTTGCAGTGTAATAATAAAAGGGTATTTTTTTTTTTTTCATGAAGAGAGTGAGAGAGAAAGGATGACAACAAAAACCATAGCTCCATTAGCTCTTTGAGAGACATGGACTAACACTTTAGGAGTGCAGAGAGGTGTTACCAATCACGAAACCTTTCTGATTTCAATAGAGTTTATAGGAAATGGAGAAAGCTTCCCTCCCAGGCAAAGAGACCATACCACAATGTTTACAAAGCTCAAAACAAATTCACTTAATACCCTTTGTTATGACTCGTATCTAGATGTCGCCCAAAAACCTCATGCAGTCACAGCTGGGGCTTTTCAGAGGTGGCTGGATGTAGGGTGTGTGATGCTGGGATCAAGGACGTGCTGCTGGGACTGATTCATGGTGTGATGCTAGGGTTCAGGCTGCCCACCCTGGGTGTGAGTGCTAGCCGCCCTAAGGGTGTGTAGTCTGGAAGTATATAAGGGATGGAAAGATGGTTGTGCTTGTCTTCTGCTGCCTCCTGCCTGCTGTGCGGTGCCCCTCTGCCATTCCACCCTGCCTTGGAGCCCCTCGATTATGGACTGAAACCTTCACCAACTAAAACTGCCCTCCTTTAACTTTGCGTGTTGGGTATCTTGTCTCAGAACAGTAACTAAGACACTCTGTGAGCCTCTTTCTCCATATATTGGAGCACCTTCAAAATAATGCATTCTCCATAATCTTTACTCAGCATCCTCCTCCCCCACCATGATTTCAGTCCTGCAGCAGCAAAGATCACTGGCAACTTCCTGATCTGTAAACATGGTCTCTTTGCTGCACCACTGACTTGCTTCTCTGGGGATTTGATGCTGCGATTCACGCTTAACATCTGGAAACTTTCCCTTCTCTTGGCTTCGGAGACACTGTTCTCTCCTGGGTCTTTTCTGCCTACTTCTGAATGTTCTTTCTGAGTCACTGCCATTAGCCCCTTTATTTCTGACCTCGCTTTAATGTCTCCTTTCCCACAAGTCAAGCATGACTCTCTTCCCATTGTAAAAGTTCTTATTCAGCCAGTCCCATTTGTTGTCTTGGCATCCGTGACCACCTCTCTATATTCATCTACACCTGTAGCCCTGTCATAGTTCTAATCTCTCCCTGTTGACCTAAACTCCATGCTCCATAAAGATTACGAATTAAACATTTCCCTTACAGTATTTTTCTATTCTATTCTTACCATTCACCCTCAGTTTTAACTTCTAGTTCATATCTTGCCAGCATCCCATAAAAGCTTCAGAAGATGAGGAGGAGGGTAGCTCCCTTTCAAGGTTATGGCTACAAAAAAAGACTTCAGTTACCAGTGCTATAATTTTCCCCCTCAGTTTTCTTGTCATGTTTTACATTTAAAACATCAAAGAATTCAAAATTAACTACTACACTGCTGCCTTTAATCGTATGTCTGTCCTTAGCACTCTGCAGTGCCCAACTCAAGACAAACGTAGCTCATTCTTAATCAAGTGAGCGCTCTTACCAAGTTAACTCCCACAATTTTCGTCAAAAGGAATATCACTTATTGACTGCTTCAAAAAGCATGTTTCAAAGGTCTCTTGAATATTACTGTTTCTTCAGTTGCGCTGACAACAATTCTGGTGATTTTCCCAGTTCATTTTCATAGAAACCTTTGCTAACTGTAGCCAACTTCTTTATCATTTATTTTGCTGAAGATACAGCCTTAAACATCATTTTATCCATCTGAGAACAATCGCTGCACAATTTTCACCCCTCTTTATTCATCTCATAAATCATAAATTACAGTATATAAGGACATTTAACTTATTATATTTTAGTACTAAGAGTCTGTTCTCATTTATTTTATCTTTTGAAGCATGATACAATATTTATTTTAGGAGAAATTTATAACTATTTTGTTAAAAAATGCATGATCATTGTAGAAGTTTAGAAAGCACTTATGAGCCAAAAGAAGCAAATAAAATCCTATGCACAAGTAACTACTGTTAAATGCACCTAGAACTTCCTTTCTTTCATTTAGGAATATAAATCTTTTTCCAACAGGCTTTGTGGTTAGTGCTTTATAAATATTATCTGACTCCTCACATCATTGCATGTGATTGCAAGAAATAGACCATCAAGGACCCGAGGAACACATATTTTCTATTTTTAATGGACTCGCAACTCTAGTAAGTGGTACAACCAATCTTCTAATTCAGGTCTCTGGGCTTCACTCTACTAAAAACCACAACACAATAGAGAGAGGACCCAATAGAGACAGATAATAGAATATCTCTCTGTCTGTCTGTCTCTCTCTCTCCATCCTTCCAACGATCTGTTGGTGACACTCAGAGCATACTTACCTGCTTGCTCAGTGCCCTCATTCTGCCTGTAATTGGGAATTCTGAGGTGAGGTAACATTGTCATGAGGCTGTGAAAGGAAACAAGGAAACCTTCCACCAAGTGGAAAGAAGAGAATAATTTTCCCCGATGGTTCAGAGAGAAATGTTTGAAGTTGTATTAAAAACTCTGTACGGTGCTTGTTCTGTTTCTTCTCTGTGCTTGCACGCTGTCACCAAGGGCTCTAGACCTTGCTGACTAATTTTCAAGAGATACTATTATCATCAAGAAATGTGTTATCAACTACTAAGTTCCTTAGCTTAATTCCTGCTCCTTTTTCCAGGCATTAGGAACTTGCATGGGATACATGAGTTCTACTAACCTGTTACAGATACACAGTTCTCTTCTTGGGTACCAAGGAATGTATAGAATTTGAAAGAGAAATATGATCAATGGGTATAATGTTTCTGTTTTGTGAAGTGTGTAAATTCTGGACATCTATTTGTAGTTAACTACCTGCAGGTGACAATATGGTATTGTGTGCTTTAAAATATGCTAGGAGAACAAACCTCATATTAAGTGTTCTTACCCCAAAACAAGACCCACAAAAGAATACAAGCAAAGTTTTGGAGGTGTTGGATGTATTGGTATTCTTGATTGTGATTGTGGCATCAGTGTATGCATATGTTCAGACTTATCATGATGTCTGTATTAAGTGCGTGTAACTTTTTATATCACCTATACTGCAAGAAGACTAAAAATGGAATGGTGTGAGTGATGGGTACTTCAGTCCCTCCGTGCGCTATTCAGTACACACACACACATACACACACACACTTGCCTCTCTGTTATCATGGTTCTCATGGTTCTTATTATCTTTGTTCTTGGGATGGAAAACAGACTGTTCATAATTTAAGCAGTCTGAGTTGGAACCCTACTTTTACTACTTATTCTGTGATCTTAAGTTTATTACATCATCTCCTTGGTCCCAGTTCTGTCATTTGAGGTATAGAGATAGATGTTCACTGACAGATCTACAGTGAATATATGTTCTTATTCAAACAATGAATATATGTTCTTATTAAAAAAACAGTATGACAGCCTTGTACTTGTTATTTGTCCTCCTATGGGGAAGGGAACACATTTTCATGATCTCTTTTGCAAAAAACAAAGCTTCATTTTGGTTAAATGCCAATATGGAATACAGTAACAGAATTATAAGAGTCTCAAGAATAAAGACACCTCAGAAATAATTCAGTTCAACTTTCCATTCT
The DNA here is from genome assembly GCA_004026905.1 of Hystrix cristata. Classification (NCBI taxonomy): domain Eukaryota; kingdom Metazoa; phylum Chordata; class Mammalia; order Rodentia; family Hystricidae; genus Hystrix; species Hystrix cristata. The sequence continues at coordinate 35,226 of PVJO010000670.1, forward strand.
CGAAGATGAACAGCTGAGGTTCAGAACTGTGAGATAAGCTGATTGGTGGTAGAGCAAAGACTCCACCATCTTACACATTGCCTTGGTATAAATAAATTACTGCTTGGGGCTGACAAAAGAGCTAACATTTACAGCATGTTATTTTGTGAATGGTTCTTGAAAGTAAGTTATATTCCAGATTGACCTCTGTAATCCAAAAGAAAATTTAATCCTGGAAATGTAGTTGCTTATATATCAACAATGAAAGTTTTAAAATATTAGAAAATGATCTCTTTACTCCTAGGACTAGGATCTTTTATAATGAAGCACAACTGTTGTCTTCAACAAAAGAGCAAATTTGGCTGGGTGTAGCAGTGCACACCTGTAATCCCCAGCATTCTGGAGGCCCAGCTTCAATCTGCAGTACCTGCTCCTCCAAAAAAAGAAAAAAGATCTTAACTGTGTGCGTTTGTGTGTGTGTGTATGTGTGAGTGTGTGTGCGTCTGTGTGTGTGTGTGGTCTTTTTTTTAAATCTTGCTTTACCTTATAGACCAACCATTTATTTTCATTTTATTAATGCTCCTAAATTTAATGAATTTTACGTATTAAATATTGCCTATTAAATGAATTTTACCTATTAAATACCTATCATTAATATCATACTCATACACTTCAGATGTCCTGGAGTATTATTTTATGGTGGTTAAATTTTTATGCTGCTTTTGAAGAGATACCTTCTTGTCTGAGTAGTAATAAAAGTGTGGATTTACCACTTCTCATAACTGCGTTTTGCAAGTTTTATAGTCCTTTGGAGACAGGCTCTCTGGAAGCCTTGCCAGTCAGCAAACACCCAAGATTAGTAACATGAGTGACTTGATGGTTTTGGTTTTGGTATCTTGCAAAAATTATGGATTAGGTTTTTTTTTTTTGTAGTGGGGATCGAACTCTGGGGCTTCTGCTTGCTAGGCAAGCACACCACTGAACTAAATCCCCAGCCTAGATTATTTTTTACAGAAGCATCATGTATATTCCGTTCTTTAACTGTTAGCTCATATTTCAGATAAGGTATTTATGTGCACTAAATTGTACCCTTTTCTAAGAGTGATTTAATGATAAGCAAAAACTATGTTAATAGATTTGGGTTTTGGGGATAAAATTGTTTTTCTTTCAAAAATTCAAATTTCACACTTGAAAATTTGAAAAATGGTAATTTCAGTTTCAGTTGACTTACTTGTGGAACAGATAAACATGCTTATAACAGAGCCAGGTGTTGTGGTACACACCTGCAGCCTTCACAGTTGAGAGGCTGAGTCAGGAAGATCTCAGGTTCGAGGGTAGCCTGGAATACATATCAAGATCCCTTCTCAAAAAATCAATGGCAGACAGACGTGACTTGTCTCCTTGCTTGTCCTATCAGATTGTGAACATAAACATGCAGCTCATTGCATTGAATGCTGTTCATATGATCTTTCAACTTTTTGAAGTTTGTTTAATCAAATAAAAATAAAAATATACTGACAGGATAACATTTGTGTATTTTCCTGCTTTAGATATTGAAGGGTATATTTTCAATGACCTAAAAACTCCTTTTTATAAAGAGTCCAGTTTTAAATAGGAGGGCTTTGAGCTCATGTAATGTTTTTAAAATTCCCTCCCTTCCTCCATCCCTCATCCTCCCCCCGACCAACTCCCAACGGAAAGTAGCTTGATCAGAAAGCAACACCAAGTATATAAATCATTCTTTGAAATTTCTTTTGTAGAAGTGTTTACTGTATCCATCCTCCCCACTCCATCTCTGTTCAAGAATGTTGAAAGCAATTAATTTTTATCATTAAGTTATGAGCACCAACTAAGTATCAGGGACTTTTTTAGTAATAAAAATAAGTAAGGTTATATGATTGCTCACCATATGGTTTGCAGTATTCCAATAACTTTACAGATGCTAGTACAGTTCTTCACAGGTACCCGGGAAAGGCACAGAAAAATTACTTGTCTTGCCTAAGATCGCATAGCTGTTAAGTGGTAGAGCTGATATTTAAATATTAGTAGTCTGGCTTCCGGTCCTCTGCCCACTCTGCTGTTTTCCAGCCGGTGCCCTGCAATGTCCCCAAGTTGTAAAATGCTTTTAAAATGATGGCCTTCCATGTTTACTTAGTAGTCCTATAGCATGATGAGCAAAATAACTTTTTAAAGAATAGAGTTTCCATGACTTCTTAATTTTTTTCCCCAGTCTAATTGATCCTTGCCGTGGAAGGGCTGCTTGCTTTTCCTGTTGTGTCTAGTTGGCACATTGATTTAAAAAATGCACTTGATGCCTGGTAAAGATAGACAAGTTTGTATATTTGAAATTCTGCGTGGAAGAGCTATTAGAAAAAAATAAAGTTTCCCAGGTTGTTCAGATGGGTCAGAAAGGTCAGTCCTAGATGTTTTTGTAAAATCAGATCTTTTGCCTCTTTGGATGATAGGTGTCAGTAAAACATTGGGTTCATTTAAGATGCGTAATACGGAGAGTTACAATAAGTAATTGATGTAGTCCCAGACTTTCCCTTCCTCTCATTGAAGCCAAAAGATTAATTTTAACTTTCTCAAAAATAAATATGGAATGCAGTGTAGTATTTGGGAGGTTTATTGGCACACACCTCTACTGTGTGTTTTTCATTTTAGGCCCAGAGTCTCTACAGTCAGCAACAAAAGATCTGAAAAATCAATATTTAGGTTCTGAGACTTCCGAATAAGGGTGTAAGGGCAGAGTTTTCTACCTTTTCAATTTGCCCCCTGATGTTTTCTAGTTTCCTTGCCCTAGCTTTCCTTGAGATAGGAAAAGGAGGAAAGTTTTATCAACCCCCAGTGGATAATTCCACCATTGTGGATTTCTGCCTGTTAGTCTTTTACTGTTACACACATTCACACCTCATATATTTTGCTCTAAAAGCAGAACATCTGAGATGATTCTGTGGTTGAAAAAGATCTCAAAGAGATGGAAGATGGATTTAATGTTGCCTTTTTTAGATATTGCTGTAAATAGAATGGCAGCTGTCCTCAGATGCATAGCAGATATATAGTACATATGCTGAACAGAAACAGATAAAAGATTGCACTCAATCCTCTCAAAAAGTAGCATTTTAGCCATGGAGTCAGTCATCTAATTTTTAACCACCCTGCATTTTATTCTATCTCCTCATGGGCTGAAATCCCATGTTTTGAAGGTGACTCAAGAAGAGAAAAATTTGCTGTTGTCCTCAACTAGGTTTAAAGCAACCTGTAATATATTAATTCTGTAAGGAATTTAAATCAACAAACATTTCTGGAATACTTATCCATGATGCATCCTTCTTGGTGATGCTGGGGATAGGTAAGACATGGTTCTTTCAAAAAATGGCTTCTCTTATAGAAAAGGCAGAAGCAGAAATTTACCATGCAAGATGAAATGTGATAATCACAGTAAATGAGGGCTGATAGATATCTTTAGTTTAGTAATAGCTGAACATTTATCAAACACTTTTGTTTTAGATACATTGCTAATAGGTACTGTGGATGCCAGTAAGAACTAAACGCATTCTACCAGGTCCTCAAGAGAGGTGGCTTATAAACTAATAATTGCATTTAATAATGGAATATATAGTTCAGAAGTTCAGGAGTAACAGAAAAATGGAAAATTAATTTTGCTGCATGGTAGTGGCTTCATAGAGGAGGTAAGGAGTGACCAGGGTTGTTAGACAAGAATAGGAGTTCACTCAATAAACAATGAGGGGCAAAGACAATGCAAGAAGGCATCTCAGAGATGGAATATCATGCTCTGAGATAAAATGGTGTGTGACTTTGTAGCATACTGGCGACTCTAAAGTGGCTGGGACTGCTGTTCTGTATACTTTCTGTCCATTGTGAAGGATGTTTGGTGCACTTAGCGAAATGGGATTAGGAAAGTCTCGACCAAAAGCCAGGTACATTGTATAGGTAAGTTTTTGTTTTTATGGTGCCATCATACGTGCTTTGTCTTTAAGACAGATCTGGTTTTGAACGCGGGCTGTGAAACTTATTTTCTTGTGATTGTGAGCGATTTTCTGAACTTCTCAGACCTCAGCTTCTTCAACAGTTAATGTGGGTTCTGATGCTTAATGTAAACAATACATTGATACGTCCTGTGTAACAGTGGTTTCAGTTGTTGCTCTTTCGATGTTTTTGCCCGGCGTTTCTTTAATGGGCTTCCTCACTGAAGTCTAAAACATCACTGCGCATCCTAGATACACCACAGTTGCCATTCATTTCATGGAGTCTGGATTGTAGTTCAGGGATGAGGGTGAGGAACTTGAAGGCACTCTGGAATGGGAGTTTGGGGACCCGAACTCTAGTCCTACCTCAGCCACAAACCGAAACCTGTGTCCTTGACTCAGAGCGCACACTGCACGTCCATTCTTACCTGTTCGGGCTAAAAGTCTTCTTGGCTCGTGTCCTTGTCAGTATGTCTAGTTTCTGAGGAGCAGCCCAGTGACTTGAAAGAGATAAACAACTTAATTCTGGTAAAAGACTGACTAAATCAGAAATTTTCTTTTACATTTTCTGTTTGGGGGAAAAGCTGCCTATAGCAACTAAACTCATTTTAAAGAATGGTGATTTCCCTTTTTTTGTAAAAATGACAAATCTCAGAGTAAGTGCCCCCCGAAGGTCATTAAATGTGCAGAAAGGTAATGAGCAGCTGGCCCAGGAAAGGGAAGAGGGGTGTGGTCTGACGGTCTGCCTGCATGGTGTGGTTTTGTGGTTTAGTGGCTCTTAGAAGCGGAATGCCTGTTGAGATCCTGTGGGTCACAGCATTTGGAAAATGCCAGTGAATCATGTTGGTGATTGGTGAGACTCCATATCCTGAGAAAACTTGGTGCCGAGTAAGGAACGTAAGTGCTCCTTTCCATAAATTAATTGTATGTTCATGAGTGATGAGTGTTCATTCGCAGAGTATACAGAGACCCCCAACCCTCAGATGGAGACAGTAGAGTCACAGTCAAGGTGTGCTACCTCCAGACTCCAGACCACAGCACTTTGATACTACTTTCTTCTATGACAAAATCTAACTGCTGTTTTCACTGCACATTAATACTGTTATCATATTGAAATGATAGCATGTACGGTCTGTAGTCTCTTAATGTTGACAGTTTTCTCGCCCCTCTATTTCCTTCCTTTGTTTCCGGCGTTAATCTGGTAACCAGCCACTTATCATACTGATTATCTTGTAATCGAAACTGTAAAAGCCCATGGCAGGTAAACCTATGGCAGGCAGATGGTCTCCCCAGTATGTCAGCTGTCTCAGAGTCACTTTTTTTTTTTTTTTAAATACTACAATGTGGTGGTGGGAGGAGGGGACAACAAAAGCAACAACCATAAAGAAAAAGAGCCAGATCATACAATTTGAAATTTAACAGAATGTATTTGCTAACACTTTTGAAGTTGCCTTAAGACAAAAATTCATTATGGAAGCTTCTTTTGTGGAGCATGAAGAGAAGGAGGGGAAAGTATAGTGTTGGGAAGAGCATGGAGGTTGTTACAGCAGATTTGCGGAAGCCGTACTTGTGAGTTTGGTCTTTGGTGGGCTTATTCTGGGAGGTGATGAGGAGAGGCAGAAATGCCCCCAAGCTATTGATTGCTTTTGTTTGTTCTCATAGTTGCCTAGGGGGGAAAAAGCACTTGTTTAAGCAAGAGTATATTCCATAAAAACTAACAATTATGGTTGGGTTTTTGAAAAAGAAAATTACATTAAAGATGAATGAGAGTATATTGAAATAATTACATTTTAAGGTGTGTAACATTAAAAGATATTGAATAGAATATCGACTGTTTTGTGGAAATAGCAATAATGAGATTCCTGTCACCTAATCTTACAATAATTGGGTTATTACTATGCAAATGAAGGTATTACTTTAAAAAAAGTAAGGAAGCAAGACAGATCCTTGAGGCAGTGCTTTATCTATTCTTAAAGCTGTGCTGCCAATTCTTCTTAGACTGAAGATCCTTTTCTAAACAGTTTGGAGATGCTCATTTTATTATTTGCTCCTGAAATTGCACTATAGTATTTTTCAGCTGCCACAGGTAGCAGATTGGTGTCTAGTGATTTTATATATATATTTTGAGCTTTCTGTAGAACCCAAAAGAATAATTATTTTGTGCAATTATTGCCTACTGTCATTTTTTTTTTTAGTGAAATAGAGTGATTTTTTCTGCCAAACAGGCATGCTGGAGTCCTTATCTCCACTTCGCATGCAGCTCTGTCATTGCCGTGTAGTGTCAGGTGGTGCCTGTGTGTCTCAAAAGCCACCAGGTCATTTTGGGTTTGCAGACCTCCTAGGACACCTTTGTGACTGAGGAAGTGATTCCATTACTCCTCAGTCATACTCAAATCAATAGTCCATACATTGCTGTCTCCACTGTGTCCATTTAAGCTCCTGTGGCACCCATCAAATGAACAGAAATATGGGACGATTGCCATTTTAGTTCATGACCCAGGTAAATACCTGTGTGTTCAGCAGGGAATGGTATTTCAAACTCTTGACTGCTGAGGCTTTGGGTAAAAGGTGATTATATTTCCTGGGACTGTTGTATGATTTCTACACGCTGCTAGCTAGATAAAATATCCTGTTTATGTGGAAGGATATGGAATTTCACTTTAAAAGTTCTCTTATATTCCTACATAGAGAAAGCATTAAAACCAGCTGTAGACTGAGCCTTATTGAAATCTCACAATGAAGTTTTTATAGTTTTAATACTCTTTGGTAGTATATACTGGATTAATCAGAGCCAAGGAGATTTGAGGAAATCACAAAAGACAAATTTCATTTACGGAGTACTTTTGGTTCCAAGGATTAGGAGGTCAAGAAAATATAAGCGTTATCAGTTTATTTCAGAATCAATTGTGACTTGAGAGACTTTATAAATGTCATGGACAACTGCTTTCTACCTTATGTCCTTCTGTCATTCTTGGGTTAGAACTAGGCTCAGAGTGGCCACTGCATATTACATTTCTGCTATTCTCTGTTTGTTTAGTAGAGAAATTGTAGAATAAACTTCTATACATATAAGAACATATTTATGTATTTTTGTTATAAGGCGTAATTTTTCAAATATATATAACATTTCCATCAAATTACAATTCTGAAAATATTCTAGTTCTCTGCATTTCAGTCATCTACCTAATTCTTTCAAGAGTGTGGGTAACACTTACTAGACATGCAGAATTCTGGCATGTCACTTAGGTTAGAATACATTTCAGTGCTTTTACAAGCAACCCTAAAATGTTACTCTTGAAGTTTGTTATTTTTTCAGGTGCTTCTGAGGTCAGCTCTCCACCATGCTGCCTCAGTTTCCCAGACTTCTTGATATAATGGTACCTTTGTACCAATACCTGCTTCCATGATTTCCCAGGCTGGGAAAGAAAGGGCTGCAGAGTGCAGCACTGGCACTTAATTGCTTTACTCCATAAGTGGCAAGCGTTCCTTCTCATATTTCATCACTAAAACTACTCATAATTATCCCTCTTAATTTCAGTGGGTTGGGACATGTAGAGGGGAACTAGATATTGATCAATATTATGAATGTTGACCATACCCAGTATTGATTTATTCCACTTACTGAAAATGCCTTTGAAATGTGAGGCATCACTCATGACGTGTGGGCTAAACTACAGCAAGGAGTATAATGAATGGCTTTCATTAGGAACACTAAGCATCCTCCCCTAGTCGTTGATGCACCCATTGGTTTAGACTTCCACAGACCTTGCTCTTCTGGGGTTTTGTGGAACAGGTTTTACCTTGACTGAGGTCACTGTGCAGTCAACCTTTACAGATGGGATTAGAGTGAGCTTTTAAATTACAGCTGTGGCCAACCTGCAGTAATGACAAACATTGCAGAAGAATGCCCTTTGTCCAGCTTTGATGAGGATTGGTGACATTAAATACAGCTCATGGTTTCCCTGGTTGGAAAACTGTTGATTTGTAGAAGTCGGAGACGTGAGAATCAGTACATCTTCTACTCATTCTGACAGGATCTATAAAGAAATCGAGAACACTCTTAATATAATGAATGTCCTATTACCTTTTTGAACAAACCAGAATATTTGAAACAAATAGATGTTTAGCAAAAATAACACAAGTTTGTATCTTATTTGCTTGTGTTGAGTAGCAAACAAGAAAACAGGAATGTGTTCGACTGGGAGCAGGGAAATATTTCACCACCAAGTATAACGGCATTCTAATTGCATCCTCAAGTGAGCAGTAGTAAAAACTACCAACGTGGGAGCAGGAAGCTAACGAAGGATGTCATTAATATTCCACTTAAACCATATGAGAGCTTCATCAGAGCTACATATGGAAGTACACTGGCAAAGGATATCACTTGTTTGGCTTCTGTGGCAATCAGGAAAGTATTCTAATTGCAAATAACAGATTAGTGACATACAGGTGCATAACATACCATTCTATTTTTTTCTTTTTTCATTTCAGTTTTATATTGCAAAGAAACATGAAAATACTAAAGACAAGCTCCATAAATGGTGTTAGGTGATTTATGAGAGGTGAGCAATCTTGTAGCCACCATCCAGGTTAAGAAGTAGTTTTCAAACAATTTTAGAACCTCCTCTATGTGCTCCATTCTGTTCACAGCCCCATTTCTGTCTCTAGAAATAATCGTCAGAATTTTGAGAGTAATCAGTTCCTTGCATTTCATTACATTTTGTCATCCAATTATGCTTCTGTAGACACTGTAATTTTGCCCATTAAAAAATTCCTGATATGTCCTTGGAGTCTCAGTCTGTAGATTCCCCACCATTTCAACCTTTTCCTTACAATTTAACTGTTGGAGAATCTGGGTCATTCCAGTGGGATTTTGTTGATTGCATACTCGTGGTGCAGTTTAACATGTTCCTCTTTCCTTTGTACTTTCTGAGAAAGGGTAGCTGCCTCCAGAGACTTGATCAGGCAGGTGTGATTTGTTTGCTGGACTCTAAAAGGTGGTGTGATTTTTTTTTTTTCCATGAAGAGGAACATAATGCTGCTTAGCATTCTTCTTTTTTCTCATTAACAACCACTGATGCGCAATGCTTAAAATTAATGGGGGCTGGGGATTTAACTCCAGGGTTACAGTGCTCGCCTCACAAGCACAAGGCTCTGAGTTGGATCCCCAAAACCAAAAAAACAAAACAAAATGAAAAACAAAAAACTTAACTATTGGGGTTGAGGATTTAGTTCAGTGGTTAGAGTTCGATCCCCAGCACACGCACGCGCGCGCGCACACACACACACACACACACACACACACACAGAGACAGAATTGTAATTCATCAGGAGCTGTAACATAGAAATAGCCTCATTATATCATCTTGTTTTTCATTTATTAGCCATAATAGTTTTATGAAAATGCACTTCCCTGTCTACTTTTTGGGTAGAGTTTATATAGAAAAACCAGGATGAATACTTGGGTATGTCTTTTTATTCACTCCATTCTGAAGATAATGAATTGGCTTTCTTTCATCCTTCGAAGGTAACTAAGTAATATCCCTCAAATATCATTGTGAATTCATGAGTTGAAGCATTTAAATGAGTTTGATCCATTGCAGTTCTGATCCTTCAAAAGAATAAGATCAAAGAAGAATGAGGTCAAATTGTCTCATCTGTGATTACTGGAAACTTCCTCAAGTTGGTTCTTGAGTACTTTGATGTAACTGTAGTCATCTTTGATACCTTCTTGCTCCATTGTTTGTAAGAAGCCCTGTGGTTCTGCACACCCAACGTGTTCATTTGTCCTCATGTGGTCATTATTTATAGGCCTAAAATTAAGACAGTTATTTTATGTGCTCAAAATTTTCAACTCCAGTACTCAAATGTCCAGCATGGTTTGATAAATATTGTTTCATCTTGATCACCACTTACCAATGCTTATCTGCTGCAGTGATTCCCTCAGAAGTTGTCATATATACTGTATTAATTCACACTCATATTCTGTAAACATTTACAAGTTATTGTTGAAAAAAAATAGATTATCATTATTTTATAGAGCAAACACAGCCCATATCAGAATCAGCTGAAATTATTAATTGCAGCGTTTGCTGCTGAAACATAGACACTTACGCAATCTGTAACATTTGCTAGTTCAGACAATTTCTTGAGGTTGGTCCTAATCTATAAGGAACTCTTTCCACTAATATGACTAGGGAGTAAAATGTCCCTACTCTTAACAATTGTGTATGGTGATAGAGGAAGGGAGAACATGCTGGAGTTATGGGATCAGATGTTTTCTTTTCATGAGAACCTTGGTCTCTATTGTCTGGGAAAATGACTGGTTACGAGGTGGAGACTCAAGGATATATTTCCTGGGCTAGTCCAAGATCTCTCAGTAGGAAGATACGTGGTCCACTCTAGAGAGAATAAACCGGGACTAACAGAGTTATAGATGCTGAAGACCTGGTTCAAAGAGCTCCTGAGATGAAAGTGTGTGGATCCTGTTATCTCTGCCTTCTTCCAAAAATCTAGGGCCTGCCCTCATCTTGCTTGGGCCTGTCTGCAGGCCTGTTCATCAAGTTCTTCCTGACCTCTCAGTACCAAGCAGAGACCACCCAGTTTCATGGCATCTTCAAGTCTTCCCAGCACTCTTCTCTGACCCAAGAATTTCACACTTCCAAAATGAGTTTTCTGTAAATTTTGATGTTGTTGTATTTTATTTCAGGTGCTATTTAATTTTTGTGTGTGTGTGTTGACATACAAACCTGTATTTTGTCGTTAACACCCCATTCCTGACTTTCTGGGAATGCGTTTCTCATTTTAAATCTTTCTCTGCTAATGACTTTCCTGACTTTGAAGTAGTTAGATCACAGCTTCTTTATTAGGAAGTTTTAATGACTTTGTTTTCCACACATCATCTAACAAAGTACGTTGTGAATATTGCTCAACAAAATATTTATTTAATTTGACTTAATACTCAGAGATGGGTTGAGACTATATTAGTGTTAGGACCAGGAAATTTCATCTTATTCACAGAGCAGACTGGAATACTCTTACTGTGTGAACTTTGGAGTAAGAACTTTAGGATGAAACAACATTTAGCTATCTAACCTAGAGACTGGTGTGTTGATCTACTATCTTTATCTATTCAGTCTTTAATAATATTAGCTGAGGGACGAACTTGGAATTATGTTTTGATTTTAGGGTATAGAATTTGGTGTATTCTTGGCAATTTTGTTTCTAGTCAGGAATAATGGCTTTGTGTTACAAAAAACTTTAAAATACTATTTACTATTCTATCTAAACTAGATGTCAGTTGTCTTAGTTGTCATTTGATCCATGGTGGCTAGAAAGGGGAACAAGTCTTCCTACATAAAATGTGGCCTATTAACAATGGAAAATGGATGAATAAACTTACTTACTTGCTTTTTCATGATTTGTGATCTATGTCGAAGGCGTTTAGTCTGTTCATGCACTGATTTTTAACTGGTAAAGCCAACATTTACCCTTACTCCATGAACATCATCAGCAAAGAGGTATATCTGATTTCCTTTTTAATGTTAAAGACCACAGAGACTTTTCTAAATTAGTAAGGGGATTTGCATAGCGAACTAGTGAAAAATGTTAGGAGCTTTTCATCAGCTGTTTTGGTTTTAGCTACCACTTTGGGGTTTTACACTCTTTCCCTTTCCCACCCCACCTCCCGGAAGCAAACAAAGAAGCATAATTTGCATTGGCTATAGAAATGCCTCTGAGATCTCTGCTGTAAGTGTGCTGGGATTTGGAGTAGAAATCCTGAAAAAGAGAAAGGACAGGGTAAAAGCTCTGTTGACAAGAGAGTTTCATTGCATGTGGTGAGTGCACAACATTAGATGTGGGAATACACACATTCCACAATGTTCCTCTGTTCTCTAAAAATAAAGTCTAGGCGTGTATTCGGTCTGTCTCGTTCCAGAGCTGGACATAGTGGCATGTTAAGCCTTGGTTTTCTTTCCAGTTCAGGTGACTTCTCTATTAAGTGCTCAGCATCTTTGCTCCTTTTCTCTTTTCTTGCCCTTTGGTTAATGTGGTACCACTTGAGTGAGAGGAAGACACGTGGCTTTCTATGTAGGTGATAGTAAATGGTGCTTTATCATCTGGCCAGTGCACTGGGCTGGAACACAAGGGCATTTGAACTCTGTCTTCAGTGCAAAGCATTAACACGTTCAGCTCTCAACTGACAGTAAGTCAAGGAACCCAACCAAGTTAGCTTGTGAACTAAGTGTTTGCCTGGAGTGAAAACAATACATGTATTTGTCTGAGAGGTTGGCTGTTAAATGCTAATTTTTTTCCTCAGTGGGATCAGGTATTTGTTCATAGTTCGGCAGTATTTAAGTGAAGGTAATTTAGACATTTAATCAAATCAAAATCTATTCTAAAAAATAGGAAGGTCTCATTATAGATTCACAGATCTGTGTATTTGTATGCTCTAGGATAATAATAATACTGGGATACGTTTCAGAGAAAAGAGATGAGTGAAAGTAAGAAAAAAATTAATGGATTTGAGTCCAAGAAAATGAAACTCTATTATTTAATTATAGTATCTGACTGTGAATATAAATGGGAGATGAGCAAGAAATTTTTTCTCCAGTTTGGATCATAGAATTCATGACTAAAAGGGAAAGTCTGTCACTCAGCTACACACTAGAAGTTTGATCTTTCATGAAATGAATCAGGGAATATACAAAATATTTTGGGAATTGAGGACAGCCTCTTTTGCACACACCCATGTGTTTTTACATCTAAAGCAAGCAAAACTATAATGTGGAATACATGCCTGTGTCCATCAGATTTTCAACTCTGTGGTGGTCTGGACAGGTGAGAAAAAATTCACTGATACCCAGTGGAAATAGACATGCTAACTTACAATTTCATGTTTGGAACCTCTTGTGGGCTAGTGTTTCCAATATCAGTGCTTAGGCCATTTATTTGTTATCTGTCGCTACTTTTGGCAAGTGGGTAAGTTTAAACCCCAGTATCCTGGTTAAATTCCAATGTAGATGAGTGATGATATTCCATCTGCCATGTTCTTATTTTGCCTTCCTTAAGGAAATGAAGCATAACTAAATTCCAAGCAGACTGTTGACACACTTCGGGTAGAAAGTTAATATTTTTCTCTCTCCTGATGCAGTTTATGGTATCCGACCTTGGTTTTAGCTTAGCTCTGTCATTTGACTCATCTGTAACCTTATGAGAGTTGACTTCGTATCTGTGAAATGTACTTTTTATGAAAGATAAACACTAACCGAGGTAATTATTAAGCCCACTTACAATTTTCATGGGCTGTGAAGTGTCGATGGTCCATGCAATGATAAATAAAATCAGTGGAAAAGTCTAGCGCTTCAAACACTTTTCAGATTTCTATTCAACTTCAATGAATTAGAAAACACATTATCTGAGAAGGTTGTTCCAAAATAGTATACAGTAAATCAAATGGTAGATGTTTTGGTATTTTAAATCAGAGTCAAGTCCATCAGATTTTTTTCCCCCCTGGCTAAACCCAAATCATTTCTCTGTTGTCTTTTTTTTTTTTTTTTTTTGGTAGGAGTTGTGTATATATGTCTAGTTCTAGGTGGAAGAAGAACAAGGAATGTTTCATATAGGTACATTAATTCTGTGTTTAAATTCTTTATATGTTGGTTTTAGCACTTTGCCGAAATTTTCAGTAGGACAAGACATATTGATTCATGACAAACTTCACTCAGCCTGGTAAATGATGACTGCAGCAGGCAGTTATAACTTATGCACATGTAATGTTATATATGTTAGAGGGAACACTACAAATGCTGTATGAAGAGACACTCAGAAACACTGCAGATATGTGAAAGTTGAGTTCTAAAAAAGGTTGGAAAAATAAACAGAGAAAATAATACAATAACAATATAGTGTAATATAATAATATTATAATAAAAAGTAGAGGGGGAAGAAAGCTCAGAAAAGAAAAAAATAGAATTGAAGACATTAGCCCTAACATATCAATAAATAGAGTAAATATAAAGCATCTAAATACAACAATTAAAAGACAGATTGTCAGAGTCTGTTACAAAGCAGGACTCCAGTGTGTTTGTGGTCTATACGGAAATATATTCAATATAATAATGTGGGCAAATTGAAAAGGATGGAAGAACAATAATAAAAAGAAACCTGGAGTTGCCTTGTTAGTATCAGAAATAATAGTTTTAAAAGTAAATAAAATTACCATTGATACAGGATTTTACTTTATTAAAGAGTTGTACCACTAAAATAACATGACAGTTCTAAATGTCTACATACAAAATAACTAAGGTACAAAATATAAGAAGCAAAAACTGACCAAACTGAAAGAAAAATGGACACACTCACAACTACAGTTGAGCTCTCCTCTTCTTTTTGATCTCATTCATGTCCTTAATGTCTCTGTAATCTCAGTTTTTCTTCTCCTACTGGAAGCAGATTTAATATTTTTTATATTTGTATCTTGGAACTTTAAAATTCTTCACTCTGCTTCCTCTATTTAAAAAATAGATCAGTCTAATTCACTCTGTTTTCTTTCATTCTGCTGATCAGTCTGTTTCTGCCTAGGTGGGATTTTAGGATATTAATGGTTTTGAAGTGTCCATTGTGAGAGCTAATACCTCAAAGGTTTAATATCATCATTCTGTACCATGATTTGCCTGTAAATAACTTGATGCTAATTCTCTTTTAGGCTTTTTAATCAGTTCGTGGTACAAAGACACACTGCAAGAGGATTCTTAGAAGTCTTGGACAAGCCTCCCCACATGTGGCAGGTATGTCTCTTATTTAGGTGTAATTTTATGTAAATTTTAAAATTCTTTACAGCCAAACTGAAATTCCATTTATATCTTCCATTTAAGTATGTAGTGGCAATCTGAGGTTGCATGGAAGTTCCACAAGATATTATGAGGTGCTTTTCATAGTCCATTGTCTGTACTTCATTTATTGTTTCTTAGATGCTTCCAGGGGGTCTTCTTGGTCTTCATTTGGTCTCCCTCACACATGGCGCTGGTGGGCTCCATGAAAACCTGCATCCTCTCAGCCCTTGTGGAAGGATGGGGTACAGGGACATTTCAGATTCTGGAGCTGCTCCTTATTTAAACCCTCTCGTCCTCCAGATTTTCAGGGTGGAAGTTAGTCTTCAGTCCATTGGGTCTTCATAACTCCAGGGGATACATTTATTCCTTTTAGAATTGTTCCTCCAGAGCTTTTCTAAACATGCAAAAGCAGCCCCTTCTGTCCCTCTTTCTTGGCAAGAGGAAGGACTTGGCAGTAGGGCAAGTAGCTCTATCCAAAACTTCATAAAGCTTCTTATCCCCCACTGTTTTGATCCTTGAGATCTTTCTGTTAAGTTTTAAAACTATCCATTTCTGAATTTTGATCTGGTCTTTTAGTTTGGAATTTCAAATCTGTTATTGAAGGTACCTTGGTTGAATCTTCTAATGTCTTATCAGTTTGTCCCTACTAGGCAGAGCTGGGGAAGTGGAGTGTGAAGCAGTGAAGGGCAATAACAGTTGTTGCTCCTATTTATTTGTGTCTTGATTACCATCAATTTTCCACTTAAAGGGTTTACACCTACTCTTAACTTGGTTCGCACATAAGAGAGTGTCTCTAAACCTGTGTTCTATGCATGGGAATCATTTCAGAGAGCACTAGGCTCTTGAAACCCCAAACCCAATCATTGGCGCTCTCTCTCTGTTTCCTGCGTGCCTGCTTTTCTGTTGCTATGAGGACAGTATAACTATTGGGCCGACAGCATGGGGAAAGAAGCAAGATTAAGGAAATGAAGTAAAATACTTCAAATATTATGCCCCATGTGATAAAAATACTGCCTGTCCTCTTTGAGCACTTACCATGTGATTTTTTTTTTTTTTTTTTGGTACCAGGGATCGAACTCAGGGCCTCATGCTTGCTATGATTTTTAATTTTTATAATAGCACTGCATGAATTTAGCATTTCGGGAGACCATACACTACTTCTTTGTTATGGCAGCCATACCGAAGTATCTCAAATGGGAGGGTTTAAACAACAGAAATTTATTATCTCACAATTCTGGAGAGTAGTAGTTCTTTTTTTTTAAATTAATTTTATTGGTATACTTTTGATATGCATAATGTTCATATTTGCCACAGGGAATTTATGCCTGTACATAGTATATCTTGAATTTTCTTTTTTTCCCTGTTCCCCCTCCCTCCTTTCAAACCTTCTCTTCCCCGTTTAAAAAAGTTTTGTTTCCATTTTTTCCCTTCTGTTATCCATTTTTTTTTTTTCTTTTTCTCTCTCCAACCCTGTTCCCTTTCCTATTTGAACATTTTCTTCCTACTTCCCAATATGTCTGAAGAATAGTAGTTCTAAATCAGGATGCCTGGAAGGTTGTTTCCTTCTGAGGACTGTGAGGGCAGGATCTTTACCAGCCTTCTTTACTTGGTTTGCAGATGACATTCTTTCCTCTCTGTCTCTTTACATCTCCTCCCCATGCATGTGCTGTGATTCCAATGAGTGTCTTCGAAAGGCCTACCCACATGTGAAAGGCTGGATCACTAGGGTTGCAATATTGGGAGGTGGGTGGAATCTTTGGGAGGTGAGATCTTTTGGGAAGTCCTTAGGGCAGTGGTGTTGTGGTTGGAAGGGGATCGTGGAACCCTGCCATTCTGCTGCTTTCTATTTTGCTTCCTGGCTCATGATGTGAGCAGTTTGTTCCACTCTGTGCTTTCCACCATGATATACCACCTTTGCCTGAAGCCCAAAAGACTGGGGCCAAATAATTTTGGTTTGGAATCTCCAAAACCATGAGCCAAAGTAAACCTTTTCTCTTTATTAGTTAATGGCCTAAGGTGTTTTGTTATATTGATGGAAAGCTGACTAATACCATGTCTACAACTATGTCCAAATTTCCCCTTTTTATAAGAATACCAATACTATTGGATTAGGGCCTACAATAATGATCTCAACTAATTACCTTTGCAAAGACTGTATTTCCAAATAAGTTCACATTCTCAGGCACACTAGGGTTAGAACTCCAACATATGAATTTTTAGGGGGACACAGTTCAACTCTTTATAGGAGAACTCAAAGAGGCTCAGACCTTGAAGGATCAGTGCAGAGATTCTGTGCCATGACTAGGTGCCTCTACAGCTTGTATGCTTTCTACTACTCTATGCTTCATCTCAGACAACTATTACAGGCAGATTTGTGCAACGAGGAGAATATTCTCTTTCTTTTAAGCAACCAAACCAGGCTGGCTGAGGCATAAATCACCCAACAAAGGAGCTAGTTAGACTTAAGTTTGTACCATCACATGAACTAAGAATAACAAGCTTTCTATGTCCTTGCAGAGGTTCAAACTACTATCATCATATCATTAGCTAGAGAATGAATTTATTCCTGAACTTGAGATATAGATTATGCAAGATTCCAGTGGTTCCACAGCCACTAAAATGGGATCAGCTCGAGTTTGGTGGTATTATTCCTATGGCCTGTGGTTTGCATTTTTGGTGTTCTTGACCTGTGTTTATGTCTAAGTATGCTATGTGTGTGTGGTCTTCTTCACATAGGGCATAGTTAAACAATGAGTAATAGAACAACATATCTAAATCACACAAAAGGAAAAGGATAAACTGTTATAAAGTTTCTGCAGGCATTTACTGGATAATGATAATGAGAGCTTAACTAGAAAAGAATAAAATATGTTCAAATTCAGTGGGGATTATATTTAGGAGAATTATCAGATTGTTTTGAATATTTTCTTTTTAAAAACAATTCTTAGTGCATCCTAAGTGGGAGATAGGAATTATAATAGTGATTTGGAAATGTGGCTTTGCGCACATAAGCATAATTTGAGTTTTGTAATATTTGTCACTGTTTTATTCCAGATGGTAAAAAGTTGCTATTATTCCTTTCAGTTAGGCCCTGAAGTATATGCCTACAGAAATGTCCCTTGTTAGATTTTTCTTGCCAAAACTCTCATAGATGTTCGCTTACTGAGAAATATGTATACTGAGAAGTATTTAAGAGAGAAATACATTTTAATGAAGCAGCAATAAGGATACTTTGCTAAATGTGTAAAAGGATCTAAACATGATTCCAAGTACAGTAAACTTTCGGACCTGCAAATAAGTCTGGCACAGGTGTGAGGTTTTAAAAGAACTGCATAGGAGTTCTAATGAAAATGAGAATAGGTTCAGAAAGATGGTTTCCATTAAAATTTCTATTACAAAATAAATTAGCATATAAAAGTAATATTTTAAAATAAGGGTTAAAAATTGCTGACAATCCAGTAACCAAATTCCAATACCAGTAAGCAGCAGAATTAGCCTTTAATATACACTGATGTGCACCATAAGGACATTTTGATCATTTAGGAACTACATCTGTAATTGAAAAGGAGCTTAAAAATTCCTATCACCCATGACATCATAATGGACCTAACACTGTGGCACGGTACGTATTTGTGATGATGCTGCTACACTGCCTGTTATGTCAAAATGTGACACATGCAGTTATGTTTAGTGCTAAGTATCTAACGGTGATGACAGGCGACTGTAACTGGTTTATGAACTTACTATACTATGTATTATTATTCTAGAATGTACCGTAGAAGGACTTACTTAAAAACTTTGCTGTTAAACAGTATGCTGTGTGATTCTGGCAGCAGCCTCATATGTCTTTTGATTGCAGCAAGAGGCCACATACAATTACTGGACTGTACCATCTAGATTTGTGTAAGCACACTCTATGATGTTCACACAAGGACAAAACCATCTAATGATGTATTTGCCAAAAGGTATCAGAACATATCTAAGAGTCGTGTGTCTAAATTTGTGTCTGCTTTTTCACTAGTTCACTGAGCTGAGAATTACTGAGCACTTCAGTGTAGGCCCTTGGGAAGCAGAGATGGTTAAGACCAGGTTTCTACCCTTAAGAGGCTTTTAATTTGTCAGGGGAAGCCGAAAGTGCATGACTCCTTATAGAAGGTGACGTATGCGATACTGGAGGTGAGTGGACAAAGAAGTTACTGTTAACTTTATTGTCAAGTCTGTGAATGCTTTAAAAGGTAAGTTGCGCTAGAAACTTGAGTAGAAATCTGTTAGCCAGAAAAGAGGAGAAAATACATTTCACTTAGAGAGAAGGGCATCTGCTAAGGTATGGGAGGATGGAAATAACATTACGAGTAACTGTAAATAAAGCAGCATGTCTGGAACAACAGAGAATGAGATTGGAGAAGTAGGTGGGGGTGATACCGTGAGAGGATTGGTGCCAATTATCCTATTGGCAAGAAAGGTTTTCAAGTAGGGAAGGAATATGTTTAGAATTTCATTTTAGAAAAAATTAATCTGCACAATATGATAGGATGGAGAGCTTAGAAGTTACAAACTTTAGGAACTAAGAAATTGGTAGGGAGCCAGATATGCTGAGAAGCTGATAGAAAGCTGAAGTAAATGAAGCTCATGTGGGCCTCTAGCAGTATTTTGGTTGGGACCTTGAAATATGTTCTTATGATCATACATTTTATAAAAATCCAAGTTTGAAACTTCTGTCAGTTATGAATATTCTTTTCTTTCTACACTACCACCCCTCTATTATGCTTCCATTAATGTTGGGTGGCATTGGAGTGCCCTCACAAATGCTGAATTTTCAATTTGCATTTTAAAAACTCCAAATTCTTTAAACTTTGGGCCTCACAAATGCAGATCCAGCCTTTTAAGTGGTACTGCAGATAGGACAGTTTCTGAAAACAGAATTGTAGCTGTAGAGAAGAAGAAGAAGAAGAAAGAAGAAGAAGGAGAAGGAGAAGGAGAAGGAGAAGAAGAAGATGATTATAAGACGAAGAAGATTATAAGACCAAGGGGAAGGAATTAATGGCTATAGTGGTGTGAGGGAAAGCACAGTGCCAAGATTTCTGATATCTATAACTTGGCGAATGTCAAGGCCATTGGCAGAGGGAAAAATAGGGGGAGGTTACTATTTTAAATAACATTTTATTGAACATCTTCGTGTATCATTTTATATTTTTGAACTTTACTATGTCAAAATACGTAAATATTTTATGCACTTTGTTATCTATTACCACATTGCTTTTTAGATAAAGTATGCCATGTAGAACTATTGCAGTTAATGTAGAAATGAGTTTTCTTGTTCGTATCCCCACTAGGACTGGATATTATTATTTCAATTTTTTTCGACTAAATTATTGGGTAAAAGTGGTACTTCCTTTTCGTTTTACTATGAAGTGAGATAAATACCATCCATTATTATGAGCTCTCCGTAGCGATCTCTTTTCAGGGAATAGTTATTGTGGTCTTTTCCTTGTAGTGATTTAGGAAGCATTAGGTCATAGTTGTAAATCTTTTATGTAAGTGGTTATGTTACATACTCTAAATGCATGCCTACATACACACATAGATTTAAAAAGCTAGAAAGAAGTGGGACTAAAACAATTTTTGAAAACCAGATTGTTTTAGAGCAGGTGTCAGCAAACTTTTTCTGAAAAGGACTACAGAGAGGGTATTTTAGTCTTTATAGGCTAAAAGTAAAAGTGGAAAGACTAAATAAGTGCGTTAAGAAAGGGAAATAATTCATATAAATTTTTATTGATGTATTTCAAAATGTTATAATAACTGGGTCAATTTTCATACTAAACATTTACTGATGAGAACAATTGATTCTGAGGGGAAGGGTACATCTCACTTAATTGGAGATTAAAAGTTAATGTATCTGTTATTAAGTTGAGTGTAACTGTTCTTCTGTTGGAAACCACTCTTACTTTGCAGAGAATTAATAGGGCCGTATTGTGCCACCTCTTATTTTAGACAATAACTTTTATAAGTTGTTTGCCAATTGGGCTTTTGCATCGGTCAGCTTTCCATCACTGTAGTATGTACCTGAGATAATGAATTTATTTAAAAAAGAATTATTTTCACTGTCGATTTTAGATCCTGATTTGGTGAACTTATTGGTTTTAGGTCTGAGGGTGGCGAGCGCACATCATGGTAGCACTACTTAGTGGAAAAAAATTGCACTTACCTTGTGTCCGGAAATCAAAAGAGAGTGGGGGAGGGCTTGGGGGTTGCATACAGGCTTTAAGGGCATGTTCTCAGTGACCTAAAAGAGACCATACTGGATACCAAGCCTCTTCCCCCATGAATCTCTGGGGGCACTTAGGTTAAAGTATTTTATTTGATACTAAGCTTTGGTTCCGATGAATACTTTATTTGAACCTAGTCAGCAATTTAATTTCATTGAAATGCGTGTCTCTTCCTGTATATAAAACATGGTGGAGTGTGACTGGGCTTGGTAACTATGCACTCTTAATGAAATTTAGGGTCCATCCAGCAAGAGTATTAGTACATGGAAGCATTTTGTGAGTTTAGATAGACTCAAGAAGTGAAACTGGAAACCAGAGACTGCAGGTCCAGATTTGGTCTGTTGGTTGTATGCATTGGAATGATTTTGAATATTCCCTCTTGTTGACTTCAAGTTGACTTTGAACTGCTAATTCACTTCTGCTAACTTGGGGAGCTTGAGGAGCTTTTGCTTCATCTTTGCTATTGTCAGCAACTTTCTCAAGTCTTAATTCTTCCCCTTCCCTCCCTCAAACACTTTGATATCTTAACTTTTTTAATAATTCACATATCACTTACTAATGCTTTTATTCCTGTGGTTTCAAGAAAGAAAGGAAAGAAGAAGAAGACAAGAAACAAAATGGAAAAATATGAAAAATTTACAAAGCTAATGAACAAATAATTTTACCTATGTCAGAAATTTGGGTATATATCTTGAAAGTTTCAGCTAGAATTTGATTCTCAAATTTAAGAACTTTTTTTCTTTAAACCCTTAATGAATAGATAGAGAAGTCTATTAAGACTTGGATAAGTTTAGCTATTTTCATGAATGTGGTGAATTATTGATTGGATTTCATGAGACTAATGATTACATTAAAAGTTTGTTTTGTCCTTTTAGTCAGTATGAGTGTAAAAATGGGTATCCTTCCATTGTATAATCGCATATGATTGAAATAGAATGAACTCTACATGAAGCCTTATTTTAAATAATATAGCAAACTTTTCTTATATCACTAGCATGTGGATTTTGATTTAATGCTTTAGAACAAAAATATCATGCCATGTATAAACACATATATACTCACACGTAATATATTTTATAATATGTGTAGTTTTAAAAAAATGGTACATCATTAAATTGCAATTGTATGTTATGTAGAGTCAGTACAAGAGAAAATTCATCAAAATTAATTTTGAAATCGTTTCTTCTAATTTCTATAAACTCTTTGGAAGATAATGTTCCTAATTCATACTTCCATAACCTTCCTGACAGTGACCAGTTCAAAGTAACCATACTCATATATGTACTCTTCTTAACCATTATCTTTCTTTCAGCTACTGAAGTATATGAAATTTTTTCAATTCTGTGTGTTTTTTATGCTTTAGATGTGGAAGGTCTTTGCATTTTTAGAAAATTTGTACTGTTTTATAACTCTAAGAATAAACTTTGTTCCAAACACCATTCTTTTTTGTTTTCCACTGAGTTCTCCAATTATTGAAAATTGTTAGTTAGATTCTATGTCTTTGTGTTAGTCAGCTTCCTGTTATGGTAGTAAATACCTGAGATAAATACCTTAGAAAGAAAAAAAGGTGTATTTTGGTTCCTACTTTTGGAAGTTTCAGCCCATTACTAATTGACCCTGTTGCTTTGGACCTGCATATCATGACTGGAACATGTGGTTGAAGCAATGCTTCTCACCTTGTGGCCAGAAAGGAAAGAGAGAGAGACAGAGACAGAGAGACAGAGAGAGACAGAGAGAGAGGGAGACAGAGAAGAAACAAAGACACACACACACACACACACACACATACGTGTGCACATGCACACAGGTCCTACAATTCCCTTCAAGGGCTTGCATTCAGTGACCTGAAATCTTCCACTAAGTCCCATCTTTTAAAATACCCACCACTTCCCAGCGATACCAAGGTAGAAAACAAGCCTTCACCACATGAGCCTTGGGAGCATTCCAGATCCAAATTATAGCAGCCCTTAAATAAAATTCCATTACTTGGTATTTATAATCACAACTGTTAACAAATACCTGATACTTATTATTAGAAAACTTGCTCAGCTGGAGAAGGAATAAATTTAGGTGAAATAAAGTTTCTGGGCCCAGCATACCTGTGGGTCCTTTTGCAGATCTAGGGAACAGTTCTAGAGTTTGGATAGTCACTTGTGTTTCTGTAAAATTTGAAAAGTCAGCTATTCTAAGTGCAATCATTTAAGACTGCTGCTTCTTTCAACTGCACCTTCTTTCCTCTCCTGTTTCAAGGTAGCATCGTAAAGGCCATGGCTATCTTTAGGTGGGGCAAAGTCCACCCAAGAGAGAGTCAAGCGGGGGAAACAGTAGTTTTAGATTAAGTGGGATATAATTATGTTGTTTGGTTACATTGCCATGTACAGTGATGCTGTTGATAACTATGGACCTCGCGACCTCACTAGAGCAAAGCAACACACAGGTTTAGAGTCAGAGGTCATACTGTCCTGTGAACATGTCCTGCAGTGCTGGCACATCATGCCTCAGGTAGTGGGGGAGAAAAGAGCTTTGAGACCTGCACTGCTAAGAGCAAGGCTGTGCAGGATCTTTCCCGTTAGTAGATGTACGTTATTAATCAGTGGAGGGTAAGGTTTGATCGGGACCTAGAAGTTTTTCCCTGTGTTCAGTGCATCATGTAGTTTTTTTCTTTGATGGATACTATACAAATAGAATTTCTCAAAATTTCTGCATTTTTCAGGCACAAACCTGTAGCAGTAATAGAAATGTAAGTACTTTGTATATATACTTGCATGTTTTCCCCATCATTTCTCAATTATGAGTATTTAAAGATAAATTTTGATTAAACACACCAGGTAGAAGAACACTTTTTTCCTGTTCTCTCTATAAAAATGATACTTACAAGGGGGGAAAGAGTATGTAGCCAACAGCTGTAGGGGAAAAAGGCATTGTGAGATGCGTGGTCACGAAACTAATCAATATGAATGTTGTGGGTTTTTTTTTCTGGACTTAACAGATGCTTATGACTTTTCTCAGCATTTTAAAGTATATTGGAATTCTTTACATGGCAGATAAGTATTCACTTTCACTTCAAAGTTATGTATGTATTTTGTGTTCTCTTTCTAAAATTGAGTAATCCTTGGGTCCCCATAAAACTTGGATCCACAAAATAAATACTTACTAAATATTTAACTATCAGGAAGGTAAGGATCACTTGCAGCCTAGCAAGGAGCCGGGCATGTATTTACCACTCATTATTTTTGAAATTGATTATACATCTTCATAAAGCTGATTGTTATTATTGTTCAGTGATTATTTGTATTTTATGTAGATATTAAATAACATCTGGAAATTGTAGGTAAGAAGAATTTCTACCTTTTCATGGTCTTGAGGTGACAAAATCAATCATCGTTATGGGTGAAAGACTATTGAAGTCTTTCATTTAATTAGGGATGTGGTATATGGGAATAAAACTATTGTTTCTCTTAGTCATCTTTTCTGGTTTGACTTGTCAAGAAAGGAAAGAAAGAAGGATCAAAGAAAAGAAAGGAAGAAGAAGGAGAAGGGAAGGATGAAATAAAGAGGAAGGGAGAAAGGAAGAGAGAAAGGAAAAGTAAGCATTGGGAGTTAGAAAATTTTTTGATCATATTAGATTATGACAGAATGCTACCAGAGTCTGCAAACAGAGTCCTCTATTCCTGAAGAGTGACCAAGATGCAGTTAGTCAATGGCACACTCAGGAAGATGGAAAAGAATTATTAAGGCTTTGCCTATACACAAGTCTTACCATGTAGTAAGTTTTGAAGGAAAATTTCTATAACTAGTAGTTTTCAGTGTATTTGTTATGGGATGATTGTCGTCAATAATGCTTGGTTACAGAGAAATCCTTAAGAGGTTGCAAGGAACGAAGTCCAACATCTTCCTTGTAGACATGTTTTACATTTTGCCATTTCCAGCTGTAGTCATCACAAAAACACTCTGTCCTAAACATCTTTGTGTTCACTCATTTTCTACTTGAATGTTGAGGCATACTCCACACACACACACACACACACACACACACACACACACACACAGAGACCCCTTTTTAAAGCATCCACTGAGGTTCCCACAGTGGACAAGACATCACAAAAATACATCCAGGAGAAAATGTTCCTGCATGATTCACCTGATCACTTCTAGTTATGCTGGTGGCTGGCTTCAGCACTGTCAGCTGGAGGCAGCCTGTGCATGGGCGCGGGAGCCAGGAGGAGCTGCTCCTGTGCCGGCACCAATGGGGTTAACCAGCCTTGCCAGCATGAACAATGGAAACTGGGCAGCTCTAAATGAAATGAGCTGAATATTTCATTCGGCCACTCAGCTGCCTGCTCCAATTGCCTCCTTTACTAAAATAAAAGCTTAATCTAAAGTGACAACAACATCAGTTTCTGTGTGCTCCAGTCACACTGAACATGACTTCCTTAACATAAACACTATTTACATGGACCGTCTGGTTATAGCAGGGAATCAGGAGCGTGCCCAGCTAAGACACAGGGTACAATGAAGGACGAGGAGCAGGCAGCTGAGAATTAACATCAGCAAATGAAATCCTGACCCTCAAAGGGCATGTCCCTGATACGTTTTAAAATGAGAGAGCATTGCACCAGTAACCTCAGCCTTTGTAAAGACTACGCCATTTAAAATAAAATAGCACCTTTTCAGTTTAGACACTTAACCAAATGCATTATGTCTGACCCATTTTCCAGCTTCTGTGACACAAGAGGATGGATCCCTAGCTGCAATTATTAGAATCTTTCAAACAGTTGCAACCAATAACCTCCCTCCCCAGACTCCTTCTTATAGAAGCATACACATTTTAGAGAGAAAGGGGACATTCCATTCTGGGAGTACAGACCAGCCCAAGATGTCAGGGGAGTGGGAGTGGGAGTGGGAAGATGTGACCTTTGAACTGAAGACTTTGGTGTTGCTGCTAGCAGTACCCAGGAAACCCTGGATTGAAAGTGGTTTTCAGATGGAGAGGTCTGGGAGATTAGAAGCAGGGATATGACGAGGCATCAGCTTCTCAGGGACCATGAAATAATACAAGGTCCTCCTTTCCAGGAGACTGGAGTCGTTATTGAGGCAGATACCAGTCCTGAATATGCATTATTGCTGGGTTTGCTTCCATGAGGAGGATTGCTATAGTAATAATGCTAGCACACTCTGAGGAGTTTAAAGATCACAAAATTTGGAAATATTTAACTTAATTCTGTTAGAATTATTACCCATTAGTAGAACTTTGTAGTTTTCTTCTAGCTTCATGGATAGGAAAGTTCATATATTTGAACTTTCTTGAACAGAACTTGTTCATATATTTGAAATCACACAGTGAATTGGAGATCAGTAGGGACAGAATATATCCTTTTTGGTCAGTTATTTCTATTTTCTTCAAATTGCCACAAATGCTCTCATTTCTAAACTGGCTTTTCTCTTAAAATTTCCCTTGGGTGAACATTTTTCCAGGGCTTATACCAGACACCGATTTGTGGCTTCTGGGCTCTAAAGTCCTAGGAGTGCTGGCCAAGTGGTTGATCCTCTTTGTACAGAACCATGTTATCTGTCCTTGTCCTCCGTGCTCTGCACCTGAGCGAATGCCTCTGAGGTTTGGTTTAAGGCAGTCAGGCTCACTATTAGACCTGAGGGGAGGGCAATTCCACCCATAAGAGCATCCGTAATGACAAGAGTTGTGGATCCTGTTGTGATCGGAGAAGTATGGAATGACTGCTTCTTGGGTAGGAAACAGATTCCACTGAAGAATGCAGACAAATCAAAAGATGCTTGGGATCATATGTATTTCCTTATTTGGTGGCACAGAATTAGGTTCCTCCTAGGAAGAGCAGTTCCCTCCACATGTTTTTTCCAGGTGATAAGCTGCGAAGACTAGTGGCAGGCATCATCAAGATCTCATCATTCTAGAAGCTTTGGATTTCTGCAATTCGCATCTATGTGGTGGTACATTTTAGATAAGTTCTCATTCATGGTAGATGAAAGGTACTAATTGTTTCAAACAAGTTTTTGAAAAATAAAAATACAATGAGTGATGGGAATAAAAAAATGGGATAATCATCAATATGCCACTGGCTTTCATATAATGATCATTAACAGCCACTTACTGAGACTCTATGAGCTTATCAACATTATGTTACGGGAAATAGTCGTTGGCCTCTTGCAGCCTACCTTTTAGTGAAAAGGTTTATCATAATTTGAAAAAAAGAAAGATCCTATACTTCTGCAGAAAGCCAGTAAGAATATTATGATAGTGCAAAAAAAACCTTTTTGTTGTTTGAAATAACACCCTTCTGGTGTATTTTCATTTTCATTTTGACTTCAGTGAAAAGTGAAGAAGAGGATAAAGAATAAAAGGTCTTTTTCCTTACCATTTATTGAACATTGATCAGCTCTTTCAGGTACTATTCTAGGTGTACTCATAAAAGAATTAAACGTATTTCCTCGCAGTATAGCAAGGATAGAGACAGTCGTATTAATATTAATTGTACAAATTAGTAAATACCTTAATAATATAGATATCAAATGCTCAGAGCAGAAAAGGTGGGGAAAACCACACCTGTCCTGGGAGAACTCTTCAAATGACAAAGACTTTGACAGCTGTTCCCACTTGTAGCCAGCATTGTCTCCAGCTTGGTCTGAGTGTCAGCTGGAAAGAACAACAGCAGTGGTATTGTGGCCCCTGCGCAAATTTGGCTTTAGAGGCAGTCTGTGTCCTGAGGACTGAAGTTAGTAGGAGTCGCTGAAGGCTACTGAGAAACACTTCTGTTGCTACCAGTAAGGCTCTTGATGATCCTGTCTTTTTCCTTTCTGGGTGAGGTCAGCTTTGCCTTATCTGGGGATGTCCCTGCTGCTTTGTAGCCTCTTAGCATGGAGGGCCATGACCAGTCAGAAAGATGGCAAAGTTTCTCTTGTCATAAGTGATAAAGAATTTCAGAGCGCTAATGAGAACATGCCTGAAAATAGACTGGCAATCTGTGAAGTCTCTTCCGTGTTCTTTTAGTCACCTTCACCCTCATTAATTTATGGTATGATCAAGTCTCAGTTCTGGAGACTGTTGTATATCATGCAGCCGCTCATAGTTTTATGTTTTTCCAGTACAGAATGTTTTAAGAACTTTTTATTGTCTTCATCTTCATGTGAATGCATATAAACTATTCTCTATAAAATTCATAAAAAATCCTTTGTGTATTGCAATTTTTGGAGAAATATATACTACATTTGTTGTACATGTTGCATTTGGTCTTATTTTCTTCTATGCGATTGGGTGGAGAA
Organism: Hystrix cristata; assembly: GCA_004026905.1. Lineage (NCBI taxonomy): Eukaryota > Metazoa > Chordata > Mammalia > Rodentia > Hystricidae > Hystrix > Hystrix cristata. The sequence continues at coordinate 63,588 of PVJO010000670.1, forward strand.
GTTTTTCATTATTTTGTCTTTAAACTATTTCGTGTTTAAAATAAAAATATAGAAATTATTTATATAAATGGCATACTACATAATATTTTGATGCATGTACACATTGCATAGTGTTTAAATCTTGTTAAACATATTTATCTCCCTAAACGTTTATCATTTCTTTATGGCAAAACTTTTTAAATCTTTTCTACTAGTCTTTTGAAATGCACAGTATGTTATCTATAGTCACCCTGCTGTGCAAGGAACAATGTTTCTTTCAGCTAAAATTGAAGATAATGTCATATCATGATATTTTTAAATAAGAGTTTTGACATTTTAAAAATATAATTTCCATGGGCTTGGGGATGGATTTAACTCAATGGTAGAGTGCAAGCACAAGGCCCCGAGTTTGATCCCTAGCACTCCCCAAAAATATAATTTCCAAAATGAACACTAGTTTTAATGAAAAGGACCATGTTTTGAATCACAACTCATGTGTAGGATTATAGATCTCACAATTTTCTGATTAATCACTTAATGATTTTATTATCATTTTGAAGTATTAAATCAGTAGTATAACTTTACACATCCATTCAAATACTTAATTTTTAGAAGAGGGGTGAGAGAGTGCAGTACAGGTGATCCTAATGCAGTCCATCCTGCAAGGCTGTGCAAAACCCTTCTCCATGATACCAGGTTGTCATTCTGTTATCTCTGGCCCTTATTGGCCTGTAATTGTGTCTCCTTGGCAGACCACAACCTAAAGAGTCAGCATCCTGATTTTGCAGCAGCTGTTTCTGCAGAAGGTAAATGCCGTGCAGATATTGATGAGCTTGCTAATTTGTTTAGTAGACAGAATTTAGAATGGGGAACAGAATTTGTCTGCTAGCTGTCATCATCCATCAGCCCCAGGCTGCCCCAGGCAGTAGGTTTGCTTTTTGCCAGCTTCTAATTTTGCTCTATTTTTTTCTTAGCTTCAATCTACTTTATTCATTTATTATAATTGGGAGCATGGTGGTTGAGAGAAAAAAGGAAAAAATACTCATGTTCTACTCCCAAGCTTGAAGGTTCTCACATGCTGTTCTTTGATAACAGAGGATTCAGCTCGCACCTATACATCTTGTTGATTAATGTAGTTGGGAAGGAAGACCATGCTTCCCCATGGGACTCTAAAGCACAGTGTGATTGGGGAAACTTGCCAAAGCCATCCTCAGCCCTATATATTTCTCTCTGTCTCCACCAAGATCAGATTTTTTATCATTACATTTATTCCTTTGGATACTCATTCCATTCCATTGAAAACTACTTGTTGAGTGTCCCCTATGTGTTGGATAGTATTATAGATGCTAGAAATATATTGATGAATGAGACAGGAATCTTCTGTTCTGAGAGACTTTAGATTCTAGGGTTGAACATAGAAATGAACAAATATAATGCATTAAGACTATGATCAATCCAATGAGCTAAAGCAGTGGGAGATAGAGTTAGGGTGCTGCTTTAGATAATGAGGTCAGGGTGAATTTTTTGAGGAGATTATCTGAGACTTGAGTGATGAGAGACAAGTTGTGTGATGATCTGCGGAAGACTTTCAGGAGAGGAAATGGCAAAGATAAAAACCCAGAAGAGATACTGAGCTTGTTAAGTTCCAGGAGCAGCAAGAAAGCCAGTGTAGTAGCTAAAGTAGGTGGTGATCATGGGGCGCATTAGGGAAATGAAATTGGGGAGAAATGCAGAGTCACAGTACTTGGATTTTCAGCTTCATTGTGGTTATAAGTGGATGAGTGATGTGGTCAGATGAATACTTTTTCATAGCTCTGTTTGATTTTTGATGCTAATAATTTTAAGTGTTTATAACAATGGTATGATGTTCTCACACGTGCATATGTCAGATGAGCATTTTACAAAGTGTACTGGCTACTCTGTGTAGAGTAGACTGTAGGGGAACAAGAAAGGAAGGTGGGAGGTTGGTGCATAGACAATTACAGTAATCCAGTTTGAGGTGATTTTGGCTTGCACTAGAGTGATAGTAGTGGAGTTGGTGAGAAGCACTCAAATAGTACATATTTCAGATATTTGAATACTCTAGATGACAATTCGATGTAGGGAGTGAGGAAAGGCAAACCATCAAAGGCAAGACTTAGATATTTTTAATTCAAATATTGAAAGTGAGAATGTCCACAATGAACTCACATATTTGGTGGAAGACAGCATGAAATGAAGTAGTTACTGATTTGAAGGTGCTTTTTAAAGATGTATTGTTTGGAATACTACTGTGCCATAAAGAATGCTAAGCTTGAGATATTTCTAGGTAAATGGATGCATCTTGAGACCATACTCTTATGTGAAATAAATCAGACACACATGTTTAAGTACTGCATCATTTCTCTGGTGTGAGAAACTGAAAGTGTAAATAAAGACTAAAATGTAAAAAAAAAATAAATAAATAAAGATCTATTGTTGGTAAATTTAAAATGACATGTAGAAGAAATTTCAAAAGACTCAAAATGGGGGAAGGAGACTTAAAATAGAGGAAGTGTTTATGTTTCTTCCAATATTATGTATTACGAAGTTAGTAAAATCCAAGTTTGTGTTATTTTGCACATTATTTTTGAACCATTAGAAGGAAAGCAGTGCTCAACAGATGCCAGGGTGGATTCTCAAGGATCTATTTAAGGAAAATTAACGTACTTTTTAAAAATAGGGAGGTCTCCCTAATACCAGATATCATCATGGTTTATAAAAGGTAGTTTTGTAATATATTATGATATTCTGATAAGTTGCAAAGGACATACATAGAGTCGACAGTACAGTAATACAGAGTAATAGCTGAGGAATCAAATCTAGAGGAGATAGATCCGTGTTCGACTAAGAGGTAGCTGTCACCTTTACGTTCAGTATGAGATCGTGTCCATAACCAGTGAGATAATCACCCAGCGAAATGTGTGCTGGCCCATTCACATGTGTCTGGTGTGCATACAATACTTGGCGACATTGACAATTTAATATCTAAAGCTGGCGAAATGGTGGATAGGTAATTCACAAACTAATGGTTCATATAAACAGGAGCTGTTTAGCCTGAAAAAGAAAATCCTGGGAAGGGTTTCAAAACAATCTTCAGAAATATAAAAAAGGATTGGCCTTTAAGCCAGTCAGGGTCTTGCAAGAAAAAGACAGTGGACTTCAATGAAATTATTTGAAGAGAATATAATAAAAAAGAGCAATTTTAAAGATGTAGACAGGATTTAAAAACCAAGACTGCAGAAAGATGCCACTTCATAGGATGGCTACAATAAAAGAAGGCAAAATAACAAAACAAGAAGTGCAGCGATGTTATGGAGAAATTGGAAACTTTGTACCCTGCTGATGGGAGTATAAAATGGGCAGCTGTTTGGAAAACAGTCTGGCAGTTCCTTGGAAGATTCAACCTCATGAGTTATCCTGTGATCCATTAGTTGCATTCCTAGAAATCCACCGAAAAGAAATGAAAATGTATTTCCCTATAAAAACTTGAACGTAGTATTCATAGCAAAGTCATCCATAATAGCCCAACGTGGAAATAACCTAATGTCCACCCACTGGTGACTAGATAAATAAAATGTGTTAGGTCCATGACATGGAATATTATTTGGCAATAAAGAAAAAGGAAGTACTGATACATTCATTGAGTGTGTGAACCTTGAAGACACTGTGCTGACTGCACACCATCACGAGAGAACACCTGTATACCATTCCATTTGTATGAAATGGACATCCTAACAGAGACAAATACAGAAAGTCAGAAAGTAGATTAGAGCCTGCCTGGGGGAAGGAGTTGGCAGGAATTGAGTAGTGTGTGCTGATGGGTATGGAGTTCTTTTTAGAATGATGAAACTATTTCACAGTTTATTGTGGTGTGATGAGTGAAGAGTGCTGTGGATGTACTAAAAAGCCACTAAACTCTATTACTAGGTGACTTTTAGGTTAATTATATCTCAATAAGTTTGTTGTAAAGTAAGCAAATGAGGATTGTTACAGTATTCCACAGCTAGTAATGATAAGAAGTTGTCCTCATCTCGGGACCTGCAGGGACCAGGATGTGAAGAAACCACCAGATTCTGGAAGTCATCTGCAAGAATGAGCAGCAGGAATACATACACAGACCTTGCTTTTACCCTGTGCTTTGATCAAATGTGGGTGCTTCTTATTTCCACAACACAACCAGGAGCCTGGAGCCAGGGAGTCTCTTGATGACTGTCACAGAAGTCAGCAGCCCCAGGCACAGAGTATGGTGAAGATTGGAGCACATATCTAGGGGTGAAGACGCAGCGGTTCTGTGTTGCTCTGGAAGTGAGACTGGTGAACAGAACTTAAAATGAAAGATGGCCTCGAAGTGAAATAAATTTTAATTTCTGGAAATAAGATTGGAGGAAAATCTGAGATGATGATGGTGAAATTACAAGGAGGATTACAGTTTTAGTCAATACATTTGTAACTCCAAGGTTCTGTTTCCAGTCACAAACATTGGGACCAACTGTAATCATTTGGTCAGCTCTAATCTTGGAAGTTCAAGGTTTAGGCTCTGAGTAATAGATTGTATGGTATGAACATTTTGATTAACATGAGAAAGCAAAGAAAATATTACAGACACAGGCTGTTTACTTTGATCTCAACCCCTGAGAACAAATAAATTGATCTCTACTATGGCAGACACAGCCTGGGAGGGAAGTGGTGGAAGAAAAACTAAGAAGCTTGTCATCAAAGAAGATGTAGGATTTGGGAAATAAAATTAGACTACAAAACAATTTTACTGATTATGTATATTAGCCCTACTTTCTTTTTTAATTTAAAGTGACAACAAAAGGAGAACACTTTAATATTCCCTATAAGAAAATTATCATAAGCTTTCACGACACATGAAAGATGTTAGAGAAGCTTGTGTGTCGTCTTCTCTCTGCATATTTTTAGGAGGACACCATAACATGGAGTTATGGAGGTGGGAGATGATAGACCCCTCCCACCCTGCATCTGGTGGTGCTACACTGGAGAAGAAAGCTGTATGTAACTCCTGCTTTGCAGAGACAGGGCTGAGATGAAAGTGATATGTGAAGAGTGCAGAGTTACCTGAGTGGCCACATTACTGGAGATGCTGCATCCAGCAAACCTGTGGTTTGCAAGCTAATTATGTTAAAGACTTGAGAGAAGTTATTTGATGACTTTAAGAGTTTTCTAAAATTAGGACTTCTACTTAGTGCTATGTTTTATATCTACTACATTAAATATATACCAGTATAATCATTTACGTGGTCCCGTGCCAAAATACAGGCGGGGAGATGCTCATTTGGAAATGTGGACAATGTCCAAATACACCACTGATATCCCCTGCCAACTAGATGTATGTAGGGTTTGAAAGAGATACTCAACACTGTGGAATATGCTTTTCTACTTATCTTTATTTCTGGACATTCAGATACATCTCAAATACTGGATCAAAACCTTGTTCTGTATTTATGGCTAGATATATTGTAAATAATTACATATCGTTTTCTTCTTGAATTCTACATGGGCAGCTTTGGGGTTCAGTCAGATTCTTCCTAAATTATTTTTAGTACTCATTTCTGCTGTCTCTGAAGTATTTGTCTGCTATGATATCCTTATCACGTCCTTTTTTGTTAACTACAATCTTTTGAATTTATTTATCCAACTTTACTGAACACCAGACTGTTTGTGGGGCACTCTAGGAGACATGATCCACCTTTTTAAAAACACTTCTGGGGCTGGGGATTTAGCTCGGTGATTAGAGTGCTTGCCTTGCAAGCACAAGGCCCTGAGTTCAATCCCCGGCACCACACACACACACACACACACACACACAAAATAAATAAAATAAAAATAAAAACACTTTCAATTTAATTGTTAATGCAAGACTAGCAAATAATCCATATGAAGGTCTATTTTAAAATATTAGGGCTTTTAAAAGAGGAATTCATGGAATACCAGTTAAGCTTACTTAAAAATGCTCTCATTTGCTTTCACTGACTATAAGTTGGGAACATGTAACTTGGATTTAGAAAAATTTTTTCCATATAATTTTACTAATCCATGCCACTGCCCATTAGGAAATGTTGATATATCAGACGTGTGTATGTGCGTGTGTGCTTCCAGACAAGCATACCCTATCCCTTATTTATCAGGCCTTGCCTGGTTCACTGTCACAGTATAACTGAAAGTTCACTACTTAAAGAAACGTTACCAAACCTGCCAATTTTGGGGTAAAAATCTATACTAATATGAAAAGTGAATAAACATAATTGTAATTCCTTTTCTGATACAGGGTGTTTGTGTTTTTAGTTTATCACTGAATAAAGCTACCACTTGATCTGCAAGAATGTCTGGCTTTTCAGGCATTTGTCCAGGCCAGAGCGCCCTTTTGCCATGTGCAGCTGAATGGGCGCTGACGTACAGTACTTTCCCAAGAGCCTGTTCTCACACCCGTAGTGCATGCCTTCCGTGGACCACTCTGCTCATGTGTATTTTGTTTGGGACTGGCCCTCAGATACAGACCACTGTAGTGCAAAGTCAGCCAGACCAGTTTTCTTAATTTGTTGCATCCTGCCCTGTAGATGACCCCCTTGGAAGTTATATATATGTTTTTAAATTTGGGTAGAAATTTAGGGACTTCTCTTTTTGGTTAGTTGCCTGTTGCCGCACCAACTTAGAAATACACAACTCTAATTGTATTTTTCTTATTAACCGTTGCATTTATATAAAGCTGGACCTATAATCCCTGCTGTAAACAATTTGATAACATTATTATTTTGAGCTTAGCTACTAATTTTTGGGATTTTCCTCAGTTTACTCTCTTATGCACTCTTCCTTCCTTTATAAAAATGTGTTGCAACACCTGGGACAATTAAAAATACTTGCCCTGGAAAATGAAAACAACACGAATCTGTCTGGGGCTGGAGTGTATCTCTGGGTTCTATAAGCTGGATGCACACTAATTTACTAGTGTTGGAACCAAATGGGTTGAAAATCCTTGTTTTCCCACCAGATGGGTTATTTTAAAATATCACAAAACTTCTGAGGTTATTTACATTACAAATGCGCTTCTTCACACACATCAAGAATTGAGTACCATGTTTTGACAGTAACTCCTTTATGAAATTATATGTTGCACAAGTGGAGTAAAATTCAAGTCATTCTCAAGGGAGCAGGCTTATGAATCTGGATGAGGTCACACCTCTTTAAAGATGCAGTTTGATAATCCGACATCAAAACAAAGGAATTCTGTTAATCCTCTCACAAAAGTGCAAATTGCTAATCAGATCCCTGGGCTGGGCTGGCAGCTTGGTAAACAATGAGCTTGGCAGAAGAGCAACTTTGGGCGGATAGATAGCCGAGAAGCTTGGATACCAACTATGCCCCTACTCAGCCCACTTGGGCTTGTCGTTTCGAAACAATTACGTGTGTCAATGCAGGTGGTTCTTGCAGTTATTGTGTTCTCGTGCTTTTCTCTTTCCATGTTAATGATGATGCAAATCAATCTTCCTGTCTTTCATTTAATTTCACTAGTGTGTAGGTTACTATGCCCCCTGTATAATTTTCACTTGGATGCATATGTCTTCTGAATTTTCATTACACATTTCTCTACAAGCCCAGAGGGTTTTCCTTCCTTTCCATAAATAGTGTGGTGGTATTTGAAAAAGAAAAATAAATCTTAACCCAATTGAAAAAAAAGAATCTTCTTCTGGAAGGTGTAATGATTAAGACTTAAAAAAAAATTTAAAACAATTTCGTAAATGATAAAAATCAATTTGAGGCAGCTTAAGAAAACAAGAGTTGGAAGCTTTGTGGTAAAGGAGTACCAACACACCAGATAACCCAAGAGGCGGAAGGGCAGAGATGTAGAAGATGAGCCTCAGGAAGTTAGAACCAGCAGTTACCCTCTGTCACAGCTTGATCTCTTTCTCTTGTCTCCGTATCACTTTGAATATTGACTTTAGTAGTTGCTGCAGTAGAGATTTCTCCATGTAGGGGGAAATGTTACCATTGTTGATAGCCTGGAGTTTTATGGCTATCTATATGGCCCACTGCATTCTCTATGATACTTAAATACAATGTCCAGGGGAGGACTGTGGTTGGCTCACTTAGATCAGGTTCTTCTTCTGACCCATCAGCCATGAGTCTATAGCCCCACTTCTGTCAGACTGTAGGAGGCAATTACTATTTATTGAACTCTCTCTCAGACTTACTGAACAGTGCTAAACCTGATGATTATGAACATGTAGAATTATTTTGCACATTTCAACACTGTTTGTTCCTCTTGGCATTTCCAGCTTTCACTCAAACATGCTTGAGAATTAGTTTGAAAGTGAAAAATAGAATTTCGTTTGAAATGGGACTTGCATTAAGAAAGTCTGAATACGTCCAGCTAGTTTCTGTTGTTGTATTATGAAAATATTTGCAAATTATTTGGCTGCTCTGTGTGTTGAGAAGGAGTAGAAATTACTATTTTGATCGTGGGGCCGTATTCCAACAGGTAGGAGCAGTGTGCTTTTGCTGTGGTGCGGCATGGGCTGCAGTTGTCATATTGGTCCTCAATCAGATGAATGATTCGGGACAAGACAAATCTACATCTGTAAGAAGAGAAATGAGTCAACCGTAGAGATTTGGGGCAGAAGATGGCCCAGTGGGGACAGCTACAGACAGCCAAAGCTTTCTGAATAAGAGCACTGTCTTTTTAAAAGCAATAGGGGGCAAGGATGGAGGGAATGCTCACAGCGGTAAGTATAACACAGCTGTGCTCTGTTTATGCTTCGGCTACAATAAAAAAGCTATAAAATGTGAGATGTCATAGCTCCACTTTGCTTTATTTATACTATTTCCTCTGAGCTCTGTCACACTGCACATTCATCTGCTAAGTTGCAGCAAGAATGGAGATTAAAATATCACAGCTCAAAATAGGAGTCAAGCGGAAGGAGATTCATCATAGCCCTATTAAAAATATGTAAATATGGGAATGAAGTCATTTTAAAGCAATACAGTGCTCCGTTCCGCCTTTATGAGTTAAGATCCCTTAAGCAAGTGGTGGGCTATGCCAAGGACAGGGCTGGGGGACTTATTCTGCATTTCTTCCACCCATGGAAATCCTTTTAAGATTAAACACTGAATTGCAAATTATGTATATTTTCCTATAATCACACCCAAATTAGTAATGGTCAGAAATCTGATGCCATACAGGAAAAAAGAAAAAAGTTTTGGAAATTAAAGGTTATGTATTATTCACTTTGTAATGACTTTTTAAATTAAGATATAGAGTTTCTTTTTTGACCTTACGTAATGAAATTTGAGGAAACCCCCCAAAAAATCCCTGTCTCAAAGTTCAAAGAAGGAAACTGAGTCTCAAAGACATGATCTGGCTTTCTAGATCATGAGTTCAACTATCCAGTTGTAAAACTGAAAGCTAGGACTTATTTCTAAAATTTTGCTAGAAAAATTACTTCTTAGAGCATTTCCTATACCTCTAGTTCTGACAAAATTAATTTAATTCTCTTGGCTATATAATGTGTGTTGAGGAGTAGAGTTTTTAGATGGGAAATCTGTAATATCTCAAATGCTATTAACGAGCCTTTTACGATCTCTTCACTGTGCTGCTGAGTGGTTGTTGATCTTTTGACCTCCTTGTTTTCCAAATGTGCTATTGCTATTGTAGTAATAATAAAGACCAACACTCACTAGGTACTTACTGGGTACTAGGAATGGTTCTGAGTGTGTGATGTGCACTAATTACTTTAATCCTTGCAGCAAACCTATGGAGTACATATTGTCATTTTGTACATCTTACTGATACAGAAACTGAGGCATAAGATCACACAGCTAGTGAGAACAGGACTTCATGTGCTGATGTCTTTCCAAAAATACTGGAAAAATTATTCAGAGAGTTATGATTAGAAAAGAGGAAACTTTGGATTCTGGGCACAGTTCTGCCACTGGGATTAGTGGACTCTTTTTTCCTCACTTGTACAATTAAATGAATAAATGATTTTATCCTTTCCAGTTCTTTTTTGACTGTGTCTCTGTACCATTAACTCATGAAAGTACATTTTTTTTTCCTATAAGAAATTTTGTGGTATTTATTCATTCTTTTTTTTTCCTGGCTGAAATTTTTTATTATTTTATAGTTTTACATTTTATTTTAGTGATACATTTTAGATGTACATAGTGATAACATTCATCATAGGGGATTTGTACCTGTATGTAATATATCTTTTTGCTTCTTTTTTCCCATTCCTCTCCCCTCCCTTTACCCCTTCCTCCCTCTTTATTTACAAAAGCTTCGTTTACATTTTTTCCTTCCATTTCTTATTTCTCTTGTCCCTCTGTTCCTTTCCCCCTCCCCCTCCGTTGTTCCCTTTCCCATTTGAACACTTTCTTCTCTTTCCCAATATAACACATTTTAGTCTTTATTTACACTTTCAGTTTCTCACACCAGAGAAACAATGTGGTATTTCAACATGTGTGTCTGATTTATTTCACTCAAGAGTATGGTTTCAAGATGCATCCATTTATCTAGAAATATCTCAAGCTTATCATTCTTTATGGCAGAGTAGTACTCCACTGTATAAAAAAACCCACATTTTCTTTATCCATGCCTTGGTTGATGGGCATTTGCTATGTTTCCAAGATGAGATTCCATCTCACTCGAGAAAGAATGGCTGTTATCAACAAATCAGCCAATAACAAATGTTGGAGGGGCTGTGGAGAAAAAGGAACCTTTCTCCACTGTTGGTGGGAGGGAAGACTGGTGCAACTACTATGGAAATCAGAGTAGAGATTCCCCAGGGAGCTAGTACTAGAGGTTCCATTTGACCCAGCTATTCCCCTTATTGGTATCTTCCCAAAGGAATTAAAAGCATCAAACCACAGCGATACGTGCACACCCATGTTTATAGCAGCACAGTTTGTAATGAAAGTACATTATTTATCAGTAATTTTTCTACATTTTATTTACTTTGGATTCAGATACAATTATGTTAAATAATTCTAAAATGTAGTATTTCCAGAATTTCTTTTGCTATTTGCTTTTCACTGTGTTTCACTGAACTCTGGGATGCACCTTATCAGGGAAGCACAATTAGTTGCAGGCTTTCTCTCTGTGTGACTTTTGTGCACATTTCTTAATCTCTATATGTCGGATTTCTCATTTGTAGGAGGATTGTTGTGGGAATAAAAGCAGATAATACATGTAAAACAGTGCAATGTCTACTTGTAGTAATTACTATAAAATATCAAAGCATTTGCAGTACATAATGATTATATTTATTGAGGAGAGTTGGCACATGTGCATAATACCATAATCACCCAAGTCTCGTTTAGAGTCTCTGTTTCTTGCTCCTCATGCTGCCAATTCTCTTATCATCACTGATAAATCAGTTAACTTTTTTGTGCATACATTCACAAATTTGAAAGATACAGATCTGTGAGAAATAACCATCTCCTTGAGGAAGAACTGTAACAGCAGGTTGGAATGTGGGGCTTGGTGTAGGATGACCTTTTAATACAATGAGTGTAGTGCTCTGAAAGGTCAGTTGATTTGTCCAGGAACACTGAATTACTAGCAGAGCAGAGAGATGAAGCTGACTCCAACTACGGCTTCCAGTGTAACTCTGCTGCCTCCCTGTGTGCCTTGCCACCTCCCCATCAGAGAGAAAAACAGGACAGTTCTTGGAATGTATAAAAGCAACTGCAGTGCACACCTTAAGAGTACCTCAGATTTATTGCCGTTTAAGATTTTAGGTTGTGTATGTTTTTGGCAGACTTCACAAGAGGATACTCAGGAAGATGTTTTAGGCTGGTGGGGAGTACATGTGGTCGTCTCTCTTCTCTACTCTTAGGAAATTGATGTTCTTTATTCCTTTTGTGTGTTCAATGAGGTGACATAGTTTTTAATAATATTAGAACAAGTGGGTCTAATATGTTTAGATAAGTTAAAAAGAAAAGATTTATGGCAATTTAAATTGGAAAATACTTGATAAAACATTGTAATAATTTTTGGTACACATCTAATGAGATTAAATGTATCGGCTTTAATATACAAGGAAAATGGAGCGCTACTCGTAGTCTATTCTCCAGAGCCTCCACCCTACTGGGCATGTTGAAAAGTAGGCAAAAGTGAACACTGAATGTCAGATTATCAGTTTGTGATTTCCTCTTTTCCTGTTTGGGTGTAGGGCTGGGATGGGGTGGTGAGCATTGCAGGCTGTCAAAGGTAAGTAAAAAGTGGTCATGTGTCAGCCCTGGACCTCTTTGACCCTGAGATCGAGGCCTTGATGTTGACTTTGCTAATGTTCTTGTATATAAAAATCAGTATATAGCGTTATTTATTTGAAATATCACTGTCCCTCCCTGCTCTAAGGGTGGAAGAATAAAATTTAATATTGTAAGCTGTGGATGAAATTAGGCTCCAGATTTTAGGGGGAAAATCTTCTTGGAGCTCCTTCCTGTTTGTTGCTGAGAGTTCTCATATGGATGATTGCATACTGGAGTGTCTACACATAGCCAAGCCCCCAGGGGCTCATAATCAAGACAGAGTGTGAGAGAGAGGAGGAATTATCATCGCATACACTAAAGCTTGTAGCATACCACAGGTGATTTCTTGGAGTTGCTCTTTACTTCCAGCCTGGTTCCTATTCTAAACTGAGAATGCTCTTCTTTCACTGTGTGTTCATCCTGAACAGATACTTGTTGATTTGGCTTGTGATGGGGTTACCTGCAGATAAATCCATCATAAGCTGGAAATTCAGAAATGCATTTAATACAAGTTACTAAGTGAATATTAGCCTTGATTGTACTCAGAAATCTTACATTATTCTGCAGTTGGGCAGAATCTTCTAACACAAGACCCAAGTTATAACACAGTGTTGACTGTTTTTGTAATGTATTGAATACTGTTCTGAAAGCGAAACACAGAGTGGGTTTATGGATATGCTTTTGCAGCATCAAAAATTTAGAAAAGCATAAGTCAAACTATACCAAGTTGGGAATGGTCTGTATATTGTGGACAGAATGTGAGAGATTTGGTCCAGCCTTAGCTTGAAGACTTACCCATTTATAACTACTTATTGGCTCTAGGAATTTGGGGTACACATGCTTCCTAAATTTTCTCTCTATATTCTGCTTATGGCAGTTGCAGGTGTGCAATCTTGTGTAATCTCAATACAGTTTGATTACTTTTTTATCATTAGGTACAGCATTTTATAGGGACATAGGGAAGAAATACTTTACTTTGCCTGAGAGGCTAAAAAATGACTCCCCAGAGAAGTGAAGGACAAGTTAGTACTTAATGATTAATCATGGTTTTTCCAGCTGAGCCAGAAGGGAAGTATATTTCTGAAAGAGCAAAACTCACAGAAAAAAAGGACCGTGTCTGTTTTATTTACCATTATATTTCTATCATCTAATGCTGAATTTAGCATATTGTACACACTTAAATTTTTACTGCACCGGTGAATGACTTTACTTTGAAAGTTATTGAAATTGACAATTTTTGAGTAGGAATTCAAGGGCTGGCGATTTAGCTGAAGTGGTAAAACACTTGCCTGCCAAGCACAAGGCCCCGAGTTTGATCCCAACACCAAAAAAAAAAAAAAAAGCAGGAATCCAACATGACAAGATCTGTGTTTTACAGAAATGATATAATATAGTACTGCAGTGAATAGAACAGGAGATGAGCTACTATAGAAACATATTCCTACAAAAGCTCCTGGGATAGGTTCCTTTTAAGTGATTCCCAACCTCACTCCAAATACTTAGAGATTAGGTGCACTCTGCCCTGAACATGTGGTATTTTCTCAAATTTGCCTCAGGAAGGAATAATTGCTGCCTACTTTCATCTCTTGAAAAGGCCTAAGAAAAGTTGGGAGTAGCTTACTGCCTATTGAAGAATTGCTTTCTCAATGCCATACAGGAGGTGAAGAGCTGAGTTTTCCTAGTGATCTGACATATGAACAATAAATACAGACAAGTATTTTATTTTGCTTTTCTTATTCAGAGTAGATCCATGAATAGTCAATATTGGGAGTAGTAATCTGGGATCTATATATATGGTTAATTCAATGTAGCACACAAGTGATTGTTTCAGAGTGAAAACTGGAGAGAATTCAATAAAAGATTTGCAATATTCTGTGTTCCTGTGTAACAAACAATAACAAACTCAGTGGCTTAAACAATACCTACTTATTAGCTCATGGTTCTGCAAGTTGGGAGTCTAACCCTGCTTGGCAGTGTTCTCTGCTCAGGGCATCACAAGGCTGACATTAAGGGTGGCCAGGCTGAGTTCTTATTTATAGGCTCTGGGTCAAAACCTGTTTATAGATTAATTTTGTTGTTGATTGAATTCAGCTCTTTGTTGTAGCTGAACTGATTTCCCTTATTCCGCTTGAAGGGCCTGTGAATTCTAGCAGCTACCTCTGTAGCCTTTAGATGCTGAACACAGGTGTGTCAAGTCCTCCTCACACTTTACATCTCTGCCTTTGACCTCCAGACTAAGGTTTAAAAGAGTTATGTGACTAGGTTAGGCCTATTCAGATAATCTGTCTAGAAATCAACTGTGTTACATAGTATATATACTCATGGAAGCATTCACCAGCCAAAGAGATCTTGGGTGTCATTGTACAGTTCGACTTAGGAAACTGTTATTCATAATAAGCTTATTTAAAATACAGGGTGTAAACAATCTGGTGCATAGAACAACCTGAACACTTAGGAGGAACACAGAATTTAATATTTTTTGAAAACGAATATATTTTAGTGAAGTTTTTTTAATATCTGACTTGGATAGATCTACTGTTATTAATCTTAAATTTTACTTGTGTGCAATCCACTCATTTCTAAATATCTCTGCCATTTACAGTACCAAATAACAACCAAAGAAACTCCAAGCTTTTCTGTATTATTACTGGGAATTTGGAGGTGGGAGAGCTTTTCCTGTTTGTGCAAGGGAATATAAATGGTGCCACATGATCTGTAAGCAAACACTATCCAGTCAAAATTCTTTTGATTATGAAGTCTACTAACTTCAATCGAGTGGTACAATAATAAGCTACTTTTCAGAGCCTTTTGTAACTCCCTGGTTTTACAGAAGGCAGGTAGGGGAGTTTAGCCCCAGGACTGTTACTCAGTGTCAGAGTTAGAGTGAACGGATTCCCCACGCAAGACCTCCCTCATTTCTGACAGCAAGTGTGAGTTTAGGCGTTTACAAAGCCACTCTTATGTTTGACACTTTGCTTGAAAGACTTGCAGAGCTTGTTGAAACCTATTATACTCCCAGTTTCTTACTAGGAAGGAATACAGATTAAAGTCAGCTAAGGGAAGAAATACATGAGGCAGAGTCTAGGGTCTCACCTAGCACAGAGCCTCCACTGTTGCGAAATGTTATATTCTTGGCACCCGTGTGTTACAGTACACACAGAGCACTGCCAACCAGAGAAGCTCGATTGAGCCTTTGTTTCCAGAGGTTTTATTGAGACTTGATCATGTAGCATCCACATGGCCAACCTTTAGCCTCCAGCCTCTTCTGGATGTTGGTGTTTCCTTTCTAGCCCCTTGTTGAGGCAAAATCAGATGCTGCATGGCCCAAAGCCCCAGTCACAAGTCACATCATTAAACTGTAGATTGGCCAGTGCCTCCAGGCAAACAAAGATACTCTGACATTTTGAGCTCCAGGATATTACTTCTAGTAGCTGAAAGCAAAGGCCCATTTCTCTTTGGGCAAGGTTAATTCTTTACCACATTAAAGGGATGGGAGTGAAAGAGAAATGAAAACAAATAATAATTATCATTTATCAACAGTATACTGTTTGTTAGTCAGCATGCTAAGCTGTCTCCTTTAATCTTTTCAACATTATTAGAAAGATACCACAATTATCCTTATTTTACAGACAGTTTGATCTAGCAAAACAAAGTAATTTATCCAAGATTATATAAATAGAGAGTTGCAGAACCAGATTTGGACCTCTGTTAGCCTAACTCCAAAGGACATGATCTCAAAAACTTGACTTGTGTTGCATGCATCAAAACTAAAGGTCCATAATACAATGCAATAAGAATTTAGAAGCAATTATTCTTGATAATTGAGTTTAAAAATAAAGCTGTCACTCACATGTATAAGAATATATACTGTTTTAATAATGTAGGGCATGAGGGAAAAACGTTGATGTGTAGAATATGTGTTTCTTTGAATTTTTACCTTCTAAATGGATTCCAGTCAGCACTGTGTCATTCAATTTTCAAATACATTTGTGGGGTATTCGTTGCATTCCAGGTGCTGTGCTGGCCACTGGTGACCCAAAGATGATGAAAAATATGCTTCTGCTCACAAGGAGTTAGCGATCCACTGGGGTATGTAAAATACTTATTTTTAATATTATGTTTGTGTTGAGCAGAACAAAGAGATCTTCGTACATGAGAAATACTTTGCACATGAACTTTGCCAGCATTTGGAATTTTTTTTACTAAATTAGCTAATGCTAATGCAAGTTAAACATTTTGGACATTGTTGTTCATATAACCATATCAAATAATTAAACTTTTTGAGGTTCATTTTTTTTTTTTACTAGATCCTGTAGTGGTAGGATAGATTTTTGAGAAGCAAAACTACTTTTAAAAAACCACTTGAGTATATTTGATGACAAATCAAGCAGGACTAAGAATGCCTCCCAAATGCATCATCCAGAGCAACAGTATACATTTCTTCCGTAACATCGGCTCTATTGCTTTTCTCTTGGTTTACTAATGATTATCTTTTATCTCTACTACTTCATCCATTTTTCTTAATGAGCAATGTCTATACCGAAGTAAAATTGGTCTCGTGCTTAATGTTAATTTTTGGTAAAGCTACGTATAGTTGTACCTTTGTACACAAACACATTTGTTTGCAAACAGTTTGGTTCACAAACAGAAGTGTTTAGCAAAATTTTGTTTTTGTTTGCAAACTCTGCCTTGGGTTTGTGTGGCCATCTTTCCCACACAAACTCAAACATGGCCATTTTTTTCCAGAAGTGTAGAACAAATTTAGTTCATGAACTGAGGCACCACTGTATTTTATTTGGAGCATGCTAAAAATTGTAATAGTTTATGATAGTGTATAGTTATAAGAAACCATATAGTATGCTGGGAGTAGTCCTGAAGAATGATATGAAGTCAGTGCAATAAATATAAATAAGATCTATTCCTTTCCATTGGTATTTTACATATTTTATAGCTTTAAATAGCAGGGTAGAATTAGAAAATAAAATAAAAAATTTAAGTTAAACTTCATGTTCAGTAGTTAATAATGTTGCTATGTGAGCCTAACAATGATATATTTGGACATGTTTAGTAAGTGTATAAACACACTACTTAGATTGAGCGTCATAAACTGCTGAGAGTGCAGTTCTGATCATTTTAAGCTGCTAGCAAACCAGGAAACAACATGCCTCTTTTCTTGGCAATATGATTTTAATTTTTAAAAGCATTTAAATTCACAAACCATATCCATCATCTTTGCATAGATAAATGTTGTGGCAATTTTTTGAATGAACCTCTTGATTCCCTGAAGAAATTATGGGTGCACTATAAATTTACAAATGAAAGGCTATTCATCAGAGTTATAAATGTGAGTGGGTCCTGTGCTGATGCCTGTGTAAACTTAAAGTGGTTTAATATCTATTGGTTTTTGTGAATACTTACCACTGCAAAAGAATATAGATATTGTCATTCTTATATGGTGTCATAACATTGGCAAAGTGGTGAGAACAACATGCAATATTTTTTGAAGAGCATGGCATTGCTTTGAATTACTGCTGGCAAAAGAATATAAATCAGTCTTAATGATGAATATTCCAAAGATGTTTATTAATCTATTCACTTAATCTGAAATACTCCTTCTTGGCATTTATAGAGCCAGTTCAAAGGAAGTAGCAAGTGTTCTAAACCCTGGCGGTTACTTTTAGGGGTCCATAATTAAGTCAGCCAAGTCTGGTTGGAGTTGCAATCAGAATGCATAAAAATCTGTTCTTACTAATCTATGCTAAAGATATTTGTTTAGTCAAAATATATTTTCTTGTGGATGTCTAAACAAAATCTCAATTTGTTCTGCTGTTAATGAAACTTACTGCATGACTCTCTATTAGAATCCTGTTTTAAAATTCCATTTTTCTTTGTTCCTGTTTCCTTTCCTCTTTCCTTCTCTATCCTTTTCTCTCAAGGAAAATAATCTTGTGTAAACTTGAAGAAGGACTGGAAAACTAATGAAATTCCCTATATGAATTAAGAAATAGCATGTGGCAAATGATTATGTCATGAGATTAAAGACAGTTTAGATGGACAGAAGTGAAGAACACAGAGTGGGAGTATTGCATAGGAAAGGTCAGGGAAAATGAGTAACAATTAAGCAAAAGATGGAGTCAGCTATATAAACCTGAAGTAGGATCGTGTGAAAAATATATGTGCACATGGGCAGTATATGTATTATCCTATGTAAAAATCTAGGCACAAAACCTACTTCTGTATTAAAATAATGTAAACAGGATTAAGTTTTGCGTATGACTTAACTACAACTGTTTAGCATCAGTCTCTGGGCTTATTGGTAGCAAGATGGTGGCAGCTGCATTGCTTTAACTCTGTCATCCTCTCATCCTTTCGATCAAGCTGAAAGGAGTCTCTTTCCCAGAAGTTCTATTGACAGCCTCTTTGTACTAATTCTTTCTGTTTAGGTCACTGACTAATCCTGTGCACCTCTCTTGGAGCATAGAGTAGGATCAGTTTCACTTTTTTTTGTGGACTAGGCCCAGGGAAATGCAGTTCACTGAAAGAGGCTATATGGATTACCAGATAGTGAAGAGTAATTCTTTGCTGTCAGGATAATCACAGTGAGTACACACACTCAACCTGCCGTGTTGGTGAGTTTTGCGTTTCAGATTCAACTGTGTGTGAAAAATATTTAAGGAATGTTGCAGAAAGTTCCAGTACACAAAACTTGAAGTTGCCACATGCTGTGCATCGCTCTGAGTCCACACATACTAAGTAATGCATAGGCATTGTATTAGGTAGTGCAAGCAATCTAGAAGTTATCTAAGGTAAATGAGAGGATGTATTTAGGTCATATTGCACCTAGTATGCTGTTCTCTATTAGGAACTTGAGTTTCTGTGAATTTTGCTATCTCTCGGAGGTCCTGGAATTAATTACCACTGGATACAAAGAGTGGACTCTATGTGAAATTTTGGGTACAATTCTAGAAACTTACAGATTCCTAGCAACCCCTAGATTCAAAGTTAAGAAATTCTAAAACTCTTATTAGATAAGAGGAAGAGATGTTGGGGATTGAGCTCAGTAGTAGAGCAGTTGCCTAGCAAACGCAAGGGCCTGAGTTCGATCCCAGCATCCACCTCCCCCCCAAAAAGAGGAAGGGGATAAGAGGCAGGAGGAGTGTTTGTAATGGCAGGGGTAATAGGGAGGATGGATATGAGCAAAATATACACATTGTAACCCCACCCCCATTTGAAACTAGTGGGAATGTGGGGTAAGGAATCTGCCAAAATGAAACTCATTAATCTTTATAAGCAATACAAAAGAGTGAAAGAAATAAAACTGATATTAAAGCAGTGCTTCCTGGAACAAAAAACAGCCTTGGTGCCTACAGCCATCCAGGATAACAAGTTGTTGCCAGGATCGTTTCTGAAATAACGAGATAACATTAGTATAATGTATAACAAGTAGCAGAAGTAATATTACCCAAATTAAGACTAAAAAGAAGTTAAATTTTCTTTTTAGCTAACATAGAAATGAGTGGTCTGCCCAGAAGGTGTTTCTTTGCTATTGTTCTTTATAAGAAAGTTAAAAAAAAAGAAAACTTTTAGTCAAGATAAGAATTTTATACTGGCAACCTTAGAAAATTTAAATATTAACGTTTGTCCTCAGTGTTGGTTCACCTTCTATTTTTGGAATAGGAATCTGTCTGTATGCACCCTAGATCCATTCAGCTTAAAGTAGTTGAAAAATATTAATCAAGTCTGTGAAAGTAATTTATAAAGGGAAATGATTGCCTGAAATTTTCCTGAATTTTTAGCTATATTTTATTTTGGAGCCATTGAAGAAGTAAGTTATTTTCTTAAATTTTTAAATTTTATTTTATTTTAAGGATACATTTTAGATGTACGTAGTGATAACAGTCATCATAGGGAATTTGTACCTGGACATGATATATCTTATTGCTTCTTTTTTTCCCATTCCCCTCCCCTCACCCCCTCCTCCCTCTGTATTTACAAAAGCTTTCTTTCCATTTTTTCCTTCCATTTCTTATTTCTCTTGTCCTCTGTTCCGTTCCCCCTCCCTTGTTCCCTTTCCTATTTGGACATTTTCTTCCCTTTCCCAATATAATACATTTTAGTCTTTATTTACACTTTCAGTTTCTCACACCAGAGAAACTAACAGCAGAATGGATAAAGACAATGTGATTTTTTTATGCAATGGAGTACTACTCTGCCATAAAGAATGCTAAGCTTGAGATATTCCTAGGTAAATGGATACATCTTGAGACCATACTCTTAAGTGAAATAAATCGGACACACATATTTTCTTAAGTTTTAATTGAGAAATTTAGAGAAAAATTGATAGAAAGTATTTTAACCATAAGAAAATATGAAAACTTTTTAAATGCTTGCATATTGATTGTGTATTTTTATTAGTATTAGGAAGAAAAATAACCTTTTAGCAAGGTGGAGACTAGTAGTCCCTGAGATGGAAGTCATAAGTATGTTTATTTTTCCATAGATTGATCCGTTTATTAACAAGAGGAGTTAATTGGGGTTTTGAGTTACTTCACTGAGCACAAGAAGAACTTTTCTTTAGTAAATCAAAATGGCACTGAAAAGTGGGAAGAAATTCCATGTTAACCAGTTTTTCGGAAGAACTATGTTAAGTGAAGAAATGTGCCTCATGTTACCTTTAGTCACATCACACAAACAAAAATCATCTGAAGTTAGCACTGTTTCCCATGGAGGGATATACTTTTTAACAAGAACCTTCCGTTTATGGTTGACATGAGCTACCATTGCTTCTTAAGTATAATGTCCCTAGTGTGGAAAAATATCTCAAATTACAAACTAATGCAAATGAAATATAGCTATTTGAGGAGATGACGAGGTTTCAGAATATTTCTACAAAGGCTAGTGTACGTGAAGTTTCAGATGAACACATTTTATTTAAACAAAAACAAACTTCTCCCCCCAAAAACATTTTACCACCACTTCTTGATTCAATCGAGAAGTTCCTGGATCTCTTATGACTCTCTGGGTGTGGTTTTTGTTTTGCTTTGCTTTCTAGATCACAGAATGTGTTTATGCGATGTCAGTTATCTGTGACTAGGAGGCAGCAGGGAGTTTATTCATTGAAAACTGGCTTACAGGTTTTCTGGCTATATATACCTTCCTTTCTCTGTTTTTCAGATTCAGTTTTAATTTTAACCATGATACGGAGTTGATTCTCTCCATGGAAATAGCTTATCAATAGAGTTTGGCAGAGAAGTGAGTTTTTCAAAGAACAAGTTTATTTAATGTATAAGAAATTTTTAAGTTACGTAACAATTTTGAGTGAAACAAATCAATGGATATATTTTAAAGCTGTGAATTAAGGCAGGAAGAAAATGCCATGCCTATAAATTCTTTCTAAAGGGCAAGAGATAAAGTAATAAAATATTGGAAGAGAAATTCAAGCTTTATTTTTTTTCTTATACAGTGTCCAATTTAAATGTGTAGTTGTGAGTTTCACATAAGATTAAATGTTTTTAATGATGTGATTTGTTCAAACATTCTGTATTATTAATTTTAAGAGCTCTTAGGGAGAAAGAATGAATTTAGTACAGGACTCCAAACCATAGATTTCTAAAGACAACTGCCTTTCTGAATAGGTCATGAGCTAGAGAAGAAGCAGAGGGAGAAAATCCTCTTTTATATTTGAGTTTCACATTAGGACTCTTGATAACTTTGGTTACTGATTTGAATTTTTCTTAACTAGGAATCTAAGAGAAAAACTGGCTAATCTAAATAATCTTTTCCAGGTTTTCTAAGAATGCCTGTAGCTGAAAACATATCAGACAAATGGTCAAAAAAAAGTCTTCTCTGTTTGTTTGTTTTAAATCCATTCTTTACTGAGAAGGCAAGCAAAGAAAGTTTGAGGTTGATGACAGATTTGGGTACTTGCCACATTCCTAGCTCACTTCTCAGACATCTTTCTACTTCACGGAAGGTTAATATTTTCCAGAGATGTTCCATAGGTATTCTAAATCACGCTGCAGACACCTGCTCCTATATATGGGTATGTTGTTCACCTAGAATGAATCAGAGGTTTAAAAAATTTTTTTAAGTGTGTTTCCTTTCAAAAACCTCATTAATCCTCAGTGTGCAGAATTTAGGAGGAAAGTTGTGTTTTGCCAGTTGACACTGTTTAATGTAAATGATTTATGATTATTCCTTATGTATACAAAATAGGCACTTTATAAATTGGGTCGTTCTAGGGGGTAACACGATACCTAAATGTTATTGCTATTAATTCTAGCGTTGGCTATATATTTTGTATCGTTTAACCAGTTGACTTACAAATGCTGACTATTCTAACCTGCTCTTTCTACTCAATATTGTAAATGGTGAGTTGGGTAAGCCCGAGATACACACAGAGGCACTCAAACTGCCAAAAAACAGGACACACTGGCTTGTCTCCAGCATGGGTCCTGGCTGTGTTCTAGGAGTAATGGCAGAAAAAAGAGAAGGTGATGGGGGAAACTGAAACTATATGTGGCAGAAAAATGAATCTGAATTATTATCTTTTTATCCAGTAAAGTCAAAAGCCAATTGAGGAAGAGGGAAAAAGCAGAGAAAGCAAGAGAAAAGTTTTAGTACAACAGATTCAGCAACATTTAGCAAGAAACCATTTACCAGGTAAATTTTTATCATTTAAATACTATTAAGTAAGGATGAAGGCAGTAGTGCTGAGTAATTGTAAATGAATTTTAACATCAATAAATATTTGATACATTTTTATTTAGTGTGTAGTACAAATAATAAGTCTTGATTACTTTTTCATATTTCTGTGAATGAAGTGTTTGAGGAATGCGACTTTGCAAATTACTTGATTCTACTGGTAGATCAAGACATCGTATTACATGTGTCTTGTTATGCCAATAGCTCTTTTTTTTTACTATAGTACTTTAGTTTACTGTGATTTCTGAGATTCAAAGGAATTTGAGTGAAAAATCACTAAATAATTGATCATTTTAAATCCATCCAACACCACAGTCATCTAAAATGTTGAGTTAGAAGAGAAAGATTAGCACCCATAGAAGTGCCCGTCTTGGTACACAGAAATTTCTTGCTAATCCTGGTGCTGATTTTTGGTCTGATCCTATAGTACTACCATCACAACTGTTGTGAATTGTACTCTGCCTTAGTTTGTGTAAAGATGAACTGGGTTATGAGGAATTCTGTTGTTTATTCTTACAGCGATTTTATAGTCCATTTTATAGGCTGTCTGAGTTGATTTCCCTTTCTCATACCCTCTTAAGGATTAATATCTACACAGTTGATCTGGTTGCTTATGAATCTGACCAAATTGGCTGCTGTAGTGGCTGAAAATACAAGATCAGAAAATTTAAAACCTAGAGGTTCCTGTCCTGCATGAAAAGACTGAATCTCAGCAGGAAATCCCCAAATGAAAGATTATGGGACTGAAACCACTCTTTGTGTGTGACTTGTAGTAACAAACATTATTTATTTGACTGTTATACCAAAGCAACTATCCTAATGTGCTCCTCTATAATTTTTGTAATTCGCTTTTAATTTTCATACTTTCTGGAGCTATTTTAATGCATACATAGAAAAGACATACATATGTACATATTTCTATATTTGTAGGCAGTATAGTCAAAACAACTTATTTGCCTAGCTGGCTTAGTTGATTTACCCACCCACTGTCAAACTCCTTAGAGGAAATAGGACAGAAAGGTCGAATAGATGCAATAAAGCCAGTGATCTTTTACAAAAAGTTATGTAAAGAGTTCTCAGTGGCATCTTTCACCTTCTGGAAGGGAGATCACTCCATTTCCTATCTATTCCTGTGTTATCACTAGTAGCTGGGTACTCACTCACTGGAGTAGAAGAGGAGCACCCATTTCTGCCCTGTTTTTGCAAGATGTTCAGGTAAGGCTGGATTGAAATCCCTGAGGTATTTCTGTTTCAGACTAGAATAGTCCAGTGAAGAGCCCAGTGCTGGCAGAGGGCTTTGTGAGTCTCAGTGCACTTAGCCTGTAGAATTTTAACCACCATTTAAAGTGCTGCTTTTTGCAATTGAAAGTTAAATTTAAATATTATATATGTTGTATAGATTTATATACACAAGCATGTGTACAATCAGACCAAAAAACTCATCAGTGTTCACTGTAGAATCCTTACAGTAATTATAACTTACTTAGGATTTTCTTTGTGCATAGTAGTGTTCTTGGATTTTGCATGTAATATATAATTTAAGCCTGTTAATACTCTATGAAGCAGGTAATGTTATTATACCCATTTTTCGGCTGAACAAATTGAGACAAAGAAAATTGAGTAATTTGTCACAGTTCAACAGCCTGTAAAAGGCAAAGTCAGAATCCAAACCCAGCAGAGTGACTCGAGAACTGAAGCAGTGTAATGGGGCCATCATTTAGTAGGTGTTAGAATATGAGCACTATGGTGTAGTCAGTGTCTCTCTCAGACTGTGTTGTGACCAGTGACCACAATTTTTGAGAGAGCCAGTCAACACTGAGTAGAATACAGTAGTCTGTGACCATAGAAGAGATAGGAATGTGTTGGTTAATCTGAGGCGCTGACCTAAGACCTTGCTTTCACTATAACCACAGTAAACAAGCAAGCTAATGAACCATAGATGTTCAGTGTGTCGTGTGCATCTTTCATTTTTGTCATCCTGGCTAGCCACCATCAAGAAGGACGGAGTGCCCTCTATGAATATGTATTTAGTACTAGATACAGCAATTTATTCTTTTGAAGAGCAATTTATCATTTTGGTTTTGATAAATGTACAAACAGTAATCAGAGGTTAGGGTTTTCAGGCTAAAACGGATGCTGTTATTAGTGATTTAACAACTTTTCCTGTGGATTCTATGTGTGTCACCGAGACTAGTTCACGCTACCCAAAGCTACATGGATCCTGTTTTTAGAAACACTCACTTTAAAAACATCTTGTGTGATGAGCCCCTTCGCTCTCAGACCCACAGTAGTCACTAATTTCCAAACTCTGAATATGTAAAGTAAAGTATTCACACAAAAAAACCTAGGAGGCTGCTGGGTCAGAACATTTGTTTAAACTAATAATAGAATTAGCTTTTTCAGTTCCAATACACTTTTTCCTATCTATTTGCCTTGCTAATAAGACCTTGCTTATTTCTGTTCAGCTACCCAGTGCCACTATTCCTCTTCTTTTTGGACTTTATATTATAATCTGAGCAGACTTTCCTAATTCATATGAAGACCTTCCATGTTAACAATAAAACATAAGTGCTATTCGGTCAACAAGGACAATGGCAGCAAAGGCATCTAACCCCAGACTGAGCCAAACGACATTTCATAGGACAGGAGTTCATAACATTTTGAGATTTTTGTCTTCACAGATATTTTTCTCTGCCTGAAACATGTGCGTTAGTTCTAATTGTATAAGAGAATAGTGACATCCTGTGTGTAGCTAGACTGTCTCTGTAACTAACCTATTTGAAGAATTAGTTATCGCAGAAATAAAATATCAGTGAGTATTGAAAGAGGCAATTTTGTCCTAAAGCAAACCTTATTTTACCAAAAGGCATGGATAGAATGAAAGTACTGTCTCCTTTCCTTCTTAGTTTTTGAGCTTCTTCCTTCCTAACTTCTTCCTTTGCATTCTTTTCCCTTTTACTTTCTTTTCTTATCTCTATAGAGTTCCACTATTCCTCTCCATTTTTCCTATTACTTTCACTTTCCATATTGTAAACTAAAAGTATAGTGTTCTTATGAGTGAAGATTCTATTTTTAAGCTTAGATTTGGGAAAGATGTAAATTTTGCTTCAGTGCTACTCAAATGTCTTCTTGGTCAAGGATAGGATAAACATCGAATCATTCTTGTGTCTCCTAGAGTCTGAGGAGAAGAATCTTTGCCTTTTTCCTTATCCCTGAGTAAAATATATATTAATTAAATATAGAAGCATCTGAGAGCATGCCAAAGCAGAATTCCTCTTGACTTCTTAAAACCAGCAGAAACTCTTGAAAGACAATATGATGTAGTAGAAAGAGTGCGGTTTTTGGAGTCAGAATTACTCGTATCTTACCCCAGAAGTATGGCTAAGGAGAAACAAGCAGAGCAACTTTTTTCTTTTGTCCTCCTTTTTAACAAATTTAAAAGGAAATAGGTTACCAAGAAATTTGAGAGGCCAGTGAGATAAAAGAAAAGCTGGATGAGTCAGAGAAATTAGTCAAAATTGTCCTTTGTGTTTCCTACCTCAACAAGTCTCCAGGTCCTCTTTTAGCCCCACACTCACATGTGATCTTTGCTCCTATAATCAAAATAGCATTTTGAATCAATGTGTTTAGTACTCTTTTCATGAGATAAAAATGTTGTTATTGATACAGTCACAGATCAAGTAAGTTGGAATAGTATATGTTCTGTGGACAAGAAGAACTCAATTTAAAGCTGTGTCCACTACTAAGAATTTCCTTGTGAAACACTGGAGAATTTTAAGCCAAAGTCAGCTTTGTCACTGCATTACATGGCAGTCACCAAGCATCAGATGGTCAGAATAGAAATGGTTAGAGGCTTCAGACCACTGTGAACTTGCATTGTTTTACTTCCAAGCTAAACTTCTCATGCCTCTATTTCTTTATCTGTCAAGTGGGGCTAAAAATTCTTTCTTTAAAAAGTAATCATGAGACTTCAGTAAAGAAATGTTTATAATTGTAGATATGATTTGATAAAGCAAAAATAATTTGGATACTAAATGATTTATTGTAAGCGTGATTAAGCTTTTCAGGCTCAACTAGTCCTCAAATGGGTTTATATAGTGACCTCTTCTTGGATTTATAGTTTCATAGTTTTTTTTTTAGTTTTATAATTTTTAATAGCCTTTCATTTCTAATAATAATTTATATTAGTCGTAAATACATTACTATTCTTGGAAGATGGTGGTTTTTGACAGGTAAGAAAATATTCTTCTTTGGGAAAGATAAAATGCCAAGAGGAGAAAGAGACAGTATGAACTTGGGCTGTGCATTGTTTTTATGATTAATTTTATACTCACTAAGGATTGCCAGGGCGAACAATGTTCTTCATGAGTAAAGAAATGCTCGACTATAAGAAATAATCATCTGATTGTAACTATATTTTAGCATCATTGAGGTGTCCAGCATTTTTACATGAGTCCTTCATCTGTTCTCTTGGTAGTCTTCAATAAGATAGGCAGTTACAGGAGTAGGAAACTCAGAAAGCAATCCTGTAGAGATTCAGATTCAGTCACTGCTTATCACAAGATAAGTCACTCATCCCTTCAACTCGTATTTATAGAGTACTCAGATACATGGTACATACCAAACACTGTATTAATCTTGAAAACATGGTAAAGAACAGAGTAGACAAGACACAGATTTCATAGCCAGAGAAGGTGTGTAACATAAAACTTACATGTAAGTACAATAAAATATGTAAGATTTAAACCAGAAGAAATGTGTTTGGTCTTATACTCACTCAATTGTGAGTGATGGGGCTGGAAATGTCCCTAACTCTTCTGAATTTTCATAGCATTTTATCTGTCCCTCCATTTGGAAACCCCTTCTGCTTTCCGCTCTAATTCCCTACAATTAAGACATTTCCTTTGAATGCAAGTTTCTTAGGAGGCAGGCAGGGCACATACGGGTTTCTCCTTTGCATTTTTCATGGGACAAAGACTTGTGCGCTGCATATAGTAGGCACTGGGTAAATGCATTGAAGGCATACAGCAAGGAAAAATGTTCTGGAGGCTTACTTCTCTTGTCTTTTTTGTTTTGTATTCTTAAGTATTTCACTTTGAAATTTCTCCTTTATGTTAATGGAGGTGGAGAAGGTAGAAAAATCAATTGACAGTCACTCATTGTTCTTCTGTTTTTACTCCTTACTAGTCTCTCAAAATTTAATCCACAGCAGTCTTCTGTGGTAGAAATTTAATTATTATTTGTAAGATTGTCAAAGTTTACTGTACAGAAGTCTGAGTGTGGTTGCCAGATGTAAATAAAAATGGAAGAAGCATCTATTATTTGTGGTCTGACACACTTTGGAGTGTCATGATCCATCTTTTTGCGTGTCACTGGATCTCTCAGGACAGTCAATATTTAGGTGATTTGGTACCTCATTTTAAAAAGTCACAACTCTTCATTGGTTATGCTTAACTAGTGGTTTAATATTCATTTACCATTGCTTAAAACACTCAGAAACTGTAAAATATAAAATTGAATTCTGACCTTTTATTTAAATCAGAAAATAGCCTTTGTGCAGAAATCCTAGGAAAATCTGCATTAAAAATGATAAAGGAAGGATTTGGGTGAAAAAGACTGAAGCTCTTGCATAGTCTTTCTGGTAGAACCAAGGCAGGCAGAGATTGAGGGGCCTGAGCAGGGAGCTGCCTGAGAGCTGGGGTGTAATTTAGTGCGCTGACAGGAGGAGTGAAGTATCTCCTCAATATCTGTGTTTGGCAGAAGAGATGAATGCATACATCAGGAAACAATGTTTAAGTGTTTTATTTCCTTATTTCAGCCTGTCAAACTGTCAGTGTAGTTAATGGCCACCAAGAGAGAAAGAGAGAGAGGGAGGAGGAGGAACAGAGAAACAAAGGTGCTATGGAATCTGAAAAGAAAGAAACAGGGAAAGAATTTGCATGTTTCTGTGGCATAATGGTCAGCCAAGACAAAAATAACTCACTATATTCATCTTTCTACTGAAGCCAGATGTGCTGGCTCCCTACTTACATCCTTGTACCTCTCTTTTCCTTCCTTTATATCCTTTATATTGCTTTACTTTACTTTGATCTCTGTGACTCCTTTCACTGAAGTCTTGATTGATTATCGATATATGAGGGATTGTTTTATATTATATTAGTAACATCCCATTTTGCTCGTTTCCTCCTGTTTATTATCTTGTTTGTATTCTTTAGAAAATGTGCTATTAATGCTGTTTGTATGAAAATGTTCACTCATATATGAAATGTTCCTTTTTATCCTTTCAGGTATTTTAAAATCAGGAAAGAGTATCTTGGCCTTGTTTCATTTTTTACCTATTTAATCTTTATTTCTTACACACACACACACACACACACACACACACACACTCACTCAAACACACTCAACATGAAATACCTAAACCTGACATTTTACTTTTAGAAGTTTGAACTATTTCAAATTTTCAGGAAAATCTTAGCACAGCCAAAGGAATTTTATTTTATAAAAGGAAAGTATTTATGTTGGATCTTTTTGTACTGGAAATAAGTTATTTCACCACAGAGATAGAAAAGCCTCTTATCATTTATTTCTTTGTCAAACTTTGAATTTAAAATCTATGAATTCACATCAGTGATGAATACTTTTCATAACAGACACTTTTGGTTGCCTTATGAACTGAGAGTGCTTATTTAGGAACAATTCTGTTTTGTAAATATCAATTTTAAAATCTTATGCAGTGGTCCAGGGAAAGGGTATTAAATATAGTGCACCCTGAATCTGGCCAACCAGCAGACCAACTAGAAAATATTTAAAAATACAGACCCTGGGTCCCACTCAAATTACCTGCCCGAGTGTCTGCAGAGATGGGACCTGAATATGTGTGTGTGTGTGAGATGTGCCCTCTGTGCCAGCCCTCAACCCCTGGGTGATAGCAGTGCTCAGCCAGGCCAAGACCCATGCTGTCCTGCTCTTGCAGAGAGCACGACTATGGTTACCAGTGGAAAGCTGACTGATTTCCAACATTATCATCCAGAGTTATCAGTGAGTAACTTTGGAAGTCATCACAAATTTTGGGGGAGCAAGATTTTTCAACTATATACAAATGATATGACCTTTCCTTCCCTAAAATCTTAGGACTTCTTTAATATTAGTGAGGTTTTAGCAAGTGTTAGCTCAGTTACACACACACACACACACACACACACACACACACACACACACACACACTGTTCTTTATAATCAGTCCTCTCTATTGCTTGTGTACTGATGGAACCAAGTGCAGGCAAAACTGTTTGGAAAATGATTGTGTGTTTGTATTGAATATGTTCAGACTTTCTTCTTATTATACCTTAAAACTACAACAACTATTTATGCAGCATTTATATTGTATTAGTTATTATAATCAGTTTAGAGGTGATTTAAGGAACACAATGGGAGGACATGTGTAGGTTCTGTGTAAACACTTGGCTGTTTTATATGAGGACATTGAGTGTGTGCAGAGTTCAGAATCCACACGGGTGTAGAGCTCATCCCCCATGGATACAGAGGAATGACTGCATTAGTTTTTGTTCTTGAGTTAATAGAAAGACAAACAGTCAAAGAATATTGCTCCTTTCCCCCAATTAGATTTGAGCATTCTTGATGAGCCCCCTTATTTTATATCAATCATATCAATTTAATCATTAAAATGAACATTTATTGCTGTGTACTTTAGAGCTTTTTCTCCGCTCACCCAACTTGATTCTCCATTGCTGCTCATATGTTAATAAACTATCACCACCACATGTCCTATTATATTAGCCAGACACCAACAGTCACTTTCCCTCTCGTTTATCTTTGTTGTCCTAGGTTGATTTTGCTACCTGAAATATTGCTCATTGGTCAGCTTTTGATCTTCATCACCATTCATCCTGGGCCAGGGTCCTGTGTTTCCTGGATTCTGTAGTAACCTCCCACCCGAGAGCCTTTCTGTATAACACGCTTGCCACCCTCTGCTCCAGCACCCCTGGAGATGTAGCAAGTGCAGATCAGATCATAGGTTTTTCCTAATGCAAAGCATTCAGTATTTTTCCCTTGTTCTTAGGATACAGACTAAAGTCAGTCTCCTGCCCTGTGGAACCCCCACATGACTGACTTTCTTTTGTCCCTCATTTTCTGCCTCCAGGAACTCTGGCTCTGCTACAGTTTTTTACTTTTGGTGTGTTCCCAGCCATCATCAGGCCTTGAATTTTTTTTCTTTTTGCCTGGAAAACCTCATCTCTGACTCACTCATCTCAGACTACCTGAAATGACATTTCCTCTAGAATTTTTTTGGATGCCCCACATATGATTAGATTTGCTTGTTACATGTTCTGATACAATAATTTGCATTTGCCTGCAGAGAGGTTTTCACAGTCTATATGTTTATATTAGTACAATCGTTAATTTTAATCTAGTCTATAAGACTGGGACCTTGACTATTTTGTTCCCAAATGATTTTCTGATTCCTCAGTGTATAGTATCCAGTTGGTTTTTAAGAAATGTCTTGAGCAAAAAGTGATCATTTATGTGGGAGGAATCCTTTCCACACACATGACATATATACTCTTTCTAGGCTTTTGGTTGATTCAAAACATTATCATTTTTCTATAGCATGGAGTGGTAATTCTTCACCCTGCTGCTGTATCACATCTTCTGTTTCAGCAACATCTGAGCTACTGACTTCAGCCACTTTCAGTACTTGTCTTAGATGAAGGAAGAGTGAATGCAATTGCTCTGGGTCTGCCAGTGGACACTGAGACAAAATCTACTTTTCTGCATAACTCTATGGAAAGAATATGGGTGGGGAAAAGGCCCATTCAGAATTTCTTTTCTTTTTTTTTTTTTCTGATGCTGGGGATCAAACGCAGGGCCTTGCGCTTGCTAGGCAAGTGCTCTACCACTTGAGCTAAATCCCCAATAAGGCTGCATTCAGAATTTCTTGACAGGAAACAATACTGTATTTTCTGGGATCCTTCATTTGTTTAAGGAAAGGAGTTACTCCATAGAAGGTACAGGTATCTCAAATCTGACCCGGTAAATGAGAGCGTAAGATTCCTATCTTGACTTAACATATTGATAGCAGGTTTTGGCAATAAGGGCAGCTGATAGAGATGAGGCAGATTTGCGATGTGGCATTAAGGCAGGTATTTATTGTTGTGTGCTTTGCAAGGATGTCATATTCTCTATAAAATGAGATTACAAGGGAAACTGGAGACCCTGCTATGTACCGCCTGCGTCATAAGGCCCTCTCTCCTACTCTGACTGCACTCCTTCTCCTGAGTAGGCGAGATGTCCATGAGACTCTCATTGTAGACACACTCCAATTACCGCACACCTCATAATTCCCTGTCTAAAGGTCTCACACTGGCAGTGAGGCCTGAGCAGGCTTCTTCCATCGTCTATCCTTCCTAGATCATGTCCTGCCACTTAAATCTCAATCCTTGGCCTAAAGATGGCCGGGAGCAGCTGATTGAGAGAGCTTGGCCACAGAGAGGTGGTGTCTCCATTTGTCTCCTTTTATGGATCTGCAGATGTTAGGGAAAGACTTGAGAGGAAATAGGAACATTTTGGAGAAAGTAAACAGAAGATGAAGGCTTGAGAAACACAACATCAAGGTCTAGACAAGTTAAAACTTGACTAAATGGTTAAATAAAGTAATATATATCTGTGTCCAATAACTTTTGAAAAGAGAAGTCAACTAGAAAAATCATAATTAAGAAGGTAGAGCCTTGGTTTTTATACATTAGCCAACGTCAACCATGACTGTTGAAGTGTTAGCTCCAGAGACAATACTCATGAGACTTTTGGACCAAGTTGTCATAGTGCTACTAGGACCCAGTATGTCACTTGGTTTTTTGAGAGAGAGAGAGAATTGAGGACTGCTTTTGGATTTGCTTCTTGTCATATAATATATAATCTCTCTCCAGAATTTTAAATCATGAGGTAGAATTTGTTATTTCCACTCTTGAGAGAAAAAGTTGACATAAACATAGAAACTGAGAAGCATAGTTAGAATTGACTATGGTGAAGCACCTGCCCATTCGTTGCTGTCCTAAGCTAACAGAATCTCGTACTACTCAAAATCTCCAAATCTGATACTATTGGAGGGAATCAGGATGGACGAAAATGTGGGACTTCTTTCCTTTCAAGACATTTAAACAGTTTCATTCAACAGGCAGCTTCTCTTCCCATCAGGCAACAGCTTTCTCTCTCAGAGAGCTTTCAGAACCTTCGTGCAAAGTTGAACAAGCTGTAACGGTAATGTAACTATTGCATTCAAGACTTTAATGACCTGGATCGCTGCAAATAACCATGGTAACAGGTGAGAAATCAAAGATACTTAATTTAATTGCCACAGAAAGAAAATAAGTGCAAATAATCTATAATTCTTCATTTCCAATATGTACATGTTATTTTCTTACTGCATTAATTACCCGATAGTTAGACAGAAATTATCTAGTTGTTGCTCTGTGACTCCCCCTTGTATTCATGTAATGGTTTTCACTGTAATAACTAATCATTATAATTTCTTACCTCAGCAGTTTAGGCTGCTGTGAACTGAATACCATGTTCATTCGGTTGACATTAGCAATTTTTAATAATGATAAAAATGATACTTTAAGTATAGTGGCAAGACATTAAGCTGTTCTTTCAACTTAGGTACCTAAAGGCTACTCCAATTCACTGCCTCTCTATAAACAGCTAATGATCTGGTACTGCTTCTTAGATAGAAAGATTTCAGAATTCCTCCCCGTTTCTGAACTCTTTTTCTAGGAGTTGCTGGAATATTTCTGTAGAACCGCATTTAGAATTGAGGAACAAGTTATCCCCCGAACTAGGTACACATTTATAATCCTAGATAAGTAGTTTAAATATTTTGTTGTGTGTCTCCTTTCCTAGCCTGGTAATAGAATGGTCAGTAAACTATGGCTAGATACATGGATGATAAGGTGGGCAATCATGACTAATAAACAGATTTATATAGTTTATTTTAACTTAGTTCAAGCATTATGCAAGATAGTAGGTAGGTGGTACTTAAATTTCCAGACTGCCTGGTAGGACATAGTAAGGGATAATCAGTTGTATAAATAAAAATAATACTTGCCATTTTTTGAATATTTTCATTGTTCCAAACATGGTCATTTGATGCTCACATGTACTGTATACAACATCATTCCCACAAGTTGATTCTTTTATTTCTGTTTTATACTTAACAAGCTAACGTTAAATCGCAGACTGAAACTCACGGGAACAAGTAAGAGGGAACAGATCGCAGTCCCTTTTGGGTCCCGTTAAATTCTACTATTCTACATAAGGAATAAGCAAGAGCCTTCTCAGCTTTGGCTTTTCAATTTATTTGAAAGACCCTTTGAATAGTCAGAGTTTAATGAACAGGATGTTAAATTTTAATTGATTCTGTTCCGTGTTTTAATTACAGACTCTACCAAAATCGTTTCAGAAATAATCTGTCACATTTTTAGATGGGCCTTTCAGTCTCCTTTGGCACTTGTGTCTCACAGACTAGCTCAGTAAGAAATAAGAAAATAAATTTAAAAATGAAGGTAGATTTATGCTAAAAAAATAAAGAACTATCTTACACCTATCAGGATGGTTACTATCCAAAAAAACAAAACAAAAAATTAAATACTGGTAAGGATGTTGAGAAAGTAGAACTCTTGGGCTATAACTGCTAAGGAAAACTGAAAAAAAATGTGATAGGTCTTCAAAAAGTCAAGCATATGATTTCCCTTAGATCCAGTAATCCCATTGTGTGTATGCTTCAAAGGAGTATTTGTACATTCACATTCATAAAATCATTATTTACAACAGTCACAAGTTGAAAGCAACCCAGATGTCCATTGATGGCTAAGTGGATTAACACAATGTGGTATATATGTGCAACAGAATATTATTCAGCCTTTCAAAGGAGGGAAATTCTGGCATGTGCTACCACATGAGTTAAACTTGAGGACATTATACTAAGTGAAATAACAGTCATAAGAAGAGAAACACTGTATGATTCAGTTTACATGAGGTTGCTAACGTAGTCAAAATCATAAAGACAGAATGTAGATAGTAATTGTCAGAGTTTGAAGGTAGAAGGGAAAAGAGACATCTTGTAAGTGGGTATAGAATTTCAGTTGTGCAAGGTGAAAAAAATTCTAGAGATTAGTTGCTCAACGGTTATCAGTGTACTTAACATAATTGAACCGTTCATTTAGAAATGGTTAAAATGTTAGATTTTATATGTATTTTGCCACATTGAAGGTTTTTTAAGGGAAAAGTGGAAAATTTCTATGACAGAGAGGGACTGGGGAAAGGGAAGAACTATACTAGAGAAGTTGTTGAGCAAAGACATCTCTGAGACATGGAGCTGGCTTTGTATAAAGCAAGGAGAAAGAGATCTCCCCAGGAAGGGGAGCTGCAGAGATGTAGTCCTGAGTTGGGAAAGAGCTGGGTATGTTTGAACGAAGAGGAAGTCAATGTAGTAGCAACACGGTGGCAGATGATGAGCTGGGAGGAAATAAAGGAGCTAATTACAGAAGGACCAGTAGACTTGGAAGGATTTGGGGCTGCATTATCATTACATTTTGGCTTTATTTGCTTTGTATTTAGGAAATCACAAACTTTAGAGAGTATCCATTTGGTTTCAAAATTAGCAGTTGGCACACTTATTAATGTCACCATTCAAGCACAATACAATAAGTACAAAGACTCGTTTAACAGATATTCAGTGATGTGCTAAGTTGGTGAGTTTTCCTTTTTATATTAACTGCATTATCTTTGAGGTGACTATTATCTGAAAGTATTTTTTTTTTCTTGGTATGCCGTGGTTGAATAGCAGTGAACTGCCACTTATGTGCTTCATTTGTTTCATACTTGAAAGTTCCTTAAAGTGTCTTTGGAAGTTTTCTGGGGCCAATTCTGTTCATCAATCTTTCCTACAATGATTCAGAGACTCTGAGGTCATTATTTTAGCAATTAATTTTGATGACTTTGCTGAAAATTGTCTAGCACTATGCTTAGTTGTGTCAGTTCACAACATACAGTATAAAACTGCTGTCGCATCCTAGATTTGTTACCTGCAGAATTTAAAAGTTCATCAGTACGGTGGCTGTCGTCGTTTAAGTACATTTTCTTAAGTATATTCCCTAAAGCATATGTGGTACATTTTAACTGTATATTTTATTGTTAAATCCTCATTATTCATTGATTTTCTTGGATAGAGAAACCACTGTTTAAAGTACAAAAACTCTAATGTCGAGAGATCTCTTGTACATTGTGAGGATTGCCATTTGCTATAAGAACCATGTTCTGGTCATCAATGGAGTGTATCAGATGGTGGTCTCTAAGGCTGTAATGGAGCTGAAAAATTCCTTTCAGCCACTGATGTCCTAGCCAACGATGTCCTAGCCTTCATAAAGTCTTAGTGCATTGCCTTTCATATTTGTGGCAATGTTGGTGGAAACAAACCTACTGCAATGCTAGTGGTAAAAAAGCATACCATATACAATTATATATAGTACGTAAGTGTGACGATGTTATTAAATGTCTGTGTTACTGATATACATATGTGCTATACTTTTTAGTCACTATTTTAGAGTGTACCCCTCTTACTTTAAGTTTACTTAAAACAATATGCCATGTTCCATAAGCAGGAACCTCATACATCTTGTGTTTATGTGTCCCTTGATTGCATCATTTTCTCTTGTGCTTGATTTAATCTCATGTTGTTTTGCCCATCATGGCCCTGATAAAAATAAGCTATACCACATCCAAAAACCTTATAGCCGCAGTGTCTAGTTGGCTGTACTATCTAGGCTCATGTTTGTATATTTTGTGGTGTTCACAGATGATGACATTGCCTAACAACATGTATTTTTGTTGTTAAGTGACATTTCACTAGTACTTGAAAATATCTAAGAAAGTAGTTTATCCTCAC
The DNA here is from genome assembly GCA_004026905.1 of Hystrix cristata. Taxonomy (NCBI): domain Eukaryota; kingdom Metazoa; phylum Chordata; class Mammalia; order Rodentia; family Hystricidae; genus Hystrix; species Hystrix cristata. The sequence goes on from PVJO010000670.1 coordinate 100,522, forward strand.
AGAGAAATAATAAGTATGTGAGACTATGTGTATGTTACTTAGCCTGATTTAGCTGTTCCATAATGTATATGTGTAACCAAGCATCGTGTTTTACACTATAAATGCATACACATTTTATTTATCATTTAAAAATTAAAACAGTCCAAAAATAAAGCATTAATAATTCTAAAAGATATTTCTGTGCATTTGAATAGAATTAATATATTCATGGTGTATTTTGCATTGTATTTTTGTCATTATATATATAAAATGTACAGCAGATACACACACACACACACACACACACACGTAGTATATGAAGAGCCTTTTCACTTGACCTTCTTACTCACATTGCGTTATACTTTTCTCTGATAATCAGTAGAATTGTGAGGAATTTTTCCCTTATGTATCAGTGGCGCTTATTCCCCTATATTTCATTTAGGTCCCTGAAGCTGGAAGACTGGAAGTTTTACTTTGGAGAAAAGTAGAAATGTATTCAAAGAGGGATGACATGTCAGTTGAAGCATAAAGTTGATGAAGTATTGTTGTGTTTGGACCAGAACATCAAACACTTAGATGGGGTAGTGTGATTGATGTTATTCAATGAGAAGGCCCTCTTCCAGGCTGCCTCATTTACCTGAACTACAGAAGTAGAGAATAAGCAAGTGTGCCTATAGACCAACAGAACAAGTGTGCAGTGATTATGAATAAGCCCTGAATTAAGCCAGTGGTCCCCAAGTGTTACTCAGTCTCTCTCTTGAGAGTTCTATTGATGCCTTCAATGAAGTAGGGATAAACTTCAAAATTTATCCACCTGCAAATTAAGAATTTTAAGAGTTTGCAGTGGAAAGAACAGGTAAGAAAATAGCATTTTAAAGTTCTTTTGGGTCCTAGGATGACTGGTTAAAGGTAATAATCATAATTATTTCAGATTTGTCAATATTTATCTTGTATGTTTTTACTCTCAGTGTCATTATTCATAGTCATATTAAAGCTACTTCTGGTAGTTCATATAATCAATAACACATTAAAGAGATGTAAAGCATGGTCCTGTTTTCAGTGGGCTTTTAAATTATTTGGATGATCCAACTGAAAAGTGAAAAAATAGAGGAAGAAAATAGTTTTTGGGTAGCTGTGCAGTGAGAAATCAGCTGAGTGGTCTGTATCTCTGGGACGGTTTTGTGCATCTAGAACTTGAGCTGGGCCTTTAAGTTTATGTAGTGTACAGTATTATGTATGTGGTGACTATGGTCTGTTTCACCAGTGAAAGTCTCTTATCCCATCACGTTACCTTGTATCCCCAGAAGTATGACTGACTACTCCAGTTTGAGAAGTATGGCTGAACAAGACCACAGTGCATTTAAACAGAAGAGCCTTTTCTCAGCCATTAATATGTAATCAACCCATATAGATAAGTTTCTTTAATCATTAAAAGACTCTTCTGCCATATGGTATGTGTGCACATTCTTTTATACAGATTTGATGAGCTTTACAAGCAGCCTAGGTTTCCTTTTTATAAGTATAACTGGGGCCCAGATGGTTTCATTTGCTGATAAGAGGACGTTTTTGATAATATGCTGAATGATTGGGTACAAAATCAACATCCTCTCAAGTTTTCCTTTTAAAGTACAAGCCTTTGTTTTGCATTTCCGTCTGAAGCCTTTTTGACCTTTGTCAAAAATATTTTTCAGTTACTCAGAGCACACTGGTATGCTTTAATAAAAGACCACCCAACACATTGCTTTCAGTTGGCAAATTGCACTTAGGTTGAGAAGTACAAAAGCATCCTTTAACAGATGAGAACTACCGAATCGTCTGAATGCTTGAAAAAGTCAAGACTCTTTGGTCTCTGTGACTTTGTGTTGTGTGAAGGTGTGCAAATGTCATCAGGACTCACCTTGGATTGGAAGCAAGGACCAGTGCTCTTGTAGGGAACAGTCATCCTTAGTAAGGTTAGAACCACTTCCCCACATCATCCCCCTCTGTATCTGATACCAAATCACGAGTTGGCCAAGTAGCAGAGCACACAGTGGAAAGAAGGAACTTCAAAGAGATTTTAAGGTAGTATTTGGGTTTTATATGAGTTTTATTTCTTGGGTGAGCCTGAAAACTTATTCTCATATGTCTAAATTTTGAAGTCATCCAGTTATGAAGTACCATTAAAACTGTTTCTTGCAAAATTCCTAATTTAACTTACAATGTATAGTGGAAAATTTGGGGGCACAAAGTTGCTTTTCTTGTCTTCATCACTGCCTGTTTCAGTCTTAGATCCTTCCCTCTAAATCAGTGCCTCTAATTTTCTTACCTATGCTTAACTGGAGCAGCTTATGTTTTGGCAGGAGTATTCATTCAATTATTCATTTAGTACATATTTAAATATCTTTTGTGTACCTACACTGTCCTTGGGATTTGGGAACATAATGATGAATGAGACCAAGTCTACAAATGTGATGCTGAGAATAAAATAAAGACATAAGACTGGATGTTGTGATATTCGAGCTCTGTTCCACAGATATATAGATAAATATATGCACTGTATCTATCTTTGTTTTATTTAATTTATATATGTATCTATTTTATCTGTCCATATCTATCATCATCTCGATCTCACCGTATAATTTCCCTTTTTAACTTCATTTTTTCTTTGCTATAATGAGAAAGACATGAGTTGGGGCTGGGGGATGTGGGAGCCAAGAAGCAAGCTGGTTCACTTTTCTTATGATATCATAACCTTGGTTCAAAGATTATTGAGTAGAGAAAGTAAACTGTAAAGAGAAGAATTGGTAGAGAAGTATTATAGGCCGCCTGTCATAGGCAGCAGAAGAAGACAAAGACAGAAAGGAGGAAGCCAGTCTGGACTTCTAGGAGATTAAATAAGCCATTAATTTAGCACTTATTTCAAATGACACTTTAGACTCACTGCATTTTCTTTATGACATGGAAGGAGATGCCTGGTAAATTTGCTTTTGTGACAATTAAGAGTTACTAGTTTAAAAGTGCTGTGAGCATTCCAAGCATTGGCGTAGGTGATATGCAGTAGGCACTAGGTGGCATATGGGGTGAAATGTTTCATTTGGCTAAAAGAAATTGTATCTGTTTGGAAGTAATGAGGCTAGAAAATTGGATAGGAAACAGGTAATGCTTTTTAATTTACTGTTTGCTACTTTGATTCGAGTGCTATGGCACGGTCCTTAAATAAATATGAATCATATGGATGCGTAGTCAGATTTTAAATTTAGGTAGATCACTCTGGTTGCATCGTGAGGCTGAATGGAAAGGTAGACAGACCAAGGGTCAGGGAGGTCAGGAAGGAAGCAGTTGAAGTAGTGTGAGTAAGAGGAGATGCCAAGGGACCAGCAGAGGAATACGTGATGAAGATATGTAAGACATTTTAAATTGTCTGTAATCAATAAGACTTAGCAACAAACTGGATACGAAGGCAAGTGGGGAGATGGTAAGATTGTGTCAAAGTCTCTGACCTTGCTAACCATGGGGTGTTGATGGCTGATCTTCTGCTAAAGGAGAAGTTCAACAGGGTGATATCACCAGTTCATTTGGGGACAGAATAAGTTTGTGTTGCACATAAGCTATTGAGTTGGCGATCTCTAGTGGGAAAGTGCAGGTATAGAGGTCTGAATCTCAGCAGACAGGTCTAGGTCAGAGGTGGAGATATGAGTAGAAGTGGAGTAGAAATTTGCATGAGGGCATTAAAGAAATTCAAGAAGTGAGAGAAAAAGAAGCGGGAGTGGGGCAGGTACATTATGGATGAGATGAAGTTTATGAGCTGGTGTGAGAATCCATCCACCATGTTCAATTTATTTACTTTTAGAATTTGAGTTTTCTTACAAGTTCTAGTCAGCAAGAATGAAAAATTAACCTTAAAGTAATATGTGGTGGTAAATTAGGACCTGGTTTTAAGGTGATTTTGGATAAACTATGGGGCAGTTGGAGTTCAGTCGGGAAAGCGAAGCTCACGTCAGGTAGCTCTGTAGAGGAACTTTAATACGGGGGACTGATTAAGGTGGAAGTTAACATGAGCAGGAAGCTACGACTGCCCTTAGAGTTGGACCAGCTAAAGGGGCAGGTGATTTTACCAGGGCGCAGGAGCCAGGACTGCCTCCAGGAAACTGGATCTGAGCTGGCAGCTGCCCTCCAGAGCAGAGCTGTTTTGTGGGTACTGGACCCCACGGGAAGCAGCTATTGGTGTAGATATTTCTGGAAGCAGAAGGAGAAAGCCTCTCTCTCCTCCCACCTGTAGTAGCCTTCACCATCCCCACGATGCTGTTATCTACAGTCAACTGCCAGCTGAAGATATCAAATGGAAAATTCTAGAAATAAAGTTTGTAAGTTTTAAATAACCTTTTTTATAGTATATTGTTATCCTTATTGTGTTTTATTTGTACTTACTGTTAATCTTACTGTATTTAATTTGTAAGTGGAACTTTGTCGTAGGCACATGTGGATAGGAAAACATAGAGTATATAGTGTTGGGTGTTATCTATAGTTCTGGGTACCCACAGAGGGTCTTAGACTACATCCTGCATGGTCAGAGAGAGACCATTTGTTTTTCCAGTTCCTCTCCTTAGAAGACTGATTTGAGGCTAGTTAGCAATGGAGCCTAGAGAAAAATTGTTGATAAGATTTAATTCTCTGTGTTACCGGACAGGGCAAGGTAAGGGTCAGGCTGGTCTAAGAGAAAAACACGATTTACAGCCACACCTCTAAATAGTCACATGTATAAAACTTTTAAAAGAAGTTGTGATTATAAAAGTAGAGAATTTTTTTTTTATTTTTAAAAATTCTGATGCTTTTGCTCCATCTTTAACCTTACCAAACTGAAATTCTATTACAAGTAGATTATTGGTCATCTTTAAAAATTACTTGGAATCATTGGACCTTTTGTATTGTGATATTTTTATAAGATTGGCTTTTTCTTCTGAGTAGTTGGGCCTATGCACCCCCCAAAAAATGCAGATTTAGAGTACACTAAATTTATACATTGGATTAGAGGTCCTGTTGAGTTTTCTCCTCAGATCTAGCTGCCTCGGTGGGGATGTGCACTTTGTAAAAATGAGCTAAGAAAAGATCCTTCAAACAATCAGACTTCGCTCGCTGGGTTTAAAATAAGTGAGCGTGTAGCTCTGAATTATGAGGTGTGCTCTTGATATAGTCTTTTTTTTTTGAGGTTCTCAATCAAAGGGCTCTGCTTTTCAGTGAGACCTTTAAACAGCATCAGCCATTCCCTCAAAAGAGGAGGGCTAAAAAGAGTGCTGGACTCAATTGAACTTAACAGACGATCCATTGGTGACCAATGAAGCAGAAAGGATGTGCTCGAATCACTGGGCTGAACGCTCTGTTATATAGATCACTTCGTACCAGCTTCAGAAACTTGATCGCCAGCTTTGGCTCCTGGATATTTAAATGGCACTGTTTACCAGTTGTAGGGAAACCAATAAATGAAAAATCTGTAGGTGGATTAACTGTGTCAAGCTGGTCTCTCTCTTGGATTTTAACTCCCTGGGTAGTGAGTGGGATGCTAAAGCTTTGCTAAGATATTGTCACGTTGAATAGCATTGAATTTATTTGGTTCTGTCTAATGCTAAGCCTCAGATGATCTTAAAATATCATTCCATAAATATACTACCTTTCAAAGCACTTTATTGAGTAATGAGTGTGAAATAACTTACATACTTCGAAAACAAACAAACAGAAAAATGGTTCAGTCTGTTTTAGGTTGGCTTCTCTAGAAAGAACTTTGAAAGGGAGATTACGTGCAAACAGCTTGTTGAAGAGGGTGGTTGGGGACGAGTAGAAGAGATGAGGCGGACAGGATCGGGCAGGAACCCACGTGGACCTGCAGGGCTCTTCTGCAGTGAAGTCCTTTGGCGCTGTCCCTGCGTGAGGCAGGTGGGCTGAGCCATTGTAGCGCCTGCCTCATTCCCTCACATCCAGACATCAGGGTAGTCCCTGGGATAAAGCAGCTTCTCTCAATTTTCATTTTCCAAACATGACTCATCTGTGACCTCTCTGCAACCAGCTTCCCATGCAGCTGGGGGAATGACTTGGTCCTGACGGGGAACCCACACGACACATCATATCAACCTCTGTGTCCCAAATGCCCACTTCTTTCGTGTTCACCCCCTAATACAGGTGTGAGTTACCAGCATGTTTAGGCTGTATGTGACATGGTTTCCATGTAACAGTTTCCTTTTATGCAATTATTCCTTTGTTCTATTTTCCTCACTTTAGCCAGTGATTAATAAAATGCAGATCTGGTTCTGCTTCTGCACTTGAGAGCCCTTCCATGGCTCCAGCTGAGTTCAGAATAAGAGCCCACATCTCTAATATCATTTACAGTTTTCCTGCCTGGCTACCCGTGTGGCTTCGTAGCTTTACATTTACATTTTCTGCTTTCTAAACTGTAGCCATAGGGTCCCTCATACCACAGGCCCTTTGCCTACAGTGTGCTTTCTGCCTGGAATGCTTCAACTCTTTCTGCTGCTCCTAGTCATACTCGTGCCCAGGAACCCTTTTTTTTTTTTTTTGCAGGAGCTGGGGATCAAACTCAGGGCCTTGTACTTGCTAGGCAAGCGCTCTACCACTTGAGCTAAATCCCCAACCCCCTGCCCAGGAACCCTTAATAAGAACCCTGTCCCAGTCCAATACTGATTATCACGAAGGAGTCAAAATGTGTAACATACTCTCCATGGTTCCACCACACTGTGTTCTGTACTTTTTCTCAGTAGGTAGGGCGGGGAGAGATTGGGTATTTGTATATCTGCTTTTGCTGTTAGACTATAAGTTCCTGGAGAACAAGGGAGTTGACCTCTTTGTTTAGGACTGTACCCTGCCTCTGGCATACTGCCTGGCACAAAGTGCATGAATAATCAATACTATATTTGTGGAGTAAGAAAGAATGAATAACAACCTGAAAACAAAATCTGGAGATGACTCTGGTCAGCTGATAGCACAATGTAAAACTACCCTTTCAAGCACTGAATATTAGATTTAGTTTCCAATTATAGGTTCAAGGCATAATATCTTTATTTCTTTTTATTTCTAGTCTCCTGTATTATCTTTAGATTATATAAGAAAAATATATACATGTACATACATGTATTTAATATGTTTAATGAGATGAATTTTTTTTTGTGAAGACTAGAACACACACTTGTCTGGTCTTATTTTATAGTTATCCCAACCCTTTAGTATTTTATTTTATTTTATTTTATTTTATTTATTTATTTATTTATTTTTTGCCCCTTTAGTATTTTAAAACATCATAGTCTAAATACTCACCAAGAATTTCAGGTAAGTTGTATAAAATAAGGAAAATAATTGAACTAAGTAAGCACTAATAAGGTAAAAATCTTTAATAACTATAAAGGAATTTGAGCAATATGAGTTATTGTATAAACATGGGCCCTAAGAATTGCAAATTAATCATTGATATTAGGATTGATGTTCAGATAGATAAATTAGTTCTCTATTACTTATGGATATGTTTCCAAAACCAGAGAAAAGAAAAGATCTTTCATATCTATTATTTTTTTGATCTTTCATATCTCTTAAACGAATGATTTAAAATGTTTTACTCCTTTAATATTAAATTTAAAAGGAACATCGAGTGCATCTCACTCCAGATGAACTAACTCATCTTTTTATGCTGAATCTTTGGAGTGTCACTTTCTGATTATATGTGACTCTAGAAAATTCTCTAAAGAATTCTACATACAGTTTGTATCGTGTGACCTGTTTACAGTTTGACAGTTAGAAACCACATTGCATAAAGTTCCAGTGCCTGAAAGGTCTACCCATTAGCAAAATTTTCCTTTTCTGCTCTAGTAGCAGTGTCGTTTTTAAGGGGGACAATTTTGTGGGAATGCCACTGTTAAGAACTCATGTAATGCCAACTGAAAAGAAGCAGTGTGAGAGCCCTGTCTTTTAAAGTTCGGGTTCAGAGATACGGACGCAGTAAGCTGGATGCTGGTGTTAATAACGCTTCTGGGAATTGTGATCTGGAAACAGCATTGGATTAAAGAATTTACAGAAAGCAGGGTGAGCATCATGCATATGCTCAGGTGTTGAAAGCCATGTATACAAAAGAAACACTGCTAATAGTCTCTCAGGAAATGTTACTATCTTTGATTTTTCCAAAAAGGCTGAGTGGATGGTTACTGCTTGGGCTCTTACTAAGCCTTGGTAATGTGATGGTCCCCTTGCCGCCTAAATCATTAACTGCCGCAGGAAAGTCTGATGTCTCAAGACTCACCCATTCCCTCATAGATTCCTTTCAGCGAGCATCCATGTTTGTCTTTGGTGTAGGTTGCGTGAATTTGGTGGATAACTCCACACACAAGTACACACACACGCACACATGCGCACACACACAGAGTTTACTTTGCCTTAATAGAGGTCTTGTTCAAGGGCTGTTTGCCTGGGAGATGTCCAGAGGCTTGCATTTGACCATGAACTCTCTGGGCCTGCATAGATCTTCTGCTCAGTTAGGTTTTCATTTAATAATGAGTATCATATTCATTGTATGGTAGTTATAAATTATCCCTTCTTCTCTCTTACTTTCCTGAGATGTTTCATTTTGTATTTCATATACTTCTAATAGGGAGGGAGGATATATTTTGTTCCTTTTTTCTTCTTTAACCAACCACATTTAGGTTGTAAGGGAAGACAGTGTATGAAAGGACTTGCGAAAGCAAGGAATGAGAATTTCGTAAATGTTCGACTACTGTATTTGGTTGCACCTGAATAGTGTGCTTGAGTGTTCATGTGAAATTTCCTGCTTGATGTTCTTTGCTCTCAGAGCATGCCGTAAATGGAAGTTCTTCACTACTGAGAGCCTATCTTATTGATTTCACCACATTCCCCATCCCCAAACCGCCCCCCGTACCTTTTCGAGTGACTGCTATTATGCTGAACTTTGACCTTAAAAACCGTATCTCCATATTTTGTTTCCCAGTGTAAATTTAGGAAATGCTAGTCAGTTGCATGTTACCACAGAGAAAAATGTTATGTTGAGGATATATAAAAGACAGTATTCTTAGCCTGGAACGAGCAACTGTTGAAAACATACTTGATAAAATACTCCAGATTCTTACTGTTGAAATTATATTAAAAACTTGGCTAATGAAAGCAGACAGTTGTAAATAGAATCTACAGAGAATGTTCCTAGTCTGAAGTCTTTTTATAGGTGAAGTTAAGGACACTGAAAATATAATGTGATTTTATTCAGGGTAACTATTTTTCTCTAAATTTTAAGGTGTCACTTGCTTGATTTTCGAAATGTCATTACCTTTCCCAGTCAGAACCTGCTCCTAAGAAACAATAAATCTCTCTGGTATTAATATAAATGTAGGTAAATATTTTAATTTCTCCAGGCATATTTGCAGTGTAAATTTAAGGTCCAGAACCTGATTGTCTGGGTTCAGATCCCAGTGTCTCATTCAAGCAAGCAGCTTAGCCTCTCTAATCCTCAGTTTCTTCTGCTGTGAAATGGGGATACTAATAGTTGTCAAGAAGACTATGTAAATTAATACATGTAATGGACTTCTAGCAGTGCCTAGTGCAAGCTTAAGTGCTCAGTAAAGGCTATAATTATGACAATTGTTTCAATAAAATGAAAATGAAGGGCAGTGACTTTTTATAGCGATTTTTTTTCAATCATTTAGTGAATGAAGGATGATTGGAAGGAAGCCAGGGCTTGGTTTTGGTGTCTGTGGAATAGCTATAAGGTATGTGCTTCCTCATGTAGTGGTTCATATTTTCAGGAGTTGTCAGAAAATGTAGACGTGTTGGAAAGAAGAATGTTTCTTTCATGATGCTAAGGAGTGCACTGTGACTTATAGGGTTAAAGTGTTAATTAAAGACAAAAAAGCTAAGATCTAATAATTTGTTTACTTTTTCAAAGTATTTTTAATACCTGCATTTTAGAACTCTTTACATTTTAGATAATTAGGAAAATAAAAAATAATGAAAAACTAAAATTACCTAGTATCTTGAAGGTCAGAGAAAAATCCTTAGTAATTTCTTATTTTCATCCAAATCTCCATTTCTTTTAAAAATATCCATTTCAATTAAAATTATAACTGTAAATAAGGTGCTAAATAGTGCATTTATCCCTTAACTGATTTTGATCAATTTTCCTTGAGATTCAGAATTCTTAATTAAGTGGTTTTCATGTGGATGGATTATTTTGTATGTGATGTGCTATTGAATATTTGACAATTATCCTGTGGATGAACATGTAGGTTCTCATGCTTTGTTCTAGATGATCTCTGTGCATAAAATTTCATTTAGATGTTTGATTATTTCCTAAAGATAGAGTCTCAGATCTGGAACTACTAATGGAAGGGCATGAACATTGCCCCTTAGGCCATTGATAGCTTTCCTTCAGCATCTACATTCCTGTGCCCAGAGCAAGAATGTGAGTACTGATGCTTTAAAAAATGATAGGCAACATAAGGTATTTTGTTGATTTAATGTAACATTTCTTTGGTTTTTAGTGAAATCGTTCCATTTAAATCTGATTGTGGATCTCATTGCTGATTCTTGTACTAGTAGCTACTTAAGAGATTTTGTTGACATTTTCCCTTATTTTATTAACTAGTTAAATTTCAGGTACAGTGTAAAATATCCAAAAATCTCCAATGAAATTTTTATCAGAATAGCATTAACAAAAATGATAAAAGTTAACTGTTGAAATCTAGCAGCCTTGTTTTTCAAGTGCAATTAGTGGGATAATACACTTTTAAGTATTCATTTGTTTCCTTTTCATGTTAATGAAATATGTGCTTCTATTTTTTAACTGTTTTAGCGTTTAAACCTGAGGGTTTATTTTTTGTTTAGACATTGAGTGCATTTTGAAAATATTTTAAGTGCCATTTTATCATTTAGTAAGAATATCATAATGTTATGAGTTTTTCAATTAATAGATGTACTAAAGATAAACTCTTTAGATCTTAAGATCATGTGCATCTGCTTGTATCACATATTGAGCATCTGTAAAAATGTTTTTCTAAGAAATTATTCTAGTTATAAGTTTGTTTAAAACGTGAAAATCAACATTTTGTTTTGTACTTTTTACTGGTAACTTTACTAGGATTATTTGTCAGTTTCATATTTTTATTCTTAAAAAATTTATTAGCAGGAAGAAGCATGATCTCAAAGCATACTATTATAACTCTTTCACCATCTTTCATAGGTTTTCATTTATTTGGGTTTCCTTTATATTGGTTGACTTTTGCTAAGTTTAAATTTCCAAATTTCAGACTGTAACTTCATTTTTCGTAAATCAGTTATAGACAGTTTATCTTAGTTACTTTTCTCATTGCTGGGACAAAATACCCAGCACCCAAAGTTAAAGGAGGAAAGGTCTGTTTAGCTCACGGTTTGTAGAGGTTTCAGTTCATAGTTGCCTGGCTCCAAGGCAGGGTGGCCTGGCAGAGAGGCATTGCAGAGGAGAAACCTTTCATGGCAGGCAGAAAGCAGCAAGGCAAGCAAGTAAGGGACCTTAGCAGCTTCTTTCTGCCCCTTTTGAATTCTGTCTAGGCTATCAAGTTTAGGGCAGGTGCCAAACCAGTCAGTGGACTAATTTAGTAATCATCCACCCTTAATCCTGGCACCTTTAATCCTAGCATTGCACCATGAAACAGTCACACACTCCAGATCCAGCCACCTCTGAAAAAGCACCACCCATGACCGCAGGAGGCTTTGGAGGGGACTCTAAGCACAAGCCATAACACAGTTTCTCTTGATTGCAGAATGAATGCTTTCTCTGCCCACTTTGACTATTAATACTTTTATGTTATTGCAGTTGACAGCATTGATTTTCTGTACCGTTACTATATGCAAGTCTTCTGTAATTTATCTGGGGGTTGACTCTAAAAGATAAGACCAAGGCACAATTGAGCATATTTGTTATGTCCTTGCTGTCTGGCTTCCACCATGAATGAAGAACATGTCTAGTGTAGATTTCCTGTGGTTACACATTCTTGGGCTCTCCTACTTGCCTCAATAATAATCTCTCAGGTTTACAATATGTTTATCCTTCTGTGTGCTCTTCTTGGAGACTTTCTGCCCAACTGACTGTCTCCTGCCTTCTGCTTAGCTTTTTCTCCTGCGGTATGTTTTCCTCATTTGTTCCTGAATTTTATCAGTGACCATCCAAAACACCCTTCTCAGTGACATGCCACTCAAGCCTTCTCAGATCTTGTACATCTGAAAGTATTGTTATTCTAAATTAGTTAATACAATGGCTGGGTTCAAAATTCTCAAAATATAAAATTACTTTCAGAGTTTTAAAGCCATGTTTTGCTGTTTGCTAGTGTACAGTTTTCCTAAAAAGCAGATTCCAGGATAACTCATGTTCATTTGAGATAATGTATTTGTTCCTCTTCGTGTGATTGTTGAAGACTTTTTTTATTTCCCTCAGTATTCTGAAATTTAACCTTGGTGTTGTAGTTGTGGATCTTTTTTTTAAAATTCATACAATTTATGTTTCTGTTTTGTTCTGGAATATTGATGCTATTTCTTCTTTGACTTTTATTGTGGTATCTTCACTTTGATCTTTTTGTTCTCTTTTTGGCGATGATACTATTCTTTTTTTTCCTTTGGAGATGACATTGTTCTTTTTCTAGAGGTGACCAGCTGTTGGATATTTTGTTTTGATCACCTAGTGATTACTATTAATTCTATATTCTGGAATACCTTTACATTTTATGCTTCCATTAATTTTGTCTTTTCTTCCCAGCAAGAGAAACACAATTCTTCCAATTATATTTTAAATTCTTAAGTTCTTCGTGTTCTGCAATTATTCCTTTATCATCAACTTGTTTTACTGATGCCATATATTCTGTAGTGTAAACATGAGTGGGTTCTGAATCAAGTATTTTATTAAAGATCTCTTCCTTCCTATTAATAATTTTAGACAGCTTTTTTCCTTTGTTAGTTTGTCTTTTGTAGACTTTTCTTAGAAATTATATGATTCTTGGCTTCCTATCATATTTAGAAATGAGGCAGGAGGAAAGCCATCTCAAAGAATAGTCAGAAAGTGTGAGGCTTAACTCAGCACTAAAGTAATGTGATGATCTTAGAGGACATTATGTTAAGTGAAATAAGCCAGGCACAGAGAGTTAATGTCATACAAACTCTGTTACATGCAGAATTTTAAAAAGTTGTACTCATAGTAAAATGGTGATTACTAGAGGCTGAAGAGTAAGGTAGGAAGTAGACAGAAGGAGGAGACATTGATCAAAAGGTACAAAGTTTCAGCCAGGAAGAGTAATTCATGGTGTTCTATTCCATAATATGATGACTATTGTTAATAATAATCTACATTCCAATACAGCTAAGAGAGGATTTTTACTGTTCTCACCACAAATGATAAATATTTAAGGTGATGGATCTACTAATTAGTCTGATTTGATCATTCTACAATATATGCATGTATCAAAGCACCACATTGTACCCCATAAATATACATAATTATTTGTCAGTTAAAAATAAAATAAAATTTAAAAATAAAAATATTTAAATTAAAAAATAAAAACAGCATGTGGGTTGGCTGCATTACCTTGGAAGACTGCTAAAGTCGAACAACGAAGACCTCACTGTGGGATGCTAATTTCCATATCAGCTAGCCTACTTCTTTTTCCACAGTCTGGGTAATCTCTTTAGTAAAGAATTTTATTTTTTTACTGTGATATGAATATGGGACTTGGGGATTTTACTGTCTTCTACCCAGCACTTCTGTGCATATTCCTGTTTTCTGTTTTATTCCTTACTGCCCACCCTTATAGTACCCAGTATCTCCTATACTGGAGCGCTGAGATTAACACTGGTTCCCTTTGTAGCTGTGGCCTTGTATATTTATATTCTGTCCACGGCTACTTCATCAGTCACTTCTCCATCTTTTGGATATTTGCTGAAATCTCTTGTGCACTAATGTTTTCCTTCTCTTCAGTGCCTGTGTTCATTACTTTACAGTAAATGATTGTATTGATTTCAGGGGGGGTTTGAAAGAAGAGATAAACAAAATCAAATGGTTGTTTTTAGGTCTATAGCATGTTATATGTACACGTGATTATCCCTTCGTACCTGCGGGTTTTGCCTCCATAGATTCAACCAATAAAGGATCAAAAATGTTCAGGAGAAGTTGTGTTTGTAGTGAACATGTACAGCCATTTTTCCCTAAACAGTATAACAACTATTTACATAGCATTTTCATTGAATTAGGCATTATGTGTCACTTAGCAATGATTCGTAGTATGTAGGAGGGTGTACATAGGTTATAGGCCAATACTATCTCACTTTATGCACAAGACTTGAGTATCCACAGATTTTGTTATCCCTGGGGAGGCAGAAGTGGGTCTTGGGACAAACATCCTGCAGCTATTGAAGGATAACCGCGTTCATTTATTTTCTCATTTGTTCACTTCACACATACATTTTTCTTTCATATACCAAGTTGTTTTCAAAGACAGAAACTTGAAGGAAATGAATTTAAGTCATACTTGGTGTCATGATGCTGTGGTTTGAGTGGAAGTTCATAGATAAAGGATTAGGAAGTTTGCTGTCTAGTGAAGCAAAGTAAGATGCCATAGTCACACTATAGCTATCACATTAATGTTTGTAAAGGAAACTCAGGTAAGATTTGATGCCAAAGAGAAAAAGGTCTTGACTGTGTTCTAAATATGGCTGAAGCTGGAACAGACCTCCCATCTACTTACATCACCATCTTGAAAATTGTCTTCACCCTGCCAGAGGGCCCAGACTCAAGCCCTGTCCAGGTATGCGCTCCTCCTTCTTCCTTTTATATTGAATATTTTGTTGCTACATATCTGACTGTATTGTTGAATTTGTTTCTTAAACCAACATGAATTTTTTTGTTACCAACAGGCGATTCCAATTTACATTTATTGTCATACTGAGATATTAATCTTACTTGCACAACTTCTTTTGTTGTTACATTACTATACATTTTCTCTTTCATTTCTCTTATATCTGGTTCTCAGGGTATGTCTTTATATTTTCTTCTGTGATTTAGCAGCTATATATCTTATTTATAATTCTATTATTTGTTACTTTTTAGGTTTTAAACATATATTTGAAATACCATTTTCTCTTGTAATAAAAATTAAAAAGACACCACTAACCACTGTACTTTCATAAAATGAGTAATTTATGATGTTTTTGTATTCCCCTGACTTCTAGACGTCATCAATATGGAAGCAGATGTTCTAATAATTTTTAATTTCTTAATTGGAGATATACTAAACTACTTGATTAGAAGACTAAGTTTGGAAATCTCTCTTTTATTGTACTGAACTGATCATATTTGCAATGTAAATGTTGGTAGTATTTTAGTACATAACACATAAGGACATCACAATATCTAGGCTTATCTTTTAAACATTGAGGGAACACTTAAGTATTAAATACATGTCCTTAAAAAATACATATCCTTTTTTTAAGTTTTATTTTAATGGTACATTTTAGATGTACATAGTGATAACATTCATCATAGGGGATTTGTACCTGTACATGACATATCTTGTTGCTTCTTTTTTTCCCCATCCCCCTCCCCTCACCCCCCAAAATACATATCCTTGTTCTTAACTGTTTGGAAATAAAATTTATATAGCACCAAAACTGTTTTGGATATTTTAAAGCATGTTTCTGAATATGGTGGTGTGGTGGCAAATATTGGAATTTGTTTAAACATCCTAAAAAGAAAATCCACTTGAAATTCTGGTTTAACTTTCTAGGCCAAGGGAAGGGAGGTTTAAAAACAAATAGTTGTATGAATGCTATAGATGAAACATAGTTAAATAATTTGAGACAACGTTTAATGGCAATAATGCATCTCCCACATCTCTGAAATGGGTTTTATCTCTTTTTCCTGTGTCTTTAAAAATGGATTTGAATTGAGCTTTGACCATATTCGACTAGGGGGAAAGGGTTAAATAATTATCTTGCTATCCGCTCTTGTGTGTATCTGAGTACTGCGGGGAAATGTGTGGAGGTAGAGAAATATCAAACTAAGCTTTTGCTCTCTGTGGATAATAAAAATTACCCACTTTCTCACAGATGTCAAGTCTGGCAGATTTCCATAGAAAATTTGGATTGAATGTCAACTACCCAAATTATTTTAGTGTCTGCTGAAGTGTGCTCTTGGCAGTGATTTCAGTAGGAAAATAGGAAATGGGTTTGAAAACATTAATAATATCTGAATACAACTCCTTAAACTGATTGTTCCATAGATGAACCAAAGAATACATTGTCCCTGCAAACCAGAGCCCTCCAAGAAGTCCAGGTGGACACATTGTTAACATTTCAAATATAGAAGTTGAGAGGAGGGCTTATTTAGGAAACAGGGTTTGCTATCCTATATAGATCTTTGCCTTCTGCTTGAAAAGTTTAGTTTGACCAACAACTAAACATAGTCTTAAATTGTACAAATGTCACGTGGGCAATGAAGCTAGCTTAGTTTTTTTTTTTTTTAAATAAAGAGTCACCAGTAAAAGGATAGACTTGGTTAAAAGTACACTGAGATTTAGTTAGAAGATCTGAGTTCTTGTTCTGACATTGACATGGAGAAATCTCCTCCAATCTTCTACCCTGGATTCCTGACCTGTTTGTCTGAAGAATCTTTGTGGATACTTTTGGCTTATCTTTGGTCCAAATTCATAAGGATAAAACATTGATGACTCAATACTAGATAAACCTAGTTAGTTTCCTAGAGAAACAAAGCTCATTTGCCTGAGCAAGAAACTGAAACTGTAGTATTGCTATAGAAAATGAATTCTGAATAGGTATGCATTGTCAAATGTTAGCTTAATCGTGACATAATTTTAAAAAATGTATAGATGCATCCTGTAGATATTTTCAGGATGATACCTTTCTCCTTCCAAGCACTGTGCCATTGTGAAATTTATTTATGGCTAAGAATATTTAGTGAGCACTCACAATGTCTTAGACACTGTGCTAAATGCCAATTAATGAAAAAGAAGGACCCGGAAACCAAACCAAAACAAAGAAAAAAATCCTACTTCATGAAGTTGACACTCTAATGGAGGAACTCGGATGATGACAAAACCAGTACAAATAATTTATATTGTAACAGATAGTACTACTTGGAAAAAGGATAAACATTTGTGCATTGTATGTATATGTGTGTACCCATGCATGCACATAATTTTTAGTGGAATAATCAGGGAAGACTTTGCTGATGAAGTAAATGTTGTGATAACATCTGAAATGTCTGAGACAGGAGGATTCAGGGTGGAGGACACAGCAAATGCGTTGGGCATACGCTGGGTGTTTAAAGAATCACATAGTACTGCTTCTTACCTTCATTCAGAAGGATTTCGCTTTCTCTGATTGTATGCCAGCTGTTCATTCTTTTCTCAAGAAGTTTACAGTCTAGTAGGGATAGACAATCATGAACAAGAAGAATCAAATAAAAATATGTAAGTGTGGTCAGAATTTCTGAAGGCACAGGGAGCCCTCTGAGGGGAATACTACAGTCAATTCTACATAGGAGGTCAGGAAAGAATTCATAACCATTCTATTCCTAGTCCAAATTGCAGCATAGATTGTTTCACCTAAGACTTTTCATCTTTGCAAATGCACAGGTTTAAAGAAACTATTGTACAACTTTAAATGTGTAAGGAATGACCTGACCACATTGGAAGATAATTCTGTAGTCCTGTGGGAGAAAGTCGGAAGAGGAAAGCATAGTGTCTCCACTTCGCCAGATGCTGTACCGGACACACCACACCTGTGGTCTTCCTTCGTCCGCATAGGCTGCCTGTGGGCCTTAGCATCTTGAATTTGGAGATGATGAACCTCGGGCTGAGGGGGGAAAACAGGTTGTTCTGTGTTCCTGAGTGAGGAAATGGTTGAACCAGAATTCAAGTTCAGATTTCTCTTCCCAACCTATCCTCCTCACTCTTCTATGGTTGCATCATGAAGTGGGGACTCCGAGATATTATGAGATAAATGTAGAGGTAGAGATAACATACAAGGTAGTAGGCTACTGAGACTGGAATTGCCTGTAATAAAGTTTTAACTAAAACTTGGGAGACTTGACTTAAAATTTTTCTGGTAAGTCTTAATAATAACAAATAGCACCCGCCAAGTACTGAGCACCTTACTTAGCCCTGCACCCGCGCATACCCTGCTTCTAGGGCGAGGAGTGTCACGGTTCTCGCCTAAGGGACTCTTGTGTCTAATCTTTATGACAAGCTGTGAAGAACATTTTATTGCCCCACTTGGAAGATGGTCTATCCATCTTTACTCTTTTTCCTAATAATTATTATAAAATAAATTCCATCTCTAACAACTCACACAGTTGAGAATATCCTTTTTTATATTATATCTAAAGCATATATTTTCCACTGTCATGTAAATGCGTACTCTCTTTCCTCTCTGAACATAGAATAAATATTCATTACTGTTCTCAGTGTGTTAGTATGTGCTTATAAATGGCTAGATTCTTCATTGAGGAGAAGGATTGAAATTTCGTAGGCAGCTGTCTTGTCTTTTTCTAAATCAAGGCTCACTGCATATCCCGTCATCCTGACCTCCCTGGTGCTTCTCCCAAAGATTTTTACCTCTCTGTTTTCCTTATTCAACTGAAATATCTCTGAAATATTACATCTAGGGTATGAAAACATTTGTTTAAAATGTATTAGGCACTTCAGTCTGTCGGAAATAAATTATAAAAGATTCTACTAGCTTTCTCTTCCTCCTCTTCCTCCTCTACCTCCTCTGCCTCCTTCTCCTTCTTTGTCTTCTTCATCTTCTTCAGGGCTGCCTCTTCTACCGCCACCTCCGCCCCCTCTTCCTCCTCTTCCTCCTTTCTTTGTTGTCTTCATCTTCTTCTGGTGCAGGAGATTGCCAGGACCTTGCTTATGCTAAACATAGGCTGTCCCACTGTGCTCCATCCCAATCCCGCCCTCAGTTTATACCTACAAGTACATAGATATCTTTCATATTTTTCATGGTGTCAGCTCAACTGAAAGCTTACTTTTTATCCTCACTGTCGATAAATGTAGTGTGCATAACAATAGTCATGGGCTTTCCTTTAAAGGTAAAAACCTTTCATATGTTTAGTTTATGACAGCCATTGTTTGTACATAATTTACTACACTTATCTGATAACTAAGACATTCTTCTCTGTTTAATACTTCCCCTAGTCATTTTGTAATCTTCTTCAAAAATTATTTTTTCTTCAGGAACTTAGCTAAGAGAAGCTATACCAACTCCGCTTTGTAAGTTTTTGTCCTCTTCCCATATTTGTATTTATTTGAAATACAGTTAAACTTTATTAACCTCTGCCCTCATCAAAAAGGTTAAAATCAGCAGGACAGGAATAGTCCCCACATTAGTGCTTCCCAAACCTGAACTATAGAAATGATCCCTGAAAGTATAGCCGTTAGTACTTCCCGATACCACAAGCCATTCTTGGGCACGTGACCCTTTTACCCATTGTGTAATATTTCAGGGAGTCATTTACATTTGTCCAGTATTTAAAACTGTAACAAAATACCCCAAATATAGCCATAATTAGATGGGGCATTTTTCATTTCCTTGTGAGTGTTTAAAATATAGCAGTGATTTTTAATTATTTGGAGCATTGTCATCAGTATCTTAACACTTAAATTACAACATAAAGAAATCAATATAAATACATTATGAAAAATCTGGATTATTTTATTTGTTTGACCATAAGAAATGGCACTTGAAGTAACCAAAATGATGTTAGAGTATACATGCTAGAAATTAATATAACTTGTATCTGGAATTTTGAACTGTAAATTTATTCCTCTCACAATTATAAACCCTAACCTGCTCATTTTACTCTAAGAAACTCTCTAAACTCTTTTGACAGTGAATGAAATAATTTATTTTAATGTGTTTTGAAGAAGGCACTATTTAGACAAATATATTACAAAAAATAACACATTACTTTCTTACAACTGTACATCAGAATCATTTGTAGGATGTCTTTTAATTGTGCCCACTTCCATAGTCTTTAAATTTGTAGGTTGATAAGGCCTGTGAATCTGCATTTTTAAAAAATTTCCAGATGATACTGATACTGCTGGACCAAGGACCATGCTTGGAGAAGCACCCCCTGATAAAATTGAAAGAAGTTAGCAAAAGCAAAGAAACTTACTTGGTAGTAATGATAGTTTGTGTTTGATGCAGTGAAAGTACTTGAGCTTGAATTTTTGTGTGTGGCACAGAAGGAGATTATGACAAAACCATTATTTGATTCTGCCTCCAATCTGCATTTCCATCCCATTCTTTTTTGAGTATGTGTTTGGTTTCTTCCCCAAGCAAAAAAGTTGACTTTGTAATGCAGAATTTCATTAACAGGGGTTTCTTGTTTGCAGTTAGTTTTTTTTTTTCCCACTTGTAACTTGTTATCAAAGGTATAACACAAAGAAAATGTGAGACAATTCAGTATAATCTCTGTGAGAAATGCCAGCTCACTGACACAGCAACAACGGTTTCAAATATTTTACAAAAAGAAAGAAAATTTAGGTCAGCCTTAAGGAGGAATCTATACTAAAAGGAATTAGAGGACACACTCACATATTCACATTTATGTGTGTTTGTGTGTATGTGTATGTGCACACACACATACTTTTTTTGAAATATGCTATTTCTACCACCTGTAGTCATAATGCCTCTCACTTCATTATATATTATTCATCAACAACAGTATTTAGCACAGACTTTGTTATCATTTTTTCTTCCTTTGCTTTCTAATTGACTATCCCCATCTGGAGGGGAGGTAATCTTTTTAACTTGTCATAACTAACATCAAAGATAGCACCCTAAGCTGGTACTTAACTGCATTTCGTTAATAACAGTTTGTTACTAATGCTTGCAAATAGTGAGAAACAAAAGTTGGTACATCTCATCTTGAATTTGCCATTAGTGTAGCACAGGTTACTACCTTGATTTTTTTTTTTTTCCATGAATGAGATTCTTAAAATGCCCTGTTCAGGCATCTAACTAATTAATGAACAGCCTCAAAAATTGAATGATGGATTTGATCTTGCTGCTGTTTAGTTGACAGATGGGAATCAAACAGACATAAACTCTGTACTTCCAATTTATTGCTGGGAAGGGAAATTGTGTGCCCAAAATGTCATAAGACAAGTTGTTCTTCCAGCATTTATAGTCTGGTGGGAAAGAGAAAATAAAAGTCCTGTAGTCTTTCAGAAAAGATAGTTTTAAGCCATTTTCGAAACAATATTTCACACTTTTACATTGGATGAGACTGTAAGTCACTTGGGGCCAACTTCAGGTTCTTTCAGTGGTCATTCACATAGTGTAGCTCCGCCCTCGATTTCTGATTTAATACAAGGTTGAATTAAATGAAACGTTCTTCACCCAGTCTACTACAGGTGTGCTAATTCTAAAAATGCTTCCTTGAAATGTTGAAAATTAAATGTGTAATTATGTATTTTGATTCTCATTCTGTTCTAATTAAATGGCCCAAATAATTGAGTCCCTACTGGAAAACTAAGGTAGTCTCTAGTATAGCATAAATACGAAATGAGTATGTGATAGTAATGGACATGAACTTATTTTTTTGTGCTGGGAATCGGACTCAGGGCCTGTGCTTGCGAGGTGAGTGCTCTAGGCACTGACCCTTTTCCCTGGATGTGAAATCCCTTTCCCCTGGATGTGAAATTTTTTAAAAATGTAGCTGTTTATTTTCCCGATTTATTGTTTATACTCCTTGACTGTTATGTGGTAAGCCTTTAAACACTGGCATGTGAAAAAATTGTAATGTTCAATGTTTGGAAGATACCAATATGATATTTTATGTGTCTCCTTAATTGCAGTTATTTAATGTTTAATCTTCAGTTTTCATGTAAGTATCATTAGTAAGAATTCTGTTCGTATGATTATCCACTTGAGATTTTTCTACTCAAATATATATTGGAGAATAATATCCTAAGTACATGAAGTTTTCTTATTTAAGGAAGGAATTTATTAATTCACAAATAATGTTTACTGAACTCTTATGTATGAATGTTGTAACTAGTTTTTAGCTATTTTAAACCCACTGATGAGCCAGCGCTCTTGAATGTCTGATGGCCCTGGCTCCGGCGCTAACCTCAGCTGGCAAGAGGGCAGCAGGAGAGAGTGCGGGTAGCTTAGCACAGCATGACCAACCAAGTGGGCCAAGAGTGCAACCCATAGATGGTATTCCGAGTAGTACACTGAGAATCTGAAGAATGTTGTATAAGGTTGGTCACAGGTTAAGTCACTTCTTGACTTAATTGTCCGGTGGATTTTATTTATGTACCCTCAAAACTATATGCCAGGATTTGTATAAAATAATAATTAAATCTGCTGATACTGTCCAGGAAAAATGATTAAAATAATAGCAAGGATATTACAGAAGACTCTGCTCTGAAGAGTAAAATGGAAATTTAGGAACTTTGGTGGAGAACAGCCAATTTGATACTAGATGGAATTTCATAATGAGGTGGAATTTTGAAGGGTTCAAGATTAGAGAAAGTAAGAAGGTCCAGGATGAGATATATATATAAATATATATGTACACACACACACACCAATTCCCTGCTTTACATGTACTTATTGTGTATACATGCTGCTGAAGTGAGCACTCCATGTACTTATTATGTATCCGTAATGTACGCTAGTAAAAATATAACAAGATTAAGGAACTGAAAATAATATCTACAAATAGAAAAGTAGTAAAGAGAGAAAACTTATAGTAAAGCTAGTGATTTGGGACAATTAGGAAATATTTTATAAAACTATTTCCAACTTTTTGTGTGAAAAGCAAAAGAATAAAGTAGGGGTAAGCTTCCTTGTCTGTTGAAATAATTTTCCATTTTGGTACTTTTGTTCAGCTTACGTATTTTTTTCTGTATATTTTCTGTATAGTGATATGTTCATCTGGCGTTGTATCAAATACAAAGTGAAGGGAAGTCTACACCTGTCTATAGGAAACTTAACTATCTAACGGAAAGGTAAACAAATGACCACAATAAACCATGGCATGCGTGATGGACACCATCAGCATGTAAAGCTGACAGTGCTACTCCACCGAAGAAGGTGTTGTTAATTTTGTTAGAAACTAGGCAGATCCTGGAAGCCATCAGAAAATGTAACATTTGAGTGAAGCTTGAAAGATGAACTTTTGTCACATGAAACTACATGTCATTAATTTGATAGTGCATGAGAGTGGTTTGAGGGTATGAAACAGAAAATCCAATTAGATTCTCCACATGAAGAGCCTTATACCATAGGGTATGTATTTTATTCTTCAGGAAAATGATATAATCTGGGCTACAGTTTAAAAGATTACTTTCATAAATATGCGTGGGTTGGCTTTCAGGAGGAGAAAGGCTGGAAAACTACTTAGGAAGTTAATCTACGAATGAAGATTAACATGAAGATCACTGAAAGAAGGAACATAAAAAGAACAGAGAAAGTGGATGACTTTACAAAATAGGAGTTAAAATCAATATTAATGAGTAATTGGTTGTGGGGCATAAAGGGGAAATGGAATATGATATGATCCCAGCTTTCTGGCTTAGGAACACAGGTGACTGATGATGATTAACATAAAGGCAAGATTTCAGAACAAATAATGTCTGACTTAAGTGTTGGGGGTTTATAGTAGAGAGATTCAGTGCCAGGCATGTGGATGAGCAGAAAAAGGGAAAGAGTATGTCAATTTGAGAGGGAGACGTGGATTATCATGCTTCTGAAACATGTTTATCGACATGTTAAGGATACTTTCAAACAATAGAAAAGCCAAGTGATTTTACAAGGGTGAGGCAAAAGCAGAGATACACAATGTAGAGAGCCAGGCAGAGGGATGACTCTGTGAGCTAAATAAGAACACCTACTCAGAAACAAAGAAGTGGCAGAGTGAGAAGGCAGAGGCAGGTAGAGGTGGGTCTCTAAATGTGTGTGTGTAGTGACCTCCCGTGCATAGTGTGAAGAGTGTTCTGGGTAATGTTGGGGAAGGGCAAAAAATGGAGGACAGTGTTCCTTTGCAGAATAATCCCTGAAGAGGATAGATTAGGAGATTTCTAGAAACAAATGAAATAATGCGAGTGTCACAGGAGGCTCGATAAAGTACCAATCCGGTGATTCTGCAGTTATCTCCAGCCACACTTAGTTGCATCTGGGCAATGCTAATAATAATTAGCATTTCTTAAAGGTTTATTATAATCTAGCGAATATAAAATCCTCTATCTTCACAACAGATTCATGTGTTAGGAGGAGTTCCCATTATTCTGTTCCCATTATTCTGAGGAGAGGAAACTGAGGCATAGAAACATGTAAAACTGGGTAAGGCAGATGGCGTACATAATTAGGCTTACGTTTACCTTCCTGTAATAGAATAAACCAAAACAACCGAGGCTTAAACAAAATAAAAACTACTTTTTTGTGTTCCAAAGATACAGAGGTAGTCAGTCTAAACTGATTTGGCTCTACAGGATTTCATGGACACAAGCTCTTTTATGTCATCGCTATTTCTGAGCCTACCGTATGAACCAAGGTGGCTGCTGGTGCTCCAGCCATTTATCAATATTTTTAAAGGACTCAGGAAAAGTAAGAGGGTATCAAAGGCATGACTCCTTTCTTTTAGTTAATGTCTTATGCCCAGAAGTTGCACAAACTACTTTTGCTTGGATCTTTAGAACTTGGTTGCATAGCTACTTCTGGACCCAAAGAGGGCTGAGAAATTTTCATACTTTTAACATTTGGAATGGAGGATGAGAAGATATTGGGGAAGCCTGTCACGTTGTTTGATTGCATTCTTGCTATTTTGGACAAAAGAGAAAGGAGAGAAGACTTGGTATTAACAAAGAATATAGTTAAGTGATGAGTTACGACAAAGAAGTGAAGCCAAGGGATGGCTGGTAAATGGAGGAAAAGAAGGCTAGCTAGACTTGGATGACTTGGGGAAGTCCGAAGAGGTGCTGTCAGCATTAACTGAGGAGAGAGCTGCAGAGATGGCTGCTCGAGATGGGAATTCTGTGAGGAGGAAAATATGGGAGTTGAATATGCGGGGGGAGGAAGAGTCCCGGCAGTGGTGGCAAGAACGCCCTGGGTGTGGGCCGTGTTCGTTAAGTGAAGATGTGTAGGGCCAGGCAGTTTAGAAACCAAACCAAAAATCTTCAACGAATAGACCAAGAAAACCTTAATGATGATTAGTCAGGCGTATATATCACAGCGGTGCTGACAAGGGCTTAGAAAAGTGTGTCTTATTACTGGGGTAATGATTACACTGTTTCATTTTGGATAAATACTAGTCAGTTCAAGTTTGCTGTACTCAGATGGCATTTCTTACGTTCAAAATTGCATGTCTTCAAAATAAATACTGTTTGAGGTAACTGAATTTTTTCATTCAATGCGAGTCATTCCCACAGAATAGTTTCTAAAATTGCTTTCTTAAAATAATAGAGCATATGTTATTATTGACACTCATTGTTCAGTGCAACTGCGGATTGTTCTCCTGAGCTAAAAGGATCTCCGCTCTTTCTCGTCTCTGTGGTTGTCTCAGATCTCCTGTAACATATTGAGAACTGGCTTTCTCTTGGGCATTCTGAGAGTTTGCTCGTTCCCTGTTCCCTGCACCTAGGGACTGTGAGATCTGGCCCCTAGACGAAAAGGTTGTTACCATTTAAAAAGTAAAGCCTCTAAAAAGCTTTGCATTTTTCATCGTTCTGCCTTAGGATCAGATTATCTCACGCTGACAACCAGCGTCTTCCCTACAGACCAGAAGGGGTTTGTACAAATGGAAACCCTATTTTGCCTTGACAAAAAAAGTAAAATAAAAACTAGACTACCTAATAAGGAATGCTACTTAAAACAAACCTCTATTTTTAACTTCAGAAAATTTAATTTCTCCCTAAACACACTTTGGAATGACATGTGGAATTTCAGCGTCGCTGGCACAGTCCTGTCTCATTATTCACATGTACTGTTCATGCTAAGAGATGGCGAAGCTCGTGAGTTAATTTGTACTTCTGCGCATTAGTTCGTACGTATGCAGATTTTCTGCTTTCTTCTTCCTTCCGCTCCAAAAGTTAGAGGGCCAGAGAAGTGCAGGCTCTTCTGATGAGTGGAAAGAGCTGAATAAGAAAGTGCGGTACGTGATTAAGATGTATTGTGCCAGTGTGGCGTCTGTTGCTCAGTGTCAGAGAGAGGCCCAGAGTGTATGCGTGTCGTAGGAGGGTTCACATAGGCAGCAGATGGGGTGAGCTCCTCTCCACCCTCGCTTGGGAGGTGCGCCTGCTTCCAAGACAGACCCCCCTTCAGAGACAGACCCTCCTTCATCCCATTCCCCAGTCCCGTGCCCCTGCACAGTCCAAATATATGACAGAAGAGCAAACCAGTCATTTAAAAATCATCTTGAGAGAATTCTGTTTCCTGGCACTTTTGTCCCGTGTTAGGACTCCAGTGATTTTTGTTCTGTAATTGCCAACCGAGCGACTACTGCAAGTGTCCGGGTGACTGTCCTCGGCATGGCTGTGCCTGAGAAGCTACAAAGCTTTAGAGTCATCTTCACAGCTATCTGATCACCAGTGGGCCCCAGGTGATGTGAAAGAGAATCCTGTGGCCCAAGACCTTCACTTTGAAGGCAGGTTCAAAAAGGAGTCACACGCCTACTTCTGTTTTCTGAAGGCTGAGTTAGTTGAACAGTTATTTGGCACTTTCAAGATTTCTGAGTGGGACTTAAAGTTGTAACTTTCATTTGAGCCCAAGGCCTTCAGTATAAAGAGGACCACATGCTGGAAAGGTACAACAGGATGGGTTTTATCTGAACTACTTTCCCCTTTATATCTGAAACTAGAGGAAATTAGTAAAGCTTTATAAATGATTTGCTGGATGGTAATTATTTTTTTAAAAAAGAAACTTTCATTTTTATTTTGATTTTAAAAAATTCTTGATTCTGGTAATGGAAGTCATAAAAAAAGCCAGCAAGGAAAGGGAGAAAATTAAGCTGGCCACAGTTAGACATGTATTAATTTGAACCTTTGAAGTAGTGTCTTTATACTATTTTTACATAATAGTGCAGATTGTCATGATATGCAGTCAACTGACTAAATATGGTAAACTCATCCTTTCTTAAAATACTAATATGTAAAGAGCTGAATGAAGTTTCTGTATTTTTTCTTTCCTTTTTGCTCTTCAGTGTCTTATCTTTTTAACTGAATGTCTTAACCTTTTTCACTTACATTTTTCTTTTTACTGAACAACAAGTAAGGTGCATTAATTGTAAAGGTCAAAGATTAAAAAGAGGAAAAAATGTAGAAGCATTCAGCTATATTGTAGCTCTTTGTCTGCAGGCAGGTAGAAACGCAGTATAACTTACGTAGACCTGGAGCACAGAAAAAGAGTTTTAAAAAGAAAGTTTGAAGAAACCCTTGTAGAAGTAAAGAGGGAAGAGAGATCCTAGATGTGGGTTAGTAGGCAATTCACACTACTTGATATCAGGGAACTTCCTTTATGGTAAAGCTTTGTTTCTTGTCAAAGTGTTTCATTAGTTTATTTATTAATCCATTAATCATTAATTATTTCACTAATAAGCATTTATTGAATATTTATTACAGACCAGGAAATGTGCTTTACACCAAGGAAACATTAATAATCAAGGTAAAGGGGTTGGGGATTAAGCTCAAGTGGTAGAGCTCTTGACTAGCAAGTGCGAGGCCCTGAGTTCGATCCCCAGCACCCCCCCCAAAAAAAACAAGGTAAATATATGGTAGTCTGCTAATTTGAACAGCAGTACCAGAGAGTTATCTGAGGAGGTCACATTTGTGGGTCTGGTGGCCAAGTGGGAGTCAGACAGGTGCCAGAGGTTGGCACAGGACCTCACCGGGCATGCTGGAGGGACTGCTGGGGGACCTGTGGGCAGAGGGCCAGGTCCTCTTGGACCTGCTGGGCAACGGAAAGGAGCTTGGAATTTATTACACAATTATGGGAAAGTCTTGGTGTAGTTCGAAGTGGTGAGTGATAGGTCCTAGACCTATAGATGGAAACATTTAGATTGACTACTTCACAGAAAACTCTGAAAATCCCTGTGCATATTAGCTATATCCTTACAGTACAACTGAAATTCATTTCCCATATATCTGCCATCAGAGGGGATGAAAAAAGAATTAGTTAAGATCTCAATGTAAGTTGAAAGAAAATTATTTTTCATTCTCCATTAAATAAACTGATGTCCTTAATTTCTCTTCTTAAGTACCAATTTCTTGAAGTTTAATTTACATAGAATTTTTATTACTTGTTCTAAAGGGATTTTTAAAATAAAACTCTTAAGTTTTACATCTTTTTTGTATAGTTTATGACCTTCTTAGCTTGTTAAGTAAATGTTTGACTAGAACAAAGATATACACACATATTAAAAGCGCTTCCCAGATGTTATACTGTGAATCACAGGTTAATTTATTATGTTTTAAAAGGAGACAAATAGTCACATCATGACTGGCAAAGATACTGCTTCTGTGAGAGATTTAGTTGCCTGATGAGGACCTCCTGAACCTGTAGACAGAATCAGATACATCAAGAATTAAAGAAATAATGACATCCATCCTTAACATGGCTACTAACACCCAACCCCAAAATAATCTCCATTGATTTACCTAAAGTGATTAAAATTGTTCTTTCTGCTGATAGATGACTATATTATGTTTGTTTTGTCCAGAGGCATCAGGATTTAAGTACAATTGGAAATATATTGTGTAATATTATACTCAATCCTACTCAACAGACAAACTCTGATGATTTTTTCTAAATTTAGTTCAGCAAACTTTGCGCATACTGTGTTTTCAAAGAACAAAAAGTAACATCTTTTCCTCATCCATCAGAAGAGTCTTAAATAATACCGGTATAGCAAAAGACAGATTAACAAAAATAAATGCATAACAAAATAAAGTTTTGTGTGGCACAAGAATCTTGTGAAACGAAGACCTATGACCCGAAGAAAACTCTATTTGTATGTTAAGTCTGATAAAAGAGGCGTATCGTCTTGGATAACTGGATAAAAAGGGGTATGATCTAGTGCTAATAAGCAGAGGGGAACTTCAGCAAGGCCTGTTTCTACAGGTTCTCTGCTGTGTCTCTGGATGACATTCTCTCCTGAAGGGATGTGGGGCCAGGCCCTCCTGGGGTCAGGGTATTCTGACCTCTTCCCAGCAAGGTAGGTCAGAGAATTCCTTCATGAGGATGCTCAGAGGACAAAGGCAGGAAAGGTCAGAGTGACTTTACTCTGTGCTTTTCTCAGTTGCCAGGTTGCCATATTTTGTGGGTATTATGTTCTGAGCTTCAATATGTTCAGTAAATAGCTTATGAAAAATAATAACAGATTTTGCAAGACCATTTAATAACAGATTCTCAAGGCCATTTTAAAATATGAAAGTATATTTTTTAGAGTACAAAAGAAAAAAAAAGAAGGAAAAAACACTAAAAGTGCATTATATTGAGAACATACTCTTAAGTGAAATAAATCGGACACTCATGAGCACACATCGAATTGTTTCTCTGATATGAGAGACCATAACTGTAAATAAGGACAAAGAGGTGTAATAGATATTACATAAAAGGAGGATGGTGTGCAGAGGAGAGGAGTACTAGAAAGAAAGAAGGGGAAAAGCAGAAAGGCAACAGGGGAAAGAGAGGGGAAAGGGAAAATACGGAAAATGATGAATAAACCTGCTGTAAATAGGGAGGGAGGGAACAGAGGGGAGGGGCGGGGGAGAGGGGGGAGAACCAAGATGTATCATGTATAGGTACAGAATAAATGTAATGAATGTGACCAATGTATGTAGAATGTACCAATACATGTTCTTGGTTTAAAATAAATAAATTAAGAAAAAAAGTGCATTATAATTCAGATATATAAACCACTTGGCTATTAATATGTGTTGTCTGTCTCAGGCACATAACTTAACAGCACTGAGTTATTTGCCTATCAATTTTAACTCCTTCCATTGTTAAAAAATTAATTATTTTTACTGGCTTTTCCCCTTAAATACATTTAGTCTGGCCAATCTTAGATTTCATCAAAAGAAATCTGAACGCTATTAAGAAATACTTTATAATGTGTTCACATACAAAATGCATATATAGGTAGGACACAAATACCCTTGAGAATATGGGTATTTTAGGGATATGCTGAATTGAAGAAATTGATTTAACTGTGTAAAAAATGTTCTTTTCAAAGTGCTAATACTTTCAAGAAAGCTTTTAAATATTTATAATGTAAGGGTATATCATTGAGTGGATGCTTCTTCTTGGAAGGATGACATGGTTTAGTAGCAAGCCTAGAAATAGTAATAAATAACACATGTAACAATCATATTTTACAAAGCGCTTTACAGGCACTTTAAATGTGTGATCTTTGTTATTAGTAGATACTGCTGGGCTGTGATTTTTGAACTTGAGAAACCAAAGTATTGCAAACAGAGATGACTTTCTCAAATCCATTGAAGGAAAAAGGTGTGTGAATAAATTTAGTAAATTAAGATTATGACATATGAAGTCTTTTTTTTTTAAAAAAAAAAAAAAGAAAAACAATGTAAATGACCTTTGAATATCTGCACCCGGGCCTGACAGGATCTGATCCTCTGATCTTTCTAAACACCACCTCCCAAAACTCAAGAGTTATCATGTAATATTTGCCTTATTGTTTCATAGGGAGCAATCCGAAAGGAATAACGTTGCAGTGGATCCAAAGTACCTGCTTTGACAAGCATATCAAAAGATGCTATCATTCTGAATCAAATACTGGAACTAGTATTTATAGGGCATGTTAAGAATTTTTAGTTCCCAAAGTTACTACTTGGAAGCAGAAGTGTAAGGAATACTCTTGACCAAATTTATGTCCTTTTTCCACTTATGTTTTTTACAGCTGTATTTCTTTCTCTCTCTTTTTTTTTTTTTTGTTACTTTGTAAAATGGATTTTTTCTTTTTACTTTTTATAGTTTTAGGTTTATAGTATACACACACACACACTAGGAGAAAGGAAAGGCCAGAATATTCACAAATAATCAAATGAATTTAAAAAATTTTAGGTGTCCTTGTGAATTTTGCATTAATTAATTTGTATATTTTGTATTGCTATTAACGACAGGTATTTTGAAAAGCATTTTGTCTAAACGTCCATTTGAAAAGCGAGAGTTTTAAAATAAGACACATTTTAAGTAAGAGTTTAACTAGTTTGGTAAAGTCCAATTTTATATCTAATATGTAATTAAGTAGAGGAAAATGGAGTAACAATAATAGCATGCTTTTTAGCAAACCGCATCTCAGTGAAAAGTGCTTATAATATTTATTAACTTACAGAATTAGTCTTAACCTGTTAGAAAGAAGAGAAAATGCAACACCTTTCAAAGATGCAAATTGACAATTAACAAAACAATAGAATTCTAGGCCTTCCTTTGCCAGAGGTGTAAATTGATAATCAGGCTCTGCTGAAAAGCTGGTTGTTTCTATTTAAAAGTTATCTTGAGATGAAGGCTCCCTAAGGAAGAAGAAAATAAAGAACATGGCCATTTTTGTTAAGTAGAACATCCAGTCTACACTGATACCATCATTCTACTGCTCTCTGCAGTTTCCATTTGAAAAATCACAGCCAAAAGGAGGAGAAAATGTGTGAATTCGGATTCTCTATGTAGTTAATAGAATTGCTTTTCACATTTATTGCTGATTCAATTCACTGTTCTGACCTTTACAAAAAGGTATAAAGTGGTATGCGACGTGGGTACCTGAAGGAATCAGTAATAAATACCTTTCTATGTCTCTGTAGAGCCATAATGTGCTGTGTGTATGTGTGTCTGTCACGGCGCTGTCTGTATACACTGAAGAGAAGATGGAGGTTTCTTCCTCTCCCTTCCAAAGTCTGATAAAATAAACAGTAATAGATTAAGAAAAAGTGTGGAAATGTACTTACATGCATGGGGGTGTCACATGAAGCTAAGTACTCAATAACACAGATGTTCACCATCTTACATACCTTTCTTCATAGGAGAGAGGGAAATGGGGGGTGCTGCAGGTGATTTAGGGGGGATCATATGGTTCTTGGGGAAGCTAAGTGGGCCCAAGGATAGACAGTGGCTACATGTGGCATTTAATCTTCAGTCTCTTCCTTTCTAATATGCTCCATCTTTCTCAGTTAATGAAATTCTAGTAAGAGAATGGAAGAAAATGTGTTCCTGTTTGCTAGATTCTGCCTCCAGGTAAATAAGGGAACTTCATAGGAGGTTCTGTCCCTGTATTGGTGCCCTGGGGGGAAGGGAAGATGGGGGGTACCCAACCAAGGCAGATTCTTGGGCCTTCTAAATTCCTTCGCTATAAACTGCTCAGAATGCTGACGTTCCATACTCTGGGGTATCATTTCTTGCTCCTCAATACCAGAAAGACCTGCAGTGAGTCTTTCGCCACACACTGGAACACACTGGAGACCGTAGCTTCTTCATCTGAAATGGGAGTAATGTAACCTGTCTTGAAGAAGTGTCATGAGGATTGTTGTAACATTAATGTAGATGATGTGAAGGTAATTTATACAGTTTTCTGCACAATATCCAGTAAACTTGCTCTCAGTAAATGACAGATTATCAGTTTAATTAATAGCTAGACAGAATTGATAACTGATTTCCCAGTTATGATTTGCATCCCCACAAGCAAGGCTTTGTTATTCTGCCCTTTCTTTTGTGAATTACAGCCATCAATTGAGAAAGCAAACTTTGCTGAAAACTGGGAAGGTAGTTGACTTACCGTGTAGCAGACGAAACAGCAAAAAACATCTCAGGTAATCCAAGACTCTCAATGGAATTGTGATTCATGAGCAAGCTCTTACATAAATATACCTGTAATTGCAAATTTGAGAATTGAGAACTCAAGACATCTTATAGGCTTATCAAATGGTCTCCTGTCCTTTTGCAAAATTAAGCTGGGAGCAAAGAAACAAAATCAGGCTAGTGATTGAGGTGATGTATGTAAAGAGTAGGGATCAGGAAGAAAGTTACTGCTTAGCTCTTTGTCTTTCATTCACTCATTCATTTTAGTTACTGTGGCTTTGTAGGACATCACACATGCTCATATGGATATATAAATAGACCATCCTATTGCAAAACCACTTCAGATAAATTAACTGTGAAGATATCTTTGCATGTGTTATTGGGTAGTTATATTTCAAATAAACGTTACCGGGTTCTGGATTGCTCCCCCTTCCTTCTGGAGTCAGATTCTAGGTTATTCTTGCTTCGAACAAAGAGTAGAAAGAAATGAGCCAAAAGCACTGACAAAGTTTATTTAAAAGGCAAAGGGAGATTGGGAAAGGAACTAGCTCTGCAGAGCGAGCTTGCACCGAACAAAGAAAAAGTAGAAAAAAGAAAATAAAAACACCTGCTGTGCCTGAGAGACGTGGTACAGGCTGTCATGAAAAGGTATGACAGCACCGGCTCCTCATGGCTTCCTTTATTTTATAGTGTCCAAACCTCGAGGAAAGCCTCGGGAATTTCTATGTCCGGGTCCCGAGAGGAGGTGTTGGAATCCCTAGGCCATTCTCGGACAAGTCACGTCTGTTTGAGATTTCCTAATTAACAGGTCACACCCACTTTCCCAGCCAGTTTCGGCCGCATCCCACTCTCTTACCTCACATGGACCAATGTATAGCAAGTCTTTTGTTTTCTTGGTAAATATATCTATTTACCATATATATAGCAATTATATATATTAATTATATATTAATTTTTATATGTCAATTAATTTATGAACTGGAAGCATAAGTTAACAGTAAGAGTTGGTTGACACCCTACTTCTTCACTTCCACGGGTTGCTACTAAGTGGCAGATGTGATGTTTGTACTTATAAGAGGAGTTCTCACCAACTAAGAGCTTCTGAGCATGAGAATCCCCCCCGCAGTGTTCTCACAGCTGAATGCATAAAGAAGCTGAACATTGTTTTGTCTGTTGCTGTCATCTTCACTCAATCTAAAACCTTTGTGTGCATGTGGGTGTGTGGGGGGAGTGAGCACTATTCCTTAGCATAAAATGGAGGATATATAACCTTCAGAAGTGATGCAGGCTGCCCAGTGTTTCCAGCCTTGTGTTCTCTTTTCTCAGCAGTTGTCTTACAGAGTCTGGGCCTTGTAGTCTTAAGAACTGGGCGCCTTTCTGACATTTGTCCACATTTAGGTGTAGGAGTGGGAGAGTTGCTGCCATCCCCACCCACATTCCGCCCTGCAGTTTCTTCTCTTCTGCCTTCCGTGGGTTCTGGCTGCCAGGAATGTCAGGGGAAGAGCCTTTGCTTCCTGACTAATGCCCCTCCGAGCATTCTCTGGCTTGCTCCTTGCTGGTTGTGTATTCTCTCCACGGGTGCCATCTAAGAACAACATTCACCTTCTCCACAAGCTAATCCTAAATAAGCGGATGGATGGGAAAATCTAAGAAACATTCCTGCTCTTAAGACTGGTGGGGCTCTCTGCTCTCCTTATGAGGAATGATCTTTTTCTACAATGACAGTTTTTCATGACACTTTTCTACAAATGATCTTTTTCTGCAAATGACAGTTTTGCATCCAGGCCAAACTGCAGTGGATGAATCACAGATGAAGGGTCGTCCTCCTTTTGCTCTTTAGGGTCCACTTGGCTGGCAGCACCCTAAAACACTGCAGTGATCTTTGAACTGTGTGCCAACTCTTACCTTGCGTGTCTCCCAGATCTGGGCTGGCGGAGCAGGCATCACGCAGTCTGTGGCTGGCTCTGCAGGCTCCTCAGGAGTGAGCAGCATAGCCTGGCTGCCTGCCCTTTCCACCTCCCGCCAGCTTTGGGAGAATTCTTGATAGATGTGGGACTCCGTCCCACAATGCTGGAGACCTAGCATCATACTCAGTTCACACCTGCCAAAACCTGTTCTAATACAGGTCAAATCCACACTTTTTGCTTTGAAAGTTCCTTTGGCAGAACTGACCCCTTTCTAGGAAGAATTCTGTGGGGCTTTTGTTTGTTTTTGTCTCATTTCGTTGAAGAAATTTGGACTGTGAAGCAGAGATTTTAAAAATACCTTTCATTCTCTCTCCCTGTTCTAGGTATTCTGGGAATCACAGAAAGATTAATCTCTTTAGCCGACTTTAACAAGGCTGCCTTACCCTCTCTCTCTTCTACTAGGCACCCTTTAACTGCTTGTGGAGTTTAAAACAGAACCCATTTTCATCACAAGCTGCTGATATTTCAGAAATGATACATGACCTGGCATCTCTGTGCACTAAATGTCCAACAGAATGATGGTCATTGTCAGAAAGCCTATTGAGTTTGGTTCTGAGAATTGACATCACTCTTATCCTTATGAATGGTCAAGGATTTTTTTAGCAACCCTTCAAGAGGTCCCCAGGCATAATGTGGCTAAACATCAGAGCACAATCTCATATGTTTGAGAAACATCCCTTTCTTTATTTTCTACTATTTAACATAATTATTAGCATAATTAACTTATAATAACATAATTAGTCATAACAATTTAATGATTAATTATCAGGCAACAATTCTACCAGACTGGTGGAAAATCTAACACCAGCCAGTCTTGGCTTTTCTGAACTCATCCTTTTGTTTCTGATAATGAAAATTCTTCAGGGATGTTCTTCAGGACCAAGGCATTGACTGTGTGTGTGGAAAAAGAAAGTCTGCAAAATACCAGTGCTGGGGAAAGTTCCCTGCTTTATATCCCAAAGGTACATAGCCCCTTTTAGAGCTGGCTGGCTGGCGATCTGCTCACCTTCTTGTAGTAGTCTAGCCCTGAGTTCATTTTAAGGCTACCAAACTTTCATATCTAAATTATAACTTGCCAGACATTTCTTCTTTACTCAGAAAACTGCAGTTCCTCTTTGCTTAATTTAGGTTTGTCTCTTTGAATTGAACTCGTGGTCCTCTCTGGTCTAACCCAATCTTCCACTTCAGCCCCATTTTCTAGTTTCCCTTTGCCAGACACTTCCTGTAATCTGAAGCCAAGACCTTTTTCAGTTTCTTAATAGAATTTGATACCCTTCTACCTGCATCTTTGTCTTTGTTCATGATGTCCTGTCCCTTTGCTTGGAATCTCTTTAGTCCAAAATCTGTCAAAACTTTTTTCCTTGATTCTTCATTGTATGGTATGCTATTTTGCTTTTTAAGAGAGGTGCTGCACTTACTCATTCCCCTCTTGAGGCATTTATTAAATTCTAATGTACATTTACCTGATATATGCCGGAGACTCAGACATGCTCAGTATATTAAGATCGGGATGGACTTCAGAGCTCCTTTAGTATGGTATTCCCAACATGATATCTCAAAGGAAGGTAGAATTGAATAATTATTTCTTTTTTAAACAACTAAACAGATATAACTGGTAGAATTTTCTGAGTTTTGAGTTTATTGGTTTTGGTAGGTAGCTTTTGAGGCATTTCCTCACATGAGCCCTAACTCGAGGCGTTCCTGCACCTTTGTGCGGCTCCCTTCCCATATTGTGCCCTGAATTTATTGAATTGCTTGTAACACACAGAATACAGCAGAAGGAAGGAAATATCCTTTATTTACTTCCATGGAGTATTACTGAGTAGTGTGGGAAGCATAGTCGTTAAATATAAATACCATGAGATATGTCTCAAAGTTTCTTATACTTATGTCTCATGAGTTTCTTAGGACTTATGTCTGAACGATGTTTATTAAAGTCCTTATAATTCAAAGTTTCTTCATACAAAGTGTCATATTTAAAAGAGTGACGTTACATTTCACCATTTCTATAGTAAAGTGATCTCTCTCTCTCACCCTCTCTCCCCTCCATATATATATTCCTATCCCCAGTGATTAAGAAGACTCTTGTTGCTCACATCAGGGACAAAATGTGTTTTACTTGACATTATTCAGTTTGCAAATGTGTGCCTTTTGACTTTCTGTGAGCATCATGATTAACTGATGTGTTTCTGTCCTATGCTGTGTGCTATTATTGTAGTATACTATGCTATTATGATTAACTTTCAGTAGGATAACTCTGTTACTTTAAGGAATACCTGAATTATATTGGATGTTGCTTCAGTCTGTTTTCTGTTGCTATATTCTAATACTAGAGCCTGGATACTTTATAAACAAAGAGGTTTATGTTCATAATTAAAGGTTCACAGTCCCATACCAAATATCCCTGTGCTTTCTGGTGAGGGTCCTCTGGTACATGGCATCACAGTGGCAGGATCTCAGGCAGAAGAGATCATATTGCAAAACAAGAAGCCAGAGAGATTCAGGAGCCAGGCTTGCTCTTTTCCTAGCAACTCATTACCATTTGAACTGACCAGGGTTCTGTGAGAACCACATTAATTCCCTCTTAGGGCAGTGACTTCCTCACCTAAATTCCTTCCACTAGAGCCTGCCTCTGAAAGGTGTCACCTCTGTACTGCCACACTAGAGACCAAATTTGCAGCACATGTCTTTGGGAGCCATACTCAAGGTGTATCCAAACATGACCAATGTATAAGGTTTCACATATTTTGGTGATATTAAAAAATTCCACGTGGCTACAAAACTCATCTGGGAATAAATAGTTTTATATTTTTTCATCTATATTTCTCTCATGCTCAATGCTTTTTGACAGTGTTTCTCTAATAACACTTGGTATAATGATTATCTGTTTTATAAGCCTTCTTTGTCTTACATCTTCGGTCCTTCTGGTTCCTAGTGAATCTTGGTATGGTTTTAGGTTTGGTGCTGTTTTATGAGTGTGTGTTGTTTTTAGAAAAATACGTGTTGTGTTGTTGTTACTGTTGTTTTTCTTTCTATAACTAATGTGAAGTCAGTAGTTTTTATTTTCCTCGATCTGAGCACTCTTGTTGTCACCTGTCCCTGTTTAATGGTCTTTGATGTTTCATTGTGCACCCTCTGACCCTGTCCCTAATCATTCATTTCAGAAGATTGGTTCTGGGCAACAACGATTGTGTCCAACGATTGTGTCTTTTCTTCATCCTCAGTGTTAAAATCCTTGACAACTGTGCTTCACAATAGCATTTTTTGTGTGTTTCGACTTAAATACACAGCTACATTAAAACTTGTATCAGGGTTAGTAATGCCTCTGTTCTAATCGCCCCAAGAATACTCCCTTAACTCTACTAGTGGCCTGGGAACTTGTCATGCTTAGAAAAAATATTCATCCTTTATCTGACCTGTTCTCTTTATATTGTTTCAGAACCTCCTTTTCCCATGTTTTGTTTGACAAGAAGCAACACTCTGAAATTCTTTGAAAACATTGTCTTATTTATAGTGTTTTTAGTATAAGTCATAGTGAAAAGTTCTTGTGCAAAACTATTCCCCATTAGCATTTGTAGGTAGAATCAACCACCCAAGAAATCAGGACATCCATGAATAAACTTAAATGATGAGTATCTTATTTAAACATACATGTATTTTGTTATGTCTTCTTTTAATTGAACAATACCTTAGGGAGATTCATATGTAGGGGTGTCTGGGGATATATGTGTGTGGGGGGCACAACAGGAGAGAAAGGAAATGTGCATTTACAATATAGAAATGCCTTTAGAGGATATTTTATGACATGTTTTTGTATTTGGATGGAACCATGCCAAAAGGGTGGGAATGTTCTACCCAATTGTTTTTAAAATTTTTATTTTTACTTGAAATAACAAAGAGCAATTTAAAGAGAAATACTGATTATACTAAAGTTATTAAGATTTTTAAAAAATCTTATGACTATGTACTGATGAAGATGTCTATGAATAATTTTATGCATATTATTTGTAGTGACAATAGTCTTATTTCTTGTTTTACCAAAACTGATTCAGTGGGTATTTCTTGTGCAAAGAAAGGTACTGGGGAAAAAAATGTTAAAATCAATTTCAATTGCAGTCATTTCATCCCTAGTGCCTGCACAGCTTATCACTGTCCCTACAGCCAATGACAAGAAAATGTATCTTTCTCCATCCACAACTGTAGAAGTTTATGTGTGCACTTAGTTAAAAACCTAATAACAAAGATGCATTTGTTTCTAACTCTGAAATAAAGATGTTCCAATCAAAGTATTACATTGCTAAAACTATAATAAGGGAATGAAAAATTTACAGTATTTATATCACTTTGCTTTATAACAATATTAACTGTCTAGTTTTTCTAGCCTGTTTGGAAGCTCCTACAAAGTTACATTTTGGCTCCTGCTCTTTGGCTCAAATGTGGAGATGTGGGGTGTGCATAATTTGTGGATATCATACTATATTATAGGACCTCATGAGACATGTTCTTGGTTCTATGTATCATAAGGTATATTCATCATTGTGATAGACATATTCATAGTTATCATTAGATATATCCACTGAGATTGATGCTTTCCATGAATAAGCCAGACGCATAAGGCATTTGGGCAACTTTTTAAGACAGCTGTCATGGTATTTCAGTACAAAGTGGAATAGATTTGAGGAAATTAAATGCCTCTTCAAGTGGCAGTTCTTTCAGTAGCTGATATCGGCGTTAGAGCGTGAGGGTCAGCGCTGACTTTCTGTGTGCAGTCGGAGGCAAACTAGGAGGCAGAGCTTACAGGCTTCTCGTCCCCGGGGCTTCCACGTGGCAGAAGGCGAAGGCAGTTGCTGGATCGTGTCAGGAAGTACTGAGGCAGGTATGAACTAGTGTTAAGCGTCCAGGGGCCAAAGATTCTGTTATGCTAGAATTTGCAGTGGTCCTGGTAGGGGGGGAGATTCTTCTATTTCAAACTATGCAAAGAACTCTTGCAAGACATTGGTCAACATTGCCGCTAACTGCAGACTAAATTTCACTGAACACATATGTACACAAAACATTCACAGCGTCAAAACGGAACAGCAGAAGGAAGTTAAAAAATGAGTTGCCTGGTCCTTACATCATCAGAATCCTAACAGTGAGTTCTCACAGCTTGTGGTGATGTGTAGACTATCAGTTACTCTCAGGATTTGGGGCTATATGAATAGGCAATATCGTGTTTTAAAGATACGAAGTCTGAAAGTTGAAAGATTATAGTTTTGGAAAAACTATTACTGGATGGCTTCCTGGAAGAAAGAAGTTGTGGAGAGAGACTAACAGAAGGCAGAAAAAGTCTCTTGGTTCACAGACTGGAATCCATAATGCTGTTGGATCTTTACTACAATTCCAGTGGTCTGTTTTACTGCTTAGTGGATGTGTTGCTTAGTGAATATTGGTCTTGTTGCAAGCATAGTGTCCTATTTGAGTCCAGAATAGCTCACACATCTCTTTTGTGTTTAGTAATAAATTGCCACTAACCATCAGGTAAAAGTTCATTCTACAAGATTCCAGATGGTGCATTTAACACCATTTTTAAGGCTTCCTGTAACTAGCTAACGCATATAGTTAATGCAGATATATGTGAATTCCAGTGTACTTTAATTCTTATGTGGAGGGTCTCCCCTCCATCTTTCCCGTTTTTTCTCATTTCTGGCGTGTTTCTGTTTTTCAGAACCCAAAAGTTACCAGAGACTGAATTTCACTCTCCAAAGTCTGTCACCCATTAAAGATAGAGTATCATGGCTTTTGAAAAAGTTACTTTGAAATAAGTTTCAGTTGTTGATGGTAGCCTTGTTTCATTTTGTTCTCAGATAGTCCCTAAATTCCAGTATTGTTTTTTATTCTTGTTGAATTTCATAAGGAAAAGTTTGTACTTCTATTTGTTCCTTTTGGAAAATGCCCCTTAAGAATTTTATTTATCTTTGAGAGTGTCTCAGGAAAATTAAGGGTTGTTTATGGAATCTTTTAGTCTTAGAAAATTAAACACACATAGAGAACAGGAAAGGGGGGGGGTCCTAAAATCAAGGGTAGGCAAAGGTGATAAGCATCAAATCAGAGGAGATACAATTTTGCCTCTAAAAATAAGCCTTTGTTTGATGTAGAACTTTGGCAGCACTTAGTTGGCATAGTAGGAAATAATGCCACTCAGTACGGATAAATTAGTTTTCTTTTTCTGAAATTAATTTATTAAATTAATTCATGTCCATGAGCCAGTTGGGAAGGCATATCAGGAAATCACAAGTGGTACCACATAAACTGTCTAGTGTTTGTTTATTTTGAATTTATATAGCCTTGTTTCTCCAGAGATTTGAAGATGCTGTGCAGAAAAATTTAAATATTTTAAACAATAGACAATAAATTATAAAATGTGAACTCCTGCCTGGATAGGTTATAATCTCTAAGGCTTTTTAATATACACAGATATAAACACTTGCTATTAAAAAGAAAAAATATTATGTACTTAAGATTTGAGATTCTCCTCTGGCTGGGTAAAAGAATGAGAGGTTTGCAAACACCTTCATTCTTTCAGCCAGAGGTCTGTATGTTCATGTTTATTCTGTCATTTAAAGTTAGGGCTTTAACACCAGAAAAGAAGCATGTTGTAAATTACTAAATATTCTAAATTTTAGGGAAATTGAGAGTCAAAGCTATTCAGGTCAGTCACTGAAATGTGATTTACTGCAGGAATATTGTAGTTCTTTGAGTAGGGTAATAAAATCTCTGAATTAAACTATTTTACCTTTTCAGTAAAGAAAAGACAACTCTATTGTTCATAATCATGAAATACCCTTGAATTTTGATAACGTCTGCATTCACACACACAGACCCAATGCACATACTTTCATTATGAGATAATAGCTTGGTGCTATTTCCTTGCCATCTTTTTTACTAATATTAAAATTCTTTGGAAAATTGTACATATTAAAAAGTAGGAATTTGTGATGTTAACTTACCCACCCCAGAAGTTTTAAGTACTTAAAAAATAAAACTTAAAAAATATTTATTCACGGTCAAGTAAAATGTTGATTTTTTTTTTAATTTAATTTTTTGGTCTTAGTTCTATTTTACTTTTTATGGTCCTTTTTATGCTCCTTTGAGGGTAAAGACCCTAGAGTCAGAATTAGAACTATGCTTTTCTACTTTCCAACCTGCTTGACCTTCGCCAAGTGAATGAATGCCGGTATCCCCCATAGTATTTTTGAGATTTAAATGTAAATGTTTATATGTAAAATATGAGAAATAGTATGTAACACATAACAACTGTTCTATTAGTGTTGTTAAAACTGTTGTGCCAATGCAGACTGAGTATAACGAGTTAGTTAATAATCAACTCTATTACTCCCTTCCATGGAGTAAAATAAATATCTTGTAAGTTTTTTTTTTTTAAGATCAGGAGTACACATCTTAATAGACTTGAGATTGGAACAAAAGTTTGATAATGCCTTGCAAGATATTTTAAAATTCAGTTTCTGTAATTTAAAATTGCCACTATTTGGGTGTGAAATATATTGTAGTACTTGAGGAAGGAGAAGTTTTCATTTTCAGAAAAAGATTAATGTTTCTGTATAGGCTGAGATTAATTGCTTTTTCAGTGGTAAATAACGTGCACATATATTCAGTATCTGAGATTCGAAATTGGTATGTAAGTGATGGAGGAGGGAAAGAGGATGAGACCAGCGGTGTGCACGCTGCTGATGGCTGCCTGCATGATACTCTCGTAACCAACACTGTTGTTCCTCCCGAGCCGACACAGTGCCAGTGCAAACTAGCAGCTGGTACCGTATGCCCTCGGCCATTGTTTCCTGGGAGAGTGGTCTGAGCAGTCACAGTCCCAGATCCCGGACGCTGTGTTTCCACAGGGCAGTGGATCCTGAAGTTCTTGACCTGACCTGCAGCTCCAGGAATGCAGTCAGAATACAAAAGAATCTTGAAAAGCTTCAGAGCTTCTTGGCTTGTTGAGTCATTTGCTTGCTTCAGAGGCTCTGTTCATTGCTTGCAGCGATACTGTGACTTTAGCAATATTTAAGGAAGAGCCTAGAGATTTCACCTATTTTGGTTAATTGATTTAGCCTTGTGTGTCACTTGTAGTAGTTAGCGAAATCCTATTTCTAGATACCTACACTGCAGCATTACACTGCTTTTTAGCTTGTGATACTCGGAGAAAGAAGAGTACAGTTTGTTTTATTGGAAAGAAAGAAAAAAAGGGCTTCTGAGAATGGAAAGCTGTAGAAGACGAAGCTCTGCACTGATTATTTTGGAACAGAAGGAGCCAGTGATTTGAAAACCATGAATGCTGTCCTCTGTAATATACATCGTGTTAGATAAGTCTCCTTGGTAATGAGTATCAGTCACTTTCAAAATTTTAACCAAATTATAGGTTAGATTCACAATTTTGATTACAAGGAAGAAACTGAAGCAGATGAATAAGAAAGAACCTACACTATATTTTAGTTTCTTAGAACCATAAACCACTTTGCATAACTACCTTCATGTCTGTGATTGTTAAATATAAAAATCATTAGTTCAATTAACTGTCTGGCAGTTGGAATAATGAATAGATTAGGGATTAAAAGAAGGATATTGTTGGTAGGTGGGGGGTGTGTGTGTATGTTTGTGTTCGGCCGTGTGGGGTTTATGGATGTCCAGGTGGCAGAAATTATATCATGTTGGAATAAGAAAGTTTGATGTTTTTCAAACTAGTGTTTTTTAAAGGAAAAAATAGCCGGTGATTATAGATTTGCCTTCTGGATAAACTGTGAACTGATAACACTTTAGTTAGGAAAAGGGGTCCAGAGCACATGTGGGTTGCACAGGAGAGTGAGTCTGTGTTATTTTACTGCCCTGTCATTTTGCTTGCTTGTTATTATCAGAAAGTTCAACTGTGGAAAATCACAGTGAGAAAGCCACAATTGTTGCTTCTCAAATCTACAAAAGGTATTTTCCTTACTTATTTCTGAGTTGTACATTGTATTTAAATATCCAGGTCATGTTTATAACTGACAACTGTGTTGCAGATAAAGGGAGAGACATCCCTAAGAACTTGGTCAGGGCCGCCCAAGAGGTCTGTGGTCTTGAGCAAGGACTCAGACTTTCCAGGGGGTGCTGCAGCAGGGGCATGTAACTTCACTGCAGAGTAAGTTTAAGTGTTTGTGACTTCTGTAATTCATCGGTGAGGAAATCTCACAATAATATGGAAACAGTTTATCAAGTTTTTTTTCAGGGCTTCTATGGAAAAATGCATGAGAAAAGGTGAAGCAGGAGAATTTTGATGATCATATTGTAAAGAAATAAAACCAGATGCTAAAGAGATACTTCTGCTAGTTCAGAAGCTAAGAGCCCTCCGATGGAGTCTCGAACTTGTGTTTGGTGTTCCAGTGAAAGTTATCATGAAGTTTTTCAGTACTATTTTAGGATATGTTATTTCTCAGATTTAATTTTCCTTCATTCTTTTTATGAACATCTCAGATTCAAGGATGAGGCCTATTCCAAAATAATACATTGCACAAAGGGAGATTTTTGTTTAATATTCATTATCAGAATTACTCTGCTTGATATTGCACAAAGATCCCTATTCACATAGTCTAAAGTCAGCATATTAGATATATCAAATAAAAAATGCCATATACAACTACTGTAAATCTCACTGAGCAAAGTATCCTAACACAGCAAGGCATTTGACCTCCCGATCTCTTCAGACTGTTTGTGTAATACAGACAGTTTTAAATTTCAGGATTAAAGTGTTCTGGGCTGTCTAAAATAGTCAGAACATGCATCATTCCTCCACTTAATTTTCTTTGTTGTAGGAAAGATACGGAAAAAAAAGTGTGCTTAAACAAGAGGTTATTGGGAAGAAACTGTTAGTATGTCGTGGAGGAGAATACTAAGGTTCTCTAGCAATGAAGAGAGATATTAGCAAAGAAAAAAATTACTGGCTGCAAATAAAAGAAACTAAATACTAAATACGAATGTGTTTGTTACTCTCTTTGTCTGTCTGTCTGTCTATCTATCTCTCTCTCTCAAGTGCATTAGAGGTTGAGAATCCCTTATCCAAAATTATTAAAACCACAAGGGTATGAGACTTTGGATTTTGGGGGGTTGGGATATTTGCATGCACACAGTGAGATTTTCTTGTGTCTAGG
Organism: Hystrix cristata; assembly: GCA_004026905.1. NCBI lineage: Eukaryota > Metazoa > Chordata > Mammalia > Rodentia > Hystricidae > Hystrix > Hystrix cristata. Next base: position 145,484 of record PVJO010000670.1, read on the forward strand.
ACCCAAGCCTAAACATGAAGTTAATTGGTGTTTCATATATACTGTATATACATAGTCTGAAGGCAGTGTTCTTTTATTTTGACTGACACCTGTCACGTAGGGTCAGTTGTGAAATTTTCTACTTGTATCATGATGGCATTCAAAAAGCTTTGGATTTTGGAGCATTTGGAGTTTTCATATTATAGATACTCAACTTTGTGGGTGCGTATACACATGTGTGTGCAAAACAGGCAGAGATACCCCATTGGAGGAGATTTATCACATTATGAGCTGTGGAGTTGGGAAAGCATGGCTGTTTCCCGTATTGCATGTGTCACTGGGATTCCATATTTTACCATCTGTGGGTAAGACCTGATGTGTTTTTTCCAGGAGAAAAGACCACAGAAAATGCAACGTAGGGCCAATTGCAGGACCAGTAGGAAATCCATCTTTCCGTAGATTAAATTTTCCTCTCTGGACCTCTTCCCTGTCAGGTCAGAGACACTTTGTGTACAGCATGGATCCTCTTCTCCTCAGGGAACGTGTTTGCCATTAGTAAGAGGAAGCCATCAAAACACCCAAGTCCATCCAAAGATGAGGGCTACAATGTACTGCTGTTTCTTGCATAGGAATTTTGTTAGTGAACTTAATAGTGTAGAACTGTTTAAAACTGTTGGCTACTGTGTATATAAGTGATTCTGTTTCATGAGCCACATGCAAAGGGTTGGAGGGACTGTGCTTCCCAGAGTGTGAGCACTTGTTTGGAGGCGTTCACACTTCCATATGAAATTGTGTCCTCTGAGTTCTGGAGGTAGAAATAAAAAACGAAAATACTGAAGTGTTTCCCTGCTTCCATGAAGAGTGTATTGCATTTGGGTTAATATGAGTTGTTGAGACAGAAATCACTAGAGGAGAAATGTGAAAATAGCTTTTTTTGTGGTGCTGTGTCCTCAGGATGCTTTTTTTGAGGATTTAGGAAGAGACCCCACAAGTTCCTGATGAAGCAGCTGTAAACAGAACAAGGGACAGATGTAAAGAAAGTCTCAAGACCTGTCCTAGAAGAGGCCCCAGCACTAGATGTGTGAGCATTATTTACATGAAAGTGAACAGATGGATACCTTTGATCAAATTCTGTGGGGTCCCTACATCAGAATTCTGCTCAGCATTTTGAATCTGGAGTTGCAAATGCATTTATTTCTGATGCTTTTGTAGCAGCAAGTTTAGATATTCTTTCTTCATAAGACTTAAGATTGCCATAATTACATTATAAATGGCACTTTACTATTTAATGTAGCTGTTTCTGTTCTATTGCTATTTTTTGTTGTGACATGGTGATTTACGTCAGTAGACATTCTATGGGACGATCAGAGGAGGTAAACTAGATTGGATAATTCATGCTGTTTGAAGAGGAGAAAGGCTAAAGAACTCAACCCTATTCTGATACTGAGGTAGAAAACAACAATTCAGTTTTCAGAAATTTGTATCAATATTCTACATCAGCTGCATGGTAGGATCATTCCCCTTGACTTAAAAATTCGAATGAACATGGGGTACAGGAAAACTTTCTTTCAACTCTGCTGTTAGTATGCAAACGCCCACCTTCTGGAATACTCCTATCTGTCTCTAAGTTACATAATCCATGGAGTTCTTTTTCTCCTAATTTGTTTTGTTTATAATTGTTTTACTTTAGTGCTTTTTTTTTTTGCCACTTAGCAGTCCTTGATATGTGGATTGTGTTTTTCTGCCTCACTATGCATGAATGCATTATTTTTCCATTTTGCTGAAGATTTGTTTTGTACATATAGCCATATCCATGTAAGTGTTAAGAGAATTGATATAATAGATTTATAGAACATAAGAATTTATGTAACTAATTTAACCAGTGGCCAGGACTATCGCATGATGTTTAAAGTTGTAAAAATTAAAAATCGATGAAGAAAACCAGAGGCGGGTTTTTCTCACAGTGACTGAAGCTTTAGTCCTTTCCGTGGCCCTGGGTGAGAATTAGCAATGTGATCTTGTGGAAATACGGTTTTTAAAAAATTGTAAGTGGATCATTACCAGTTTGTATTACAACTTCCTCTCTGTCACTCTTCACTCTCTACCTCTCGTGTTGAATTGTTCTGGGCATCATGTAAAGGAAAACTGGTCTTGTTCAGTTGAGTGAGACGTGTTTTATCACCCACAGTTACTTCTGTCTGTAGTTACATTTGCAGGGTGGGAATGGCTCTTAGGAATAACCCTAGTGCTGACTCACCTCACGACAAATACCAAGTTTTGGGCCAGAGATCGTGCCATGACGTGAACCTCCCTGTGTCCTTGCGTGCTGGAAGTGTTCTGAAAGTGTGAGGAAGGGCAGCTGTGTGTGAAATGTGTTGAGTCAAAATATGGTCCAGGAAGTTTTCTTCCAGCCTTACAGTGCATAAGAAACGTGATGAAGGTTTTCTCAGATTTGATGTAGCCTGAAAATTTTACATGACCTTACCAAAAACAGCTATAAACATGATGGAAAATTTTCTGAACTATCAATAACAACAAGAACAAAATTTTCTCCACCGTGCCACAAGATAAATTATCTTGTTTAGTCTTTACAAAGTTGTCTATCTTAAACTGTGGTCCATAAGAGATGGTCATAATTTTGTATTTCTTTAAAGAAAGTATTCCAAATTATGAATTTCAGGCCTCGGAAAACCTTTGTCTTTCCCTAATTTGGATACATTTTGCAGTAGTTGCATTAAGTTTTATGTAACTAGTGATCCTAACATTGGTTTAAAACTATGGTGAACAAACCATATCATTAGAGAATCCTTAAATATCAAAGAACATTTCCCACATGATTAGAAATTTGTTTGAATCAGTAGAGTATCCTAAAATTATTATGCATATTTTTAAAAATTCCAGTTAAGATTTTATTCATACAACATTAGGTGGATTTTCAGGTAATCAGTTCTCACATGCTAGTTTTCTTTTTGGTGAAATTCTGTTAAACAGTGTCCAGTTCTTTTTCAACCACAGATAATTTCTCACTTATTTTATTTTATTTATTTATTTTTTTTTTGGTGCTGGAGATCGAACTCAGGGCCTTGTGCTCGCAAGGCAAACACTCTAACCACTGAGCTAAATCCCCAGCAATTTCTCAATTTGATGAGAGTGACTAACACTGAGAAGACTAATGCCAGTAATTCTGGTCCTGGGCTTTGATTGATCTTTGTAACTCGCCCTTACTCCTCACTTCTGTCTTAGTTAAGAACTGGAAACAACTATTCGAAATGCAAATAGCTATCATCATCTTTTCTTCTTAGTTTCAATCTTAACCTCCATCTCTTAACTTGAATCTCTTTATTGGCCCATCATAATGCCTCTCTCAGAGCAGGTACTCTGTATTTATTGGAGGAATTGTAGTAGTTATTCTGTTCAGCTGTGTGGTACTGCTACCTCCACAACCGGTAGCCGGTGAGCAATTGTAGGAAAGGGGCCCTCACATGGTCGTGTTCTGTTTTCTTAGCAACCACCATGGTCCCTTTTATTTAGGTGACACTTAGCATATATTGTTGTTTCAGGAGTGGTGTTACTGTCCTGAGAAATTAGAGAATGGTCAACCAGGAATATTGTAGTCAATTTTTTTCTTTTAGTAAATTTACTCCTATTAGACTAATCTCTCAATTCTCAGTATTGTCTACCAAATTATAATGAATCTGTTAGTACTATATAAATGTACTGTACCAGTAATTTAGAAAGCGTTGCAATTGGACTCAAATATTTTTATTGGACATGATTTTCTTGAATTTTTTTGCTTCTGTTTTCTGTTCTTATATGCGCACGTTATGTGCATAAGAGGAACATTAGCAGATTTATCTACATGTCTTCATTTCTATTCTACAGCAATACCTCCTTAGAGTAATATCTGAAGTTACAGTAATTTTCTTCATCTGAGAGAGTTTCTAACTATGTTAATGGAAGTTAGACTGGTTGCAGAGACATTCGTGAGAACTACCTATGCTGTAACATTTAAACAATTTATTTGATCTTTCTTTAGCTTACCTGCTCATGCCTTTTGAACATTGATGTTGACCTTGCTGGAACTTTGTCTATAATCATAAGTCCTTCAATGAGGTCTAACTGAGAATAACATTTAAATGTCCAAGTGATTTATTAACCCTTTAAATGTCTTAAGGTGTGCTGTGCCCATTTTAGCAAAGAAATACTCTTATGAGGCTATATCATGTATTATTTCCTCAAATGCCTAATGTCTTATGATGTCACATTAAAAAATCATATCAAGGGAATGATAACAGTATAAACAATAGATATTATTGAACTCCGCCTACTGGCTAATACAAAGTGAGGAATAACCTTTGAAGGCAACAGGGCATAGTAAAAATTTGTCAGTCATTCTATTAATTGCTTTCCCGTCAGTGGGACAAGGTACCCAATACCCACAAATTAAAGGTGTAGAGGTTTATGTTGGCTCATTGTTTCAGAGGGGTTTGTCCGTGGGTGGCTGCCTCTAAGGCAGAGGATGCATGGCAGAATGGCATGATGGAGGAAAGCTGGTAGCCAGGAAACAGAAAGAGGGAGGAGGAGCTGGGGACAAGAATACATTCTTCCAGGCCACACCTTCAGTGCCCCTTCTCTTCTGACTAGGTCCCACCTCTGTAGACCTAGATTTTTGGGAACATTTTAGATCTAAACCACAGCTTCATTTCTATTCTACAACAATAGCTTCTTAGAGTAATACCTGAAGTTAGAATAATTTTCTTTTATATCAGAGAGTTTCTAATTATGTTAATGGAAGTTAGACTGGCTGCAGAGACATTCGTGACATTCCATTAAAGTGCAAACCTGTTTTTTATTTTAATTAATTTATTTTTATTTTTATTTATTTTATGTTTTATGGTGTTGGGGATTCACCTTCACACAAAGCTACATCCTTAGCCCTTTTAAATTTTGAGACATTTCCCTATGTTGCCCATGTTGAGCTCAAACTCATGGTCTTCCTGTCTCAGCCTTCCGGACTGCTGCAATTACAGGTATGTGCCATCACACATAGTCCAAACTATCTTACACTATGTGACCTTGTCCCATGTTGGGGCATCCATCTCCTGATCTATAACACCAGGAAATGCACAACTCCTGCTTCTTTGCCTGGTCTACTTGTAATCATCTTTCTGGATTCACTTTCATAATCCTGTTGTCTGGGAAGCTATGATTAACTCTTTGGGTATGCTGGGGTCCTTCTCTGCATATTCTGTCAAAGTCCTTATGACACCTGTTGGCGTGTTTTATTACCTTCTTCTCTTTAGAGCATTTTTCCTCCAGGGGCAGGGACAGTGCCTTTGTACCACCAGTGTGCAACTCAAAGGGGAAGACAGAAAAGAAAACTGGTTAAGAACACAGCTGTGTTTACATCCCATCTCTCAACTTCCACCCTTCCTCCAACATTGACGATTTGTGTAGCCTTTGTGAAGTTACTTAATTTGTCCAAGTCTTCCTTTCCTTCTGTAGCATGAGAAAAACAACATTTGCTGCCTCATCAGTATTATTGTTAGAATAAATTTCAGTAATATCGGTGAGGCTCCTGCAAAGTGACTGGTGTATGTAACACACTCAATTAATATTAACTAGCGCTAATACCACCACTACCACTACTATTACTACTACTACTACTTTTACAGGTTGAGCATCCCTAATCTTGAAAATTTGAAATCCAAAATGCTCCCAAATTCAAAACATTTTGAATGCTGACATAAAACAATTAGAAAATTCCAAATTTCTCCTCATGTGCCAAGCCATGGTCTAAACACAGGTGAACTAAAATACTGTATAAAATTACCTTCAGCCCATACGTAGAAGGTGTATGTGGATCAAAAGTGAATTTTGGGTTCAGATATATGTCTCATCCCCAAGATATCTTAAATTGCATATGTAAATAATCCCATAGCTGAAAACATTTAAAATTGAAAACACTTAGTCCAGTGTTTTGGCTAAGATATATTCAACCTGTATTATTATTAGCCAAATACATTTTTGTTGAAATAAACTTAACATTGTATCATTTAAATGTACTTTTCCGATTTTAAAATCTGTGTTCACACTACTCTGTTTACTTACTAAGAAATAAAAACAAATATAGTCTTCTGGATTTGGATGTGTGGATCAGAAGCCATCTGATACAGCGTTTGCTTATGTTGTTTGTGTGCTCTCTTAAGAACTCTGAAGGATCTGAGATTTTTGTCTTATTTGCAAGCTAATACAGCCTGCCACAGCTTCATTTTTCTGGTAGAAGAGAATAAACTCCTGGTTCAGAGACAAAGGATAGTCTTTTACTCAGATCAACAGTAGTAGCCAGAGTATTAACAAATGTCTAGTGTCTTGAGCCCGATTTCCTATGTGGTGATTCAAAGAGCATCTGGTGATACTTACAATTCATGGAGTGAAAACTTAAGGACTCTGAATGCTTTATTATGAGCAGTAAGCTTGCCATTTGCCCTAATTCAGACATTGTTTTTATGATACTGGACATTAAACAAAGCTGTCCTTTGCTCTGGATGCTATCTCAATATTCTAAGGCTTTTGCTTTACAAATGTTCTTGAAAAGATAGTCCTAAAGAAAGGAAGCCAGTGCCTTTGCTCTCAAGAAATACAGAAACATAAGAGACCTATCAAGGATGGTCTATCAACATAGACATTGGTGCTGAGTATGTCTGTAAATGAGTTTGTAGCTGTCATCAGATTGGTAAAGGGAGGGGTGAACTAAAAGTTTGTCTTTTAATTCCTAAATCATTATTCAGGTGCTTATATATCTAAGGGCTAAGCAAGGAAGGTACTGAAGAGAAGACGTCTTGAGACATCTTCACACCTGAGGCAACTTGCCACCTCAAAATCAGGCTTTTTCTTCCATTTATCTGAAGACTGGAGCTCAGTCAGCACAGCAGCCTGGCTCCAATCTGTGGGAAAGAGAGTTGAGAACTTTGGCTTCAATGAAGAGTATAGCCAGGGTGGCGGAAAAAAGTAACAGCATTCTTGGAGGATATTATTAATTATTATAATGCTTGTTGAGTAACGGCACACAAAAAGATTACTAGATTCACTTTTACAGATTGGATGTGCATTGTGGTGAAGTTTTTAATATATACTGTGCATAACAGAAAAGCCAAAGGTGACTTGTTTACTCACAAATACATTTCCATTTCTATTTCATATTATTGAAATGTATGATTCTGATTTCATCATTTGCATTGCTTTATTTTTAACATTCTTATAAGCAAAGTGTTAAAAATACCATGACAAATGATTTTATGATCCATTTATCTCAGTAATGGTGACCTCTGTCACTTGAACCGCTGTTCAGTGTGTCGTCAGACAGCAAAGATGAAGGCATAGGTCATTTTGTGGAATTAGTGAGTAGAGAAGAGCTGATCACCTTATGCCAGACGAGTCATTAGCACCCAGGAAATGTTACACTCTGAAAGCATTATTATGTTTATGTAACAAAAGTAAGAGACAAAAACAGATGGCTTAAATAAAAATACTGCTAATCCAGGATTTCTCAACCTCAGCAGTTTTTACGTTTTGGACCAGATAATTCTTTGTTATCTGGAGAGCTGTCTTGTGCACTGTAGGATATTTAGAAGCATCCCTGGCCTCAATCTGCTGGATGCCAGTAACATCCCAACACCTGCCCAGTCCTCACAATTAAAAATGTTGACAGACATTGCCAGGTGTCCCCCAGGGGGCAAAGTCACCTTCAGTTGCAAACCATAGTGCTGATTCCATTTCAAAAGTGGAAACAATATTCTGTCCATGAATGAGAAGGCAAGTAGAGAGTGTTGCATAATCCCAGTAAACAGCACAGTTCCATAAAGAAATTGATGCTTCCATGGTTTATGAAATTTCAAAATTATCTTTTTGCCAGCACTTAAAGTCCTGCGTGGGATCTTTGCCAAGCACACTGGGCAGGAAAGAGGACAGGATTTTGATTTTTGCCCTTTTTTTTCCTACTGCTTTATAGTTTTCTGATTTGGGCTCAAGTTGTAGTTTTTCTGAGTTTTTTAATTTGGAAGAAAAGGGTCGACCCTGTCATATACTTCTTAGCGAATTGCTGAGAGCCAAATCTGGAGCAGATATGCCTTAAAAAGCCTAAAGACCTCTGTAATTGTTAGAATGAGCCAAAGTAAAGTGATTTTGTTTTAGGAATTTCTTGAAAATTTTAGAGCATTCCTTGAAATGACTGACGAACCTCGGGGCATTGTATGAAAGGATTTGAGAATCGCTCTTTTTGAAGATGCCCTTTAGTCTTGTGCAGCCTGCTTTTCTGTGTTCTTCTTGGTTGCCATGTGCTGAGTAGCCCTGACAGAAGGCACAGTTGAAGGAGCAGTGGTAAGTCTTGGCTGACAGCAGCAAGGAATCAGCGCTTGGTGTTCAAAAAGCACAAATACTTTGTTCACGGTATCCAAGCAGTATGTATACACTGAGCAACTAGAGATGTTAAAAAGGAAAGAAAGTTTACAATGGAAATTCATTAAAAATGGATATTGCTGCTGTAAATAACCATACATGACTTATTTTTGATAATACATACTTTTTATTGACTAAAAAGTGCTTTGCGAGTTTTATTTAATTTTACCTTTGGTCAAAAATGAGTATCCTTTCTCTAGCTGATGTTACACCCTTTTTATTTTTTTTTATTTTTACCAAGAACATGTATTGGTACATTGTATACATAATGATCATAATCAACATGGTTATTTTGTACCTGTACATGATGTATCTTGGTTTTCGCTCCTCTTCCCCTCCCGGCCCTTCCATTCACCCACCCCTCTCTATTTGCAACAAGTTTATTTACACTTTTCCATTTTTTTTCCCTTTCATCTTACTTTTCTTTTAACCTTCTTCTTTATCCCCCTTTTCCCCATCTAGCTCTCCTCTCTTTTGAATACTATCTCTACACCCTTTTTAATATTACAAAATTGTAGCAAACTTTCCCCTATTTAAATAGTGCTTGCCTGGAATGGTATTAACGTATATACCTGAACTTTGAGGAATGGAATAATTTAGTCTCAGATTACAGTGGATATTGAAAGCTAGATACCTCATATGCTATTCAGTTCAGAGACCCTATTCCCAGATGTCTGACAGATGATCATGTGGGCAGTCTCTGATCTTCTGACTTTCCTTGGTAGGGTATATATTCGGATGATTTTGCACTTGAGAAAATTGAAGCATGAATAGTTAATTGACTAAGTCAAAGGTCACTTGGACAGTCAGTCACAAAACCAGAGAGTCCTTGCTTAAACCCTAAATTATTCAGCATGTTCATCCATTCTTATTAAAAAAAAAGGTTATTTTTCATAATCTACTGAAGTTTACATGTCTGTAATTCTGCCATCAAAATCAATCAAATAAACAAAAACAAAACACAGCAAAACAAAAAACCCCTGTTCTTTCATCTGAAGCAGGAGATAATATATCTAGTTTGATTCTTCCAAAAGTGAAAGCTTTTATTATCTGTGTGCCCTCAAAGGTTTGATCTTCTCCAAACTGACTGTATCTTCTCCTTTTAATGGTAAGTGACTAGCACAGTTACTATAACCATTGTGTTCCTGGATAGTGTTTTCTGGCTGTTGAATACATACCCAGTTCCCTACATAAAGAATAAAAATCAATTCTGGAGTTAGTATTTAAAATGTTGTCTGACTAGTGGGTATTGGTTCTACCTAACTTTTCATTAGACACTTTATAATTATAAACAGTATTTTTTTAATTTATTTTCCACTACCACATCTCATTTTTTACTTATATTATGATTGCTGTCAAAAATTAGTCTTATGATTTTTCCTTAAAATGATTTTTTCTTTTGTATTTGATGCTTTATAAGACTGTACATTAAAAATGTGCTGTGTACGTGTACCAGTTCCCTACAGTGAATATATTCATGTACAGCAGACATGCACTAATAAAAGTGAAAAAAAAAAGAAAAGAAAAAGACTTTACATTAAAGCAGGTTAAAGTTTCCAGCTTGTGAATTGCAGTGTATAATTTCCATCTTAAGGTCTTTTTATCTTTCAGAATTTCCTCACAGATTATAGTTCACACATGATAAGTATGTCTTCATCTAGCAATATTATTATGGTGTAATTATTCAAGTGTTTTGGATAAGATAAAATCATAAATATTACGTTTATTCTTTCCCATTAATTATTAAGCACATGTCTGTTTCAGGGAAATTCAATCTATATGTTTGATTCATCAGCCCATAATTTTTCAAAATGTAATTTTGTGAGAGCCATTGAACATCAGTCATTTTTACGGTATGTGTTTATTCCTAATATCAGAAGGTCATGTTGTGTTGTGAATAAACAAGTGCCTACGTGTAAACATGTCTTGCCTGAGACATAAACTTGGTTAACTAGTCTCTGCTACTTGCATTGGGAAAAATATATTTTCATGCCTGATTGAGTTATCTCCTTTTTGAAATAGACTGGGCAGATTTCCATGATGTTGGGCACTGAGGTATAGTTTCTAGGAGCAGTAGGTTTCTGTTGCTGTTTCCCTGGCTCATAGATCAAGACAAATTTATTAAAAACTTTAAAAAGATATCAATAAGCAGTTGACAAAATATATAGAACAGGAATAGAGTGTCTCTTGTCATGTACATTAGGCTACCTATGAATATATTATGGCTGTTATACATAGGGAAGACGTAGCAAATACTGGACCAGCATGCTGGACTCCATGCTGTTGAAAGGGTCTCTTATCTTTGTTGTACTTCAGGACACTATGAATAAGGGATAAATGATGGTCTGCTGGTTGATGATAAAAAGTAAAATTAAATAAGCATTCTGTATAGTCACAGTTCAAGCAGGAAAGCACAGATCACTTTGATTATTATGAAAAAGGGTGTGTACTATCATAAAATTGATAAACTCTTGACAATAATAAGTTGTGAGAGAGCAATTTAGAAGTCAGGAGCAGGAAGAAGTTACTCCCATCAGGAGGGAGTAGAGTTCCCAAGGTCCCTGGAGAAAAGCTGGAGTCATGTGGCCTCTATAGTAGGAGGTGGAGTTAAGAAGAGATGGAGCTACCACTCGACTGTACTTCTGAGACATTTTGCAAAGCCAGGAAAGAGAGGAAAAAAATTCAAATAGTGGAAGATTGACAGATACCGAACTTTGGAGTTGATTAATGGGGATTTCTTTTACTAGTATCTCATTTTGAATGTTTGTAACTGTCTATAATACATGTTTTTTGGGGGTTGCTGCTGGAGATCGAACTCAGGGCCTTGCGCTTGCTAGGCAAGCACTCTACTACTTGAGCTAAATCCTCAACCCAATAAACGGTTTTTTTTAAAGGTAATTGAGAAGTACACAGAGACATAGCCACACACCATGCTAGCACCTCCACCCTCAATTCCCCTTGACTTTTATTCATCGTCTCCTAACAGCCAAACTCATTTGGATGCTGAGTTTGGAACCTTGGTGCACAGGAATCGTCCTACGTCAGGAGTTAACAGTGGAAGGGATGAGTAGACAAAGGGTCTAAAGCAGAGACCCTCACACAGGGCAAGTGAGTCAGTAGCTTCCTGTTGTCTCTATAGCATACTATGCTTTTTACACACTTCTGTACCTCCATTTACTTCATTAGATGGAATATTCATGGTTTAAGTCTGCAATCCATCCCTTACATAGAGAGTGAGAAATGTGGTAAGGAAGGATTAGAATTAAAACTTTGGCCTGTTATGTAGTAATGACTCTAAGCACACATTTGCAGATACGAAGGTAGCCATATTTTGAGTTTCTATACTTTCAACCACAAAGACTGAAATTAAAAAAAAAAAACCTAGTAAAAGAGGAGGACACTAGCTATGTAATCATTTGAATTAATATGTAAGATAATCACTATCATACTGGAAATCCGTCTCTACTGATTTTAAACTATGAAATGGTTACTTGTTTGTTAAAAAAACTTTCAAGAAGATGGAGTTTAGTATTAGGTATAACTATTCTAGCTAATAAAACTTAGACCTTTTTTGAGGGTCTTAATATCTGGCATGCATGACACGTTGTCAGAACGGGCTGTCCAAGGGGACTTCTTTTCTTTATTCACACAGTTACTTTCTATCAAAACACTGACCTTCCACACTGATATGATTGGGCAAAAACTGTTGGGAGAAATTTTATGGTCTCCTTTAAAGAAGTTTGACTTTTAGTATCTGTATCAGTTCTAAGAGTCATGTGAAGACTCTGCTCCAAGCAAGACTGACCTATGTACTGGTTTTAGATTTCCAGGTTGACCTGTTTGGATTTAAGCACAAAATATATATTTATTATAAATTCATGGTTAAGACTTGGCAGTTCTTTTTGTAATAGCAAAGTCTTTAGCCTTTAACCATGTGAAGATAGAGATGGAGATCACAAACAATTTTCTGTTCTCCAATCATTATTCAGGCCATGGCGTGTTCTCAGTATACCTGCACTGAAGTATTAAAGTACATCCATACTAACATACAAATTAGTACTCGTCTATTTTACAAAAGCCAGAAGTAGTCTAATAACTTGAAGAAACTGCGTAAACCCTAACTTTAAATTTTTCAATTACAACTTGGTTTATTTGCGCCAAGGCAAAGCCAACAACACGTTTAGGAAGAGATTTTTCAGTTGGGTCAGCGTGGATGGTGTGGAGAGTGGATGGTAGAATTAGAAGTAGAGATGCCAGCAGGTGGTATCATCAGACAGGGTCAAAGGCTGGATCTAGCATTGCAGTCATTAACCGGTTAGTTTCTTAGTCTCCTGGTGTCTGTGCTGTGAAACAGAAGCCACAGTGATAATTCAATGTACGGAGGTTTGGAAGGAGGAAGTGTAACGGGTGTGAGTATAAAACATGGAGAACTGTGCTCTGTGTGTAGCATTACAAAAAAAATCTCTTAAGGCTCATTTTTTATAAAAACAATCAACTTTTCCTGGAATTCTCATTTTTGTGTTCAAATTAGGTGACATTTTTTATTTCCAGACCTTATTATACCTGTTGCCTCTCTCTGTCCTTACTAGTTCTTCATCTCTCTATTCTTGTGCCCTGGTATTATTCTTCAATTATTCTGAGATCAGGATGTTTAATTCTAAACAGTTTGCAAGATGCTTTTTATTTCTTACTTATTCATTTACCCTTTTTCTTGTGCTCCTAAGAGTACCCTATTAATTAATAATTCCCTTACCCTAAGAAATATGACAGAAAAAAACAGCAGCATAGCAAAGTTCAGTGGAATTGAGCTTTGGCTGGGTATCTCTGTAATTCCCAGTTTTAAAATTGTTTGAATCTCTCAAATGTCTTTGACTCTCTGAAATTGAAAATCAGAAATTTGAGTAGGTAATGACACTAACATCCCACACAGGAACACAGTCTTCCTGACCCTTTTCTGGGGATGGATTTGTGTGTTTACTTAACATGTGGATGTTTTCTCCCTTCCCCATCTGGCATCTGCTTTGGTACCAGCCTAGCTAGCTGTTCTGTGTCAAGAGTACTTTTAGCCTTTCCTTAGGAGCGAGAAAGAAATGAAATATTATAAAAAAGAAAATCCTCCCACTATCTCCTTCCTTCCTCACTTTTGTTTTGTTGTTTCTGAGCAAGTTTCTTGCCATTTACCTTCGCATTTGCATTGCTTATTGATTGGCAATTTTAAAATTGTTTATTGTGCTCTTTTGTTTCACTGCTCAAGAGCTAAAACAAAAGCTACCAGGCCCTGCGAGGTACACATTTGCATGCGGTGAGCGTTGCCCGAGGAAAAAGTAATTGCTAATGCATATTTATGTGGCACAAATTTGCCATTTGTTTATGCATAAAATTATCAATAGTGCAGGGCGGCCCAGCCGTAGAAAATGGTGACCTTTTTAGCTTAATAAATAGAAATCAGCTGTTATTGTGAAGAGATCAGCCATTTATTCTGTGTTGAGAGACATTGCCGGGAAAATGCAGATTGGGGCTGGCAATATCATTAAATGGAAGGCCAGTGACCCTTTTGGTAGAGTCTATTATACTTTATCTAATAGGGGATAAATGACTCTGTTTGGCAAATGGAAAAAAGAACAACAGTTTTTTTTTTTTAAATTTTATAACTGTATGGATTTTAAGCCACTAAAAATGAACAGAAAATCTCTTGCTGACCTGTTGCTAGAATTCTCTCAAGACGTATGTTTCAAAGTTTCTTTTCTTTTCATTATTCTCTATTTAGATTTGTACCTATTGCAACAAAAAGTAAAGAAGGTGGTATTTTTCCAAGAGAAAAGTTTAGGTTGTAATTCTGTTTTCTGTGTTTCAGTTTCCTTTTTTGTTTTTCCTTTTTTCGGTCTCTTTGTCTTTCTGTATTTAAGTGTACCTCTCCCTCTCTCTCTCCCTCTCCCTCTCTCTCCTGTGAGCTTTCATCTCTGCTTTGAAGGTATCCTTGCATTGTACAGGGTTGCTTTATATTTGATGTCTTAAAAATATGGATGAGAGGTATTTTCAAAATAAAATTAGCCACCAGAGTTAAGTTGAGAAGTTTTTTTTGTAGACTAAGCATAATATTTTTCAAATGAGGTAGCTTTTAAGTAAGTGGTGGGCCTTTTGGTTTGAGAAATATTCAGCATATTTTCTCAATATGCAAAAGAACAACAAACAGTCACCTATTTTCGGTTGTTTTGCTCCTGTCTGTGATCAGTGAAATGCCCTCTTTCTCCCCAGAGTTCACGTCTGCTGTGAATGTATTACAGTATAACCTAACCATACAGAATGGCTCTTTGGCATAGTAGTGAACGTTTCTACCTCTTAGGATTGTTTAAAATCATTATAGAATTCACTATTAAATGGAAGTTGTATTTGTTTATTCAGTATCATCATGTTGTGATGCCTCACTCAAATGCAATGTATGTAAGTTAGGAAACAAGATGATGAATCAGAGGCCTGGAAAGCCAGCTCAGAACATGGCTAACATATTTGAAGCTACCTGCCTGCTCCTCCCTGATGGTGCACCCTGACATGACTCTGCTACACTGTGTTTAGAGTTTCCACAATAGTGGTCTTGCTGCCACCAGTCTCTCTCCTCCTGCTACACTTTAGCGTGACAGTGCATTCTGCAGCACGTCCCCAGCCTGACTGAGTAAGCTTTTACTGGCAGAGATGGGTCTGTTGTTCCCTTTAACGCAGACGGTGTAAATAGGATTCAGACACTAGGGTACATTAGTCCATAAAATGAATATATTTTTTATGTCATTTATAAGGTATTGATTTTAGGTCCATTAGATTTACCGTCCCTAGTGGAAGAAAAAAATCACCGACTTAATGGGCAGCTTGAAATTCCAGAAGGGAGAGCAGCAGTGATTAACTCCTTCCTCATCTCCCTCCCGTGTTATATCCTACCTTCTATCTAGGAGCTCGGACGAGGCTGGGGAAAGACTTAGCTTCTGTGTTCCCTGCAGTTATTACCATCTCTCTGAATGTGATAGAACAGATCACTCTGAATTGGTAAAATTTGCCAAAACTATTCTGTTAGAAGGTAATTCCTTTAAGAAGACAGCTTTCAAGCGTTTGAATTCATTTGGTTCTACAAAACCCAAAGCATATTTTTTTATCTTAAGTGACTTAGCAACTTAAAATATTGTTTTGGAGCTTATAGAATAGGGAAAAATTGACCTTAGTTCTTTAAAAAAAAATTTAATAAACAAAATGATACTTCTTTCTGAAATCCAAGAAAAGAAATTTTATCATGGTGTCATGCCAGTTACACATTTCTTAGGCAAGTTTTAAGTGATATAAGTGAGACTGGTGATCTTAGTAATTTTTAAAGTAGCGTGTTTCCTGTTTTATGCATAGAAAACTATTGGTTTATACAAGCCTATTTTCTGGTTAAAGATTGCCTGAAATATTTCCCTGCTATGTAATTAAAACTTGGGTGCAAAGTACAAGTAATTCTAGCCAGTTGTACACAACTAATATTGTCACCACGTAAAAGGAGTTTCCTCTTGGGCTGCTTGAGCAGCTAATCTTCAGTTTTTTGTTTTTTTTTTTTTTGTCTTCAATCTTGTAGTTGAAAAAACTAAGTTTTAACTAGGTAGGAAATTTTTTAAAAATCCAGTTATCTTTCCAATCTTCTGACACATTGATATGTTATGGTTGAAGAAAAGTTTGTCAACTGACATCTGATTATCTCAAAACTTGACCTGACATAAAGATGCTTGTATCAACAAACATTTTTGAAATTCATATTTTAATTTTTTTCAAGTTCTGTTACAAAAATATAAAAATACAGGCTCCCTCTTGTGGGTAAAATTAACCACCTGTGATTTTCTTTCTCTGTCAGACAAATACATGACAAAATTTCTGTTTCATTTCTGAGTGAATTCAACTATGGTAGTCTCTTTACATTTGGTCAGATGGTACATTTTATTGAACTGAATAAAAGTAGAGTTTGAAGGTTATTTAAATTGGCTAGCTAAGTGTAGACAGTCTTTATTTTACTTTAGCACTATAATTTCTGATGTTTGGTGTTTTTAGTAATAACTTTTCTCATTTTGGAATACTTTTCAATGGAATAATTAGTGGATTAATTAAATACTGTGAATTACTATCTTTGTTTTCACTGTGACTTTTGAATTTCTGTGCTTATTATCAAAAGTTCTGATACTGAAATGGAGTAAAAGGCCCTAATACAAATCCTGCTCCATGAAGATACAATATGATAGTAAAACTACTCAAATACCACAACCACAAATCTTATGACTAAAACTTAGTCAGTGTTAAGATGAACCTTGAGCTATCACTCAGTTCTTTCTAATTTGGATAGTGGAAAGACCAAGCTAGAATCCACTATGTGTGAGTTACCTGCTTTCCTAAGTCTGGAACCGTTTTTGCCCACCTGGGGAATGTTGATAACAAAGAATTTTATTCCTTCAGGGTAGTGTAGGAGCAGGATTTCTGAAGCTGAGGCAGGCAGCGCAGTTGTCAGGATATGCAGAGGCAGTAGGAATGAAGAGGGCGGTACATAATTACTACATAGATGTTCCTGTTGTACATTTTACTGGAATCAAGGAAGAAACTTAAGAAGACACACGAAGACCTCTCAGATCACTGCAGGAAGTAAGAATTTACCTTGATGTAGCCTGTCTTAAAGCATCTGCAGGATATTTCCACAAAAATTAAAGCGAACGAACAACTTCTGGATAGATTAGCATATATGCAGATGACATGACATGTACACATAGGGTTTTAGACTTTGGTGGCTTTACAATAGCAAAATGATTTTCTGTTTTCCATAAACCATAACCTTCTTATGCTTTTACATGTAAATTTACATAAGTATAAATTTACATATATAAATATAAATATATTTTGAATCGCTTCTCGGCCTTTTGGCTAAGATCAAGTGTATAAATATATTTTGAAAACTATAGACATCTCCTACTTCCCAGAGTCATATGTTGATATATTTAGCAAATTAAGCAGGGCACTGCTAATGGTCTACTTTTACTTTTCCAGAATTCCTCTTGCTGATGACACGATTCCTGTTTGAGTCTGTTTATCAGATTCTGAAAGCTGAAGAGGGGATTGTAGTACTGCACTGGGTAAGAAAAAAGTACATTATAAAATACATAACACATACCTTTGAAAAATTGATCGATACATTAACTGTTACACAAAATCGGCAGTTCGCCTGCCTTCTCTCATTTTTATAAGTAACATTTATGAAACCCATGAATATAAAGGTACAGAATATTGTCTTTCATATTCAGATGACAACTGGCTTTATACTTACGATTTTGAGACTAATTATGAAGGTAATGTCTCAACTGGCATATGATGATGGCGTTTCTTTTCTTTTTGTTTTATTAGTAATACATACTTTTCTTGAAGTTACAGAAGTTTCTTCTGTCCACTGGAGAATTTTTTTTTAAAACATTTGTTACTGCAAAAGAAATATTTTGGGTGACAATGGATTGGTCACACATTTTAGAAAAATTTCCATAGACTGTTACGTATTCCTGGGTATGTTTCTGTAAACACATATAAAAATGTAATTTTGCTGAGGCCAAACAAATACTTTCTAAACTGCTGCAGAAAAATCTGTGGGCATCTATCTGTGTGTGCATTTATGTAATGTTTATTGTCTTTTCAAAAAAGCTATACTCTGGAGAGCAGGAGCTGAAAGTTTGACTACAGACTATAGTTGAGAATACCTTTTTAATCTTTTGGCCAACTAGTCTTCATATGAATAACATCAGAAAAGGTTAAAGTAAAGAATCCTGCTGTTCAGAAAGGGATTGTCTCTCGTAAGATTAAAGAGGAACTTTCTTACTGATAATTAAAAAAGAAAAATTAAAAAGTGATGCCTTTGCATAGTGACCCAGAACTTATTTTTTAGTGATATACTCCTAAAATCTTATAAATGTTTCTCTAGCACTTGAAGGTACAAGTATATTTGTGAAAATAAATTGTTATAAGCTTAGATAATATTATTAACATTGTTCTTAACTAGGCTTCATATATTCACAGACAAATATGGCAAACATCAAATAAAATGAGGTGTTATATATTATTAAAAAGATACACCTTAATTTAAAGGTAATAGTATAAGGACAAATTATCCATGATGAATACAATTTGAATTCAACAGCTAATAAAGGAAATGCCCCAAATATTAACTAGTAAAAAGTGTTTTGTAATGATAATATAATAATAAAGATGTGAGGAGAGGGGAAGTTTTCGTAATGCTGGGAGTAGGTTATATTTGGTCAACTTGTCTGGAAAGTGATTTGGCTATCTCTGTTAAGATTCTTAAATGTTTTCAAAGCATCCTGTGCAACATGCCCACTGTTGCAAGTAAATATTCGGTTGCAAGTAATCCAAAATAATAGCTTAAAAAGGACAGAATTTTGTATTTTTCTTATGTGAAATCTGAATAAGTAGATAAGAGCTCAGTGTTTACATAGTTTTTGGGTATTTGGTACTTTTATCCTTTGCCATTACACTAAGTGTATGACAGTCCCCTACGATTTTTGACTATCCAGAATTGATACTCCAGCAATCATGTCCATATTTCAGTAGTAGGAAGGAAATGTTACTAGATGAGCATGCCCCTTCCATGAAGGTCATCATTCCTACAGGTACTGCATCCCCTGCACTAACTCCCATTGACTAGAGCATTATCACGTGACCGTTCCAAGCAGTAGTAGAAACTGGAAAATGAATTTCTCTTTTGGAAGATAAGTTTTAGAAAGTTCTTACAGTGAAAGAATGAGAATGCTTATTGGGACTTAACTGGCAGCCTCTTACAATTTTACTTTCAAGAGCCTATTTAGTGGAATAGTTTTAAAAGGAAACACAATTTATATAAATAGGTTCATTTTCTTGTATTTATAATGGAAAGAAATTGGGATTGATTTAGCTGGTCAGCAGTAATGCAACGGTTATATAAATTTAAATACACTTGTATGATGGGATAATATGCAGCCAGTAAAATGTATTAAAGAACTTTTAAAAGCACATGAAATTATACATGTTTTTATATTAAATGAAAGAAGTCACTCTAAACTAAGGATGTAGTGCATTCCAAGTTTGTGTGTACGGAAGTATATACATTCATACACATATATGCATTCACATATACTCATATTACTCATACATAAAAGTCAGCATAAAATAATGGACAGTAGTTACATCAGTTTTAATTAGCTCTGTATAAAGAAATGCTGAGAAGTTTTACATTTCCTTATAGATTATAATTTTTAAATAATAAGTGTAACTTAATATTAAAACTTCAGACATATAAAAGGATTAGGATTCTAAAAGATTTCACAAGTTGCTCGGTGCCTCTGTTTGTTAAAATGTTACATATGTTTTTATTTGAGGAGAGATGAAACAGCCCAGCATGCATTCTCTTCAGCTCTTTTCTTCTGAAGTCTGGTTGAAATGAGCTTTGCTTCTTAGGAGAGTGTACTACCACTTAGAAAACTTGACCATGTTGCAACCCGGCAGCCTTTGGGACTAGGGTAGCTTGAGGTACTGTGCCGCAGTTCATTGGCGCTAAACAGGCACGTGGATGTTTCTGGTACCTATGCCTACTTCAGTCTTTTGTGAAATGGAAGGGGATCAAGAGATAGAAGGAGGAGGGTAAAGGGAGGAGAGGAGAAGAGGATGAAAAAAACATTTAGATGTGTTACGTACATGGTGTACCTGATCAATGTAATCATTCTGTATTGCAAACATATTAATAAAAGTTTAAAAAGTAAGGAGCAAAACTTTGCAGACTTTTTGTTGTGGTGGTAGTTGTTATATAAGGGAAAGAGTTTGAGTACTATTGTTTTAGATTGAGAATACTTTCCCAATAGGTATTAACAATATTTTAAAAAAATACTATTTTACCTTAGGATATTATATGAGAGAGAATTTATAAGCTATATGAGAAAACTCACAAGTAGTAACAGTTTAACAGAACCTTTGTTAGAAATTGGACTGACAGCCCTTTTTTGCTGAACTTATGCTGACTTTAGGAACATATAACATGTTCTTACGTAAGAACACATAAGCATGATGTACAGGAAGGTAGATTCAGGAGACAGACTGGGTCCATCTTCTGACTGTAGGACTTACACAAGTTGGGTTCATTTCTTAGCTGCTGTGCCTCAGAGTCCTCATGTGTGAAAGGTAAATAACAGTGGAAAACAGCACACAGATGCTGGTCAATTTAAAGTTATTAAGCAAGAGAGACTTAATACCTAAACGATTTCTGGAGATAGAGTCACTTTATAAATGTTTGAATTTCATTTCAGTAGAAAGAATAATTTTAAATCTAAATGCCCCTAATACTATAACCTCAAAATATATTAAGGGCGAATTGACAGAACAAGGAGAAATAAACAAATTCATAATAGCAGATATATTACCTCACTTCTCTTATTAGTTCATGGAATAAAATGGAAGGAAAGATTTACAGCTGGAAGGAAGGCAGTGTTAAGAAACTCGTCCTTAGCAGGGTGTGAAAATGTGTGTGGAGGTAGTAGAGGCAGGAGAATTACAAGTTTGAGCCCACCCTGGACAACTTTGAGCTTTAGAAAGACCTTGTTTCAAAATAAACAATAAAAAGAGCTGAGACTGTAGGTCGGTGTAGAGGCCGTGGGTTCAATTCCCAGTACCACACATGCACACGCACACGCGCACACACAGAGGGACAGGAAACTGGATCATGATGTATGCAGAACTTTGCCTATTACTGTAAAACTGACAGTATTTACAAACACACATGGAACAATTAGAAAAATTGACCGTGCTCTATGTCAATCAGTAAGTCTTAATATATAAATCACATTCAAAGTTGTGAAATAATACTGTAAAACAATCAAGATGCAAGTGAATAAGAAAAATTCAGCTAGAAATAAAATTTTACACTTAAAAAGAAATTACAGTGGAAATTAGAAATATCTTATATGGAACGCCAGATATCCCTATATAACAATTGTAGAATTGTAGAATTTACAGACCAACAATTTGTCTCCAGAACTTACATTCCTATGTATAGACATTCAAGTGTCAGAGGAAAAAAATTGCTGATTTCCCTGATTTGATCATTACACATTACATACATGTATTGAATTATCGTACTATTTTCCATAAAGACATGCAAACATTATATGTCAATTTAAAAAGTTATAAGAAATAACAACAAAAATTTAAAGTAATAGAAGAAGAAAATTCACTCTTTAAAAGAAGGAATGAGCAAGAAGACTGCCCGACAGATATTATAGAGCTCTGTTAATTCAGAAAGTGTGATATTGCTAGAGGGAGAGACAAGTAAACAAAGTTAAAAAATAGAAAGCTGAGCAAAAAACTCTTGCAAATAGGAACCTTTCATAAAGTCGACACTTCAAAGTAGTAGATAAGTAACAAACTTTAATAATGGGTACAGTGAAAATTGATCACATTTTACAAAAATGAAATTAGATCTCTGTATTACTCCCAGTGTGAAAATCAGGAGTGATTTTTGACCCAAAAGAGAATGCCAGTTATGTCCTGCATGGTAGTTATATGAGTGAGTAGCTCATTACATTTGTTAAACTACACATTCTTACATATATTTCATAATAAATAAGTATTAAAATAATACAGGGAATAGCTTTATGTTTTATTCCTTTCATTAATGTTATATTTTAGAAAGAAGAAATGAATTGCAAATATTAAACTAATAAACTAATATACCTTTCAAAATATGGTAAAACAATTAAGATACAGTACTCGTAAAGAATTTCCCACATTGGAAATGAAAAATAACAACATAGTACAATAAGTACTTATTTTTTCGATATTTTTCAGATAAATGTGATGAAAGACACTAGGTATTGCCATTAGACTGCATAAATGTAAAATAATTTGAGAACTATAAAATTATGGGTATTTATATATATGTTTTCTGACATCATTTTTTCTATGTTAATATTGTCTTCCAACCAATCAGTACTACAGAAGGTTTGGGTGAACACTAGAGTATATAAAGCATTGACTAAAAACAACACAACAAAAAGAAACTTTGCATAGGTGTTATAAATATGAGATTTTATGGAAGTCGAGAAGAGCGGTTAGTTTTATTGTTGGTGGCAGTTATTTTTATTTTGCTTATCTCCTTCTGAGTTAACATTCTTTCAAAATGTCACTGCATTTATAGTTATTTGCTTTAACCATTTAGCCAGTTAATAATTTGTGATCCTAAGTGGTTGTTATTTGTACATGCTTTTTGGTCACCTTTCTCTTTTACTTGCAAATAAGGAAACTCTTTGCTTTAACTATTTATCAAATCCAATCACTTTTCCCCCAGTCACCCTACTCTATAAAGTAAAATGCTTTATTGCTGCAAAAAGTAAAAATAATCCCAATATACTGTAAATTGTCAAGTGAGTTCTGTATAATTAAAGATTATCCTGCAATATACAATTTTTAAGACATTTATTCCGACAGGGTTCAATGACCTTTGAGAATGAGCCACTTTGTTGACAAATCTATCATCTAAATTGTGCAACATTAATGAGAACTCTGAACAGCACACTCTTATGTTTTAATGTGGGTGGCAGTTAAAAAAAAATACACCAAAACAAAATACTGAATGTGATTGAAGTTGGTTTTAAAAAGGTCTGCCACCTGTGGATAAAAATGTGCATTACGCTGAGCACATAATAATTAACAAGATTGAAAGACCACGGCCAAATCCAGTGACCCTCTGAAATCAAAACCTTGTTCATTATTAGAAAAAAAAAGAAAGAAAGAAAAAAGCAAGCACTGATTTTTAGTTGTACATATGCAGTCTTCTGATTTTGCATACTTTGTAGTTAACGGTCCTGCTGCACAACCTCATCCACATATTTTTGATAACATGATAGGAATGATTCCTGAAAATTCAGTCTTTGCATTTGAATCCTTCGTGTCTTATGTAAAAACTCACTATGGGATCATATGTATTCTGAATGGAATAAAATTTTTATTCTATTCTATTTCTGTCTTTCACTGTGTTTCAGAACATTTACTAATCATTGCAGGTCATTTTTTATTGCATATGTAACTTTATTGAATGAGACTATTTTTTGGATATATTCTTAGATGACTCTTATCAAGGTAAACATTATCCATAAAAGCATCACACAAAGCATGCTAAAAGAATGTTTAAATCTAATGGCACCATACCTTTATGTTTTTTTCTCAACACAAAATTATTTGTTTAAACACCTGATTATACTTGGTTGCCAGAATGCTTTGCTTTACAAATATTTAATACCCATCTGAATAGGTTGGCATAAAATTATTAGCCTTATTTTCTGGGGGTTTCAAATGTATGAACATAAAATTCACTCAGGGTGTTTTATCAGTACAATTTCAGTAGCAGCATTCATTTGAAAATGTACATCAATTTAAATAACATAATACAGTCATGGTTAAAATGATCCATCGTACTGATCTCAGAACTAGATATTGCCACTTGAGACACCAATGTTAAAGCACTTGAAGCAGCCCAAAGGCACTAACTATCCTGGCAGAAAATAATGGTCTATGTATAAGTCCTTTGGCTTTGGGTTCTAACTTCTTCATTGATAAACAAAACTGATTTAGAATCACCCAACAGTTACAAGAAAAGTACTGTTTTTAAAAAGATGACAAAATGACTCTTAATAGCTTAATAATTACTGATTAAACATTGTTCTTTTGTTCAGCAGTTATTTCTAAGTAAGAAGATTTTTCCTTCAAATAAAATAATATGTGAACTATTGACCGTAAATCTTTAAGATACTGTGTGTGAGCAAGCAGTTACTTGTTTTTGTATCTTTCTTTAGAACTGTAATCGAAAAAGACAAAATTCTCAGAACAGTAATTCAATTTAGGGAAACACTTTCAAGCCAACTAATCTCTATAATACTTTCCGCAAAGTTAGAATTCTCAGTGGGAGAAGTTTTGCCCATAGTCACATTCTGTAAGTAAAAATATATTTTGCATAACTAAGTGAAGTTGAAATACTACCGAGTTGCTTTATAAAATGCAATAAATATTTCCTAATATTTATGCAATTAAAAATCATGTTTCTTATTTTGTTTAATGATATCCCTATCTGTGCATCTTTTAGAGTGCTTGTACAAAAAAGAAAAACCCAACTTCTGTTTCATAGTAAGTCACCGGCGTTCCAGTGTGATGTGATATAATGTAAACATGTTTGGTCTGTAACTAGCAGATTTAACTCCTCTTTTACCATGATAAAGTTTCTTTGAAACGGGTATCATTTTAGGTATTTTAAATCTGTGTAGAAGGAGGGGTTTTTAAAGATAATTTTCTAAGTAGTTAGAAGAAAGTTTCTTTTTGCCAATATAAATTGTAGAGTATTGAATATTTAAATTGTTAACAAAAGAAACTATATAAATACTAAGGAATAGTGTAGATGGTTAAAAGTTGTAGGTAGCTTGGAAATTCTTTTAAAACATCACACCAAAGGCAGTGATCACAAAAGAAAAATTCTGATAGACTTGATGACATGGATATAAAAGCTTCTTTGCAATTTCATTGATAAGATTGACAGACAAATGAGGAATTGGGAATTATATTCTCAATATATCAGCTCGAAGTATATAAATCGGCATTTTTGTTAAAATGGACTTCATATGCTCAACATACGGAATTGAAATATGATTTCAACTGCTTACATATTAACAGTAAAGAAATAATATAAATATTCAATTAAGAAAAGAAAATTGAATTAAGGAAGAAACATATAAGATGTTTGATTTTTATGAGTAACCAAGTAATGCAGATTAAGCATGAGAACATAGTTCATTTAGCAAATTGGCAAAGATTGAAAATGCCACAATAAATGATGCTGAAAAGATTGCAGCAAGATTGGGTCTCTACTTGTTCCAGCCGGTAGTGTCGCTTGTATCACTGCACTGGTCCCTCCAGAAGTCTGCCCAGCACGTTTACAATAAATAAATATTTATATGAATTATACTTGTATAGCTTATTGGTCTTTCTGAATATTTAATAAACATTAAATTTCAATAAATAAATACTACATACTTTAAATATAAGGGGCGATCAAAAATTATAGTGAGAATTTAAATTTTAAAATAATACATTACAATAAAAGATACATTGCCAAGAATGAGGGGCGTGTTCAAAATAAAGGGGGGTATTTTATTTTGAGGTGGCTTAATGACAGTGTCTTTTACTGTAATAATTTCTTAAACATTCACTGTAAGTTTGATCATACCTTGTAATTCCAGTGTTTTATATTCAGTTAAGTATTACACAAATATTTGATAAACACTAATGTATATTTATATTATATTTATGTAGCCATAAGGATGTAGTGTTTATCAACATCATTTAAAATAATATAATGATATGAGAAACCAAATCCCGCATCACAATAAATATTCCAGAAACATTTGTTGAATGGATACACACACACACACACACACACACACACACACACACACATATCCTATAAAACAAAAACCCTGGAAAATTATATAGAAAATGCTAAAACGCTTTACTAGACTGTCAGTATAGCTCATTTCTTCTTTTTCTTCTATTTGTTGTCTGTTGCTGCTACCTTTCTTTGTGACCATATATTACTTTCATCTTAAGTAAAACAACATTATTTTTTAAATACCAAATATCAATGTGGTAATGTTTTTTCCAATGACAGCACTTGCCATGTATGTAGATTACAATGTAAACTGACCTAAATTCTTTTCCTTTATTTTTAAATTAGGAACAACTCTAAAAGAACAAAAAGTTTTTTGAAATTTTCAATGTATTTGAAATGAGGTTGACATGGCAAGTTAATATGCAGTAATACACCCATCACATTTATCACCTTTATCCAGAATTTGCACAGAAAATATCGGTGGTAAATTGGTGATGTGTTGCTTCCTGAAGCTGCTCTGTTTCTCTTGATCTGTGTCTGGAGATGATCTGTATCTGGCAGTTGGGTTATATTTATGTTTGTATTAGTTACTTTCCCAAGACAAAGTACCTGACGACTACAATTTAAAGAAGAGGTTTAATTTGGCCCGTGGTTTCAGCAGGGTTCAGATCAAGTTTGGCTGGTTCCAAGGCAAAAGTGATATGGCATAAGGGCATAGCAAAGGCAAGCTGCTCAAGCCATGGCAACCAGGAAGCAGAGAGAGAGAAAGAGCTGGGGACAAGAATGCACCCTTCCAGTTCATACCTAGATGGACCCAGCTCTTCTGACCAGGGCCCAGCTCCTAACAGCACTTTCAGGTATGAACTCATCAATGGATTAATGGGTTAATACTCATAGAAATCTAGTAGAACCAAATGTGTTGGTTGATCCTTAAACGGATCCTTATAAAAGGAAATACGAGGGGAGCAGGGGTTTAGCTGAGTGGTAGAGCATTGTTACCAGGGGTAATACCTTGGGTTTCTGGTATTAACTGCTGAACAGAAAAAGGGGACAATTTTAATGGAAAATAAAATATGAAAATCGTCCATTTAATAGCATACACTATAGAAGAGTAAGGTTAACTGTGTATTTGAGTTGGGCACGCAAAACAAATTTTAACCTTTTGAAAACCATTTTATTTATTAGTTTTATTTATACTTTTGGCTCTCCCTTTTGTCCTAAGAGTACTGTTATTTAAAAGTAAGAACCACTCATGTCAGAATACCTAAACTTCATTAAAAACCAGGCCTTAAGACTATTTGTGAGGCAGAAGTAATCCAACTACTATTTCTGGTGTAAAAAGTTTTTGGAATAACATCATTTGCCCAGAAGCTGTTTTCCAACCTAATAACTTTTGGAATTATGATCTAAAATTTCAAGAATATTGGGACTGTGTAGCTGGGAGAAAGTAAAAGTGTGCAGGAATGTAACTGGACTAAAATATGACTTAAAATTTCTTCGAGAAAATTTGGGTTGAAATGGTAGCCCTGTGATAATAGAAATGGTACACATATAAATGCTCTGCAAGTTTATCTTTGTTAAATATATGCTGAACGTGTACACAGCAACCTCTAATATCTTCACTAATTGAGCCTAATCTGTTTTCTTTATTTTAACCGTGTGCTTTGATTGTGCATTAGTAAATTACTCAGAACATGTGGAACAAAATTCAACACACTTGTATTGTTTCATCTTCTGTTTAGTAATTTCTTTATGATACATGTTGGAGACAGTATGCAGTGCCCTTCCCACCTGTGGATGGCAACCCCATTTGGGGTGTGCCTATCACCCATTTGCTCCAACGTTTTCTCAAAAGTTGGGTTGAGAGAGTCTGATGGAAAAGGAGGAGGTAAATTTCTGTGTAGTTCAGTTATAACATGAATGGTTCAAGCCTGATGCTGGTTGTCGCAGAGGACGCAACAATAAGTAAAATGGGATTCTTAGCCTAAGAAATGTTGAAAAATTCTGAGGTATGGGTGGAGTTGGGGGTGACAGAAATGCATCAGTCCCTCCAGTGAAATGCAGAAAGCAAAGTTTAATGCCTCACTTCTGAGTACTGTGCATTCAGAAGCTGCCCTTGTTAGGTACACCACTTGTCTCAAGGTAGGGTGTCCTTGCTACTGGGATAATCTCAGGCTTTGGGTTTAATATTCGGTCATGTTGACTACCCGAACTCCCCTTTCAGAGACAGTGTGTCTCAAATTTATTACCACGTGATTCTGGGAAAAGCTTTGGCATGACTAGCAATATTTAGGGAAGGTATTTGGAGGATATGCGGGCTCTTTCTCTTTGAGATGTTCTGGAATCTGTCCCTAAACTAAGCAGAGATGCAAAGAAGCGTGCCCCTGAATGTCTTCCAAAGACCCCAAAGACATGGTTTCTAAGACTCCTGCTTTAGTGTGGTATCAACTTCCCTTGATTGAAGGCTATTGTAATAAAGAGTCTCATAAAACTCATTATACTTCCTGAGCATCACCTTGTAGAAATGTTTCATTGCAAACCTGTGGTTTACAGTCTAGAGCAGGTGACTCCAACCCCAGGAGACCCCAACCCCGTTACGAATGGCTGCACAGTAGAAAGTGAGTGGCTAGAAAGCAAGCTGAGCTGCTTCTGCTTTTACAGCTGCCGCACGCTCCTTACTTTACCTCCTGAGCTCAGCCTCCTTTCAGATCAGTGATTGCATTAGATTCTCACAGGAGCCGAACTCTTTTCTGAATTGTGCATGTAGAGGCTCTAGTTTGCATGCACTTTATGAAAATCTATTGCCTGATGATCTGACACGGAGCTGAAGTGGTGATACTAAGTGGAGAGAGACAACAAATACAGATTAACTTTAGCAGAGAGGTTTGACTGCATGATACATGTACTGTGCTCGAATCAGACCAAAACAGCCCCACACTCATCTGTGGAAAATCTGTCCTTCACAGAACCAGTCCCTGGTGCCAAAAAGTTGGGGACCGCTGTTGTAGAGGACTCTTTGGGAGACTTTCCTGACTCCTCTTACTAGATACACTATCCCTGAGAGGTTGATCTGTTTTTATATAATCATGCTTGTAAACTGTGTAACTATCGGTATCCCTTTTTTCCTTCATTACTAAAGTGCTTATACCAAATGGGAAGTCCCTATAGCCAAAGATAAAAAACATTTATGGACTATATTTGTGTTTCTTCTGTCTCATATTCTTTCAATTGGTGTTCCCTGCTATATTCCATGTATCAGAATGGAAGATGCTTCACAGAGGAGAGCAGAGGAGAGGAAGGCTTTGGAGCAGAAGGGGGATTCTAGACAGGTGTAGCTAAACAGTAGTTTCAGTTGGGACTTGAATGCTTGAAATGAGAGAATTGAGAAGGTCTAAGGAAAAGTTCAGAGTCTGAAAAAACTGTTGTTTTGGTTTGACTCAGAAATGTTAGTGCAGTAGTGACACATACGTGTGTAAATTTCTGGATGTTAAATTCAACCTGAGGAGCTCATGCATAATCTTGTCTAATTTGGTAAATAGTAAGATGTCATCGATTTTCTTTTTTCCCACAGGGAAAGTGTCAATATTGAGCATATGCTGTCTACAGCCACAAAAATTTCTATGGTGTGTGGTGTGGCTAGGAACAAGGGGTGGGGACAGTGGTAGATTTGGAATTTAAGAAACCACAAATAAAATGCAATAGAAGTTTCCCAAGAGAAACTGTATAAATATTTTTTTTAACAAGAGTGGGTAACTGGTAAATCCAACTATTACAAATTCAGTTGAGTGATTCTTCACTACAGAGTCCTAAATGGTGTGTGTACTTAAAATTATTTAGGTTGAGCTTGTCAGCTAACTTTTCTGCTAAAAATTGTAGTCATATAGATTTAAACACTATAAATGGTGAGTAATGAAAGTATGAAAAGACTTTTAAAGTGTGCTCTTGCTTTAGATATATGGGATCTATCTTTTCTCTGAAATTTAATATTTACTGTTTCACACTCTAAATTTTCAATATCAGCAATAAGAGTGTAAGTAACATAATATATAACATTCAGAGCATTGTGTAAGAACTTACAGGAATCAACTCATTCAGCACTCAGAATAAACCTATAATATATTATTATTGTTATCTTGGGTTTACAGGTAGAGAAATTGAGATATGGAACAATTAAAATGCTTTGCTTGAGCTTACACAAAAAAATTAAATGACATAGCTATGACTTGAATCTAGATCATCTTTCTCTAGAGGTAATAGTCTTAATACACTGTTTCATCAACCCAAATTTGAGGGAAATTATTTCTAAATTTCATTTCACTTCAAAGACTGGAAATACAGAGTTCTTATTAACTTGTTAGATTTACTGTTAATCAGCTAGAATTCTATCATTTTAGAAAGAAAAAAGGGGTGTGTGATCCATCATCCCATAAACTTCTTTACAACATTGTGATAGATTTTTCCCTCTTTATTATTAAAAACATTAAATAATGAAAGGAAAACATTACTTGGAGAAGTCCATTTCATTGTGGAGTAGCTCTGTTAGAAAAGTGTACCTTGTAATTATTTTTTACTCTCATTAACACTTTTTAATCTCAATTTCACCTTTCAAAGACAAATGCCAAATTTTTCAAGGTGGTTTTTCTGTAAAGAACAGAAAAATTATGTTCCTCTTTCTTGCAAAGATTTTATTTTGTGGAATCATGAAATGTAAGGTAAGCAAGATGACAGTGGACACTCTCTAGACTGTTTCAGCCTTCCATCTTCTGCGGACACGTTTTGTACACTTTTCTGTAAATCTTTGCTCAGCTGTTAGTGGTTGAGTATTCATTATTTAACAGGATATCCTGATTCATTGTTAAATGTCCAGAAATCTTAGAAAGTTTTTCCTATTTCAATAAGTGATGTTTTTCCTTCCTATAACTGCTTACAATTGATCTTAGCTGTTTCATTTAATCTATTTCATTGATTGTGTTCTACTTAGCACTTTGTATTACATTAATTGTATAGTCTCAAAATTCTGTCCTTAGTAAAGCTGAAAACTCTTTCATGTTACAAAACATAACTTGTATTTTTCTATATCTCTCAATATGTAGAACAAACTAAGTATACAGTATATCCTCAATAAACTATTTTTATAGCTCCATATGCTTATATATAAATGATTGTGTGTGTATATATATATATATATATATGTATTTTCACTTTAACCATTTGTACACAATAACAGTGCCCCAGAATAGCCGTGCAATCCACATTTGTACAACACATTTTCTCTCCTTTCTCATAGCACTTCTCTCTCTCTCCTTCCCCTGCTCTATCTGTCTGTCTCTCTCTCTTTCTCTCGCGTGCACACACACACACACACTTTCTCTCTCTCACAGTTTCACATTGAATAAATAGAATGATAAGTTTGTGAGATGTTCAGCACTTTTTACATCATGCTTTTGTAATAAGCATTTCAGAAACATAAATCTATTTTCTGCAGAGAACACCACCAGAAATCTAGTTCCATTACCTATGGAATGGAGACCTGAATGGATGAGTGCCTCAGCCCCAGAGAGATGGTCTAGAAGAGCGGGTGGGTGTGGGGCCTTGACTGCTCATCTCTAACTGTGCAATCTTAGCCAACTTTTGTAACTACTTTTTGCTCAGTTTTCCCATCTCTAAAATTGAGATAATAGAACCTATTTCATAGAGGTTTGAGCATTAAATGAATTAATGTATATAAAGTACATAGAACACATATCTGTACTCTAATTAATGTTATTATTGCAAAAAGCACTCATCTAGTATCTGAAAAAATCTTGTAGCTAAGACACTGTAGGAAATAGCTGTAATGATGCCTAGTGATCAGCTTTACTTTACTTTATTTTTCACAACTCCATACACTCTAATTTCCTTTAAGAGACATTTTTCTGATTTTTTTTCAGTCGAACTGCTTTTTCAAGAAGCTTTCCTATGTGAAGTGTTCACTTTTAAATATTATTATTAAGAATGTTACTGTTTTAAAAATGGCTAAGTAGCCCCCATTTTCAACATGACCTTGATCTACTTGTAATTGCTAAAGAATTTAAAGTTACAAAAAAATTAACACCATCAAAGGAATTTAGCTTTATAAGCCAACAGTGATAAAGTACTACTGGGACATCGTATGGTACTTTACATTTTTAAAATGCTTTCTTATGCATTATGTCATTTTAAATGATAACATAGTAATTCTCATTTATAGTTACTACTCAGAGTAGACCAGGGAGCCTGTTTTTCCTTTCACTGGGTGAGAAGCGCTTATTTAGGGAACATTTTGAGAGCATGAGCCATATGCTAAATACAGCTTAGTTCCTTGTATATAGGGACTTTAAAAAATAAAGTAAAATAATGTGTTCCTAACCACTAGTTGTATAATTAAAAGCATTGTCGGCTGGATCAGCATGTAGAAGGCTGGGAAGAGGGATAAATGAAAAGTGGAACTTTAATCCTGTTGTTTTAAAATTTTTATACTTTAGAAAAATCAAAAGTCACCTGGAAAAACTTTATACATAATATATCTTATATGTAAATATATAATTAACATAGGAAACTAGTTTTGAAAGTTTTGGCTTTTCCAAAATACAAAGTTTAAGATCAAATGAGAAAATGATTGAAAATTCAATGATACTAATTAGGAGATTTTGTTTTTCCTAAGGCCTTTCTCCGACTTCTCAATCAACTTAAATACCCCTTGTCTGCAGGAAAGAAACATTTAAAATATGGTTCCGTTTAGAAGTTATCTGTCCATGACTTTATGTACCCACAAACCAAGCAGGCCACCCAAACCTGTGAAAGCCCTTTCCCTTCTATTCACACTTCCAAAGGGTTAACTCTGAAGTGCTCTATTGTATTCTTGATGGTTTTCTCAGCAGAAAGCCCAGTGGGCTCTTTCAAGGGACTCTAAACAATGAGCTCAGTGAGGCTGTTCTGTCTAATTACTCAAAGACAGGGATGCTAAAGAGGAATTAATGACAGTTGACAAGTGCAATTAATAATTATACCAAAGCCGGGAGTCATGCAGCAGGCAGATGACAATAACGGGGTAACTGTACGTGGCAGCTTTCATCAGTTGATGCTCGGTGTGTGTGTTTTTAAAGCGAGAGGCTTTGTGCAGGAGGGGCCAAGCTTCATGCTGACAGGGTAGAAACCATCATTCAGCAACTCTAATGGATAGTCAGAGTCAGTTATGCCCCCACTGCCCCTCCTCTCTCTCTTCTCTCACACTCTTTTTCTCCCTCCTTCTCTCCCTCCTCCTCCTCTTCTTTCTCCTCCTCTCTCTCTTCTCTCCTTACTCTTAGCTCTGCCAATTTGACGAAGGAAACATAATGTAATTTAAAACAAAACTTAACGGGAAAGAGCTACGGTTAGCTTTCACTATCAGCTGGTGACAAAGCTACTTAAAATTCCTGTTGGGACACTGGAAGGAGAAGGGGCTGGGAAAAGGCGGTCGTAGGAGAAAGATTTCCATATCAAAGGGCAAGCCTTTGGCTCTGAATGGTAATTAAAGTACCCCGATTTCATCTTCATGGTCAAGTCATGAAAGGGGAAAAAATTAGAGAAAAGAATTTTTCAGTCCCTTCAGACTACAAAAAGGAAAGCCATAAATTAAATGGAAGTTGAGCTAAAAGGTGTCTAACACTTCAATCTTTGCATCTAATAGATTCTATGATATTTCTCAAGCATTTATTCAGTTCACAGCTTCGTTCCGTCCTGATTACAAGTAGGATATAGTGTCTGCTTACATTTCATGGGCACACATCTAGGGCTTCCCAAGTTTGCACAAGGTATCAGTTTCCATTATGCTGCCTTGGAGCATACCCGCTGGGGAAGAGTTTGTACACTTTGAGCAAAACTAACTTGTTTTAAGACTTCTTCAGGTAATCAAGAAAACAAAACCAACTTGTTTAATTTTAGATATTGTTGATATGACTTGACAAAAACTAGTACTTTAAAATGCTTCAGATTTGACTTCTGTTTGCTATAAATGGTGCCTCTTCTTCCACTGATTGCCAGAGCTATTTAACTGTGGCTTCTCCAACACTTCTGTTTCCAGAGACGTTGCTTTATGAGATAATTATTTTAGTTTGAAGCATGGGACTTACGAGAAGCTTCAAATTCATTAAATACGAATGCCACTCATGTTCTAGGAAAGGATTTAGAAATCTTATTCTGTTTTTTGGATGAGATGTTAAGTTAAATCTACCTCTTTATTTATTACAGATTTTTTTTTCCCCCGAAAGAGTAGAAAACCTTGGCCAAACTCCAGTATAGAAAATTGCATTCCACCTACCTAATTCCTTAGCTGCTTTAATTGGAAACAATTCCACTTTACTCCCCATCCTCCCAACTTTTTTGTCCTTAAACTGCTTTGTAGCTTCTTGGGCATATCTTTAACAAACTACCATATCTCTTACACTCTGAAAGTAGTATTTTGGATTTGCACTGCGATAAATGACACAAGTCAGGTATGGTGGTGAATGCCTATAATCCCAGTGCTCTTCAAGGCTGAGGCAGGAGTATTGCAAGTTCCAGCCCAGCCTAGGCAATTTAGTGATACACTGTCTCAGAATTAATAAGCGGGGTGAGGGGAGTGTAGCTCAGTGCAAAGCTTGGTTGAATCCTCAGTACTGGGGAAAAAAAGACAAATGACAAAATGGCACAGTCACAGATGAGTATTTAAAGTTTTGTCAAAAACAAAACACTGCAGAACCGCATAACTCCTATGCTGCAATTCAACTGATTTTCCCAAGTTGTGAGGACCCAATATTTCTAGTAAGTGGAAAGCTGTTTTCCTAACAAGAATTAGTACATGCTTTCTGAAAGGTGGTATCACCACTTCTAGGGCAGACAGTGCCAACTTACAGTGGTTTTTAGGAGGCCAGAAAAGCTTTCTGTTTTCATGGTGACAACAAAAATGCATATACGTGTACAGTATATCATATATA
Organism: Hystrix cristata; assembly: GCA_004026905.1. NCBI lineage: Eukaryota > Metazoa > Chordata > Mammalia > Rodentia > Hystricidae > Hystrix > Hystrix cristata. The sequence continues at coordinate 180,350 of PVJO010000670.1, forward strand.
GTAAGATTTAACAAGGAGTAGCAGTTGGGGAAAATACATGAGAAGGTTCAGTGGGGATGATGATAGACTTGATAGGGAGAAGTACTGACTTTGGCTTGGCTTATACCCCCTTTGTTTCATGGATGATACAAGAGGGAAAGAGTAACAAAGATCAGCCTTCACCACCTTTCCTTTCACCTTGCCTTTTTTTTTTTTCCATTTGGGTTTTCTTTTCATTTATTTTTGAAGTCTGTGGTACAGATAAAGAATGAGTACCATTTCTTCTTATATTTCTTATGGAGTAAAGTGGTGGACCAATGAAGGACAAGGAGACACATAGGATTGACTGCCGAGTTATAAACAGTCATGGATCCAAGCATTTAACGGACAAAATGAAGAGTATCGAAACCCAAATGGGAAAGATCATAAATAATGTTAAGAATATAATATAGAGGATCCTCAATTTAAGGTGAGATAACATCTAAATACACCCATCAAAAATGGAATATATCATCATAAATCAAAATGCTATTTCATATACCTAATCTGTTGGACATTATAGTTTAACACACTAGAGAGCACTGGTTGTTTCCCCTTGTAATCACAGAGCTGACCGGGAGCTGAAGGTTGTTGCTGCTGGCCTCTATAACGAGTTAATGTCACATTGCATGTTGCTCACTCAAGAACATTTCAAAATTCGAAATATAGTCTCTACTGAACGCCTATTGTGTTTGCATCATCATAAAGTCAGGAAACCATAAGTTGACTCATTGTAAGAATGGACAGCTGTATATGGTATGTTAAATAATTATTAGAATGAGCATTTATAAGAGAGTAGGAAATACTAGTTATTTTTTATACGTAATAGCTACAAACTATCTTCTAAGCTTTAGGAGTCAGGGAAGAGAATTAAAAAGTATGTGTTGGATATTGTGGTATGTTTTCTACCTTGCCATTTCTCTGTGGGATATTACAGTACAGCTAGGAATATTTAAAGGTTGTGTCCAGATGAGATCCACAGACCATCTAGTCTAGTGTTGGGCAGTGACACTAAGAAGCTATTCTGTGAGTCTTTTGTTAGCCTGTAAGCCAAAAAGAAAAGGGTGACCACAAACAAGTGGAGCTCCAGAAGTGATAATTATGATGATGGACATTACTTACAAGAAACCAACTCTGAGTCCAGAACTGTTCTAAACATTTTATTTATATCAACTCATTTAATTCTCTGAAAAGCAGTGAGGTAATTACTATTACCACCACCTCCATTTTTATAGATGAGAAAAATTGAGGGACAGCTAGTTAAGTAATGTGTTCCAGAATTAATTTGGGGTTTAAGGACTGTAATAGCATATCATTCATATTGTTTCTATATTAAGCCTTTACGATTCTCTCATTTTACTTTCATTGCCCTAAAAGAATTTGCTTCCAGTGCCATGATAAGTAACAGAAATCATAATACCATCTTTTCACAGAAATCTTGGGGGTTTTATGGTTTATGAATCAGTCTTTTCTGTTTTGCCTTCAGAAGACAACGTATCTTAAAAATTTCACAGTGAAATACCCACCACGTCTCTTCCACATAATCCCTCCAATTATTTTGGTAGCTATAAAATTAATCACTACCTTATATGATATTCCTAGGGGCACCTCCGGATCCTTTTGTGAATAGTGACTGTGCTCCTGCTTCCCTTTTGTCTTCCCCTTTCCATCATTGCTTTAAAGACAATGAAAAACATAAATGACTTTAGGGAACTTCCACAAGATTAAGGATCCATGGTGTCTTTTTCTACCATTTCTAGTCCTGGGCTTCCTAGATAAATTTTTGTATGTGGCTCCTCTGTTGTTATTAATAATTAATCAATCAAAGAAAGCTTGGGCCTTAGATCCTTTTCAAATGATTTGCAACATTAGAGAAGTAAATAGAAAAATAAAAAAAAGGTGCACATGTGTTTCTTTGACCATTTCTGTGAGGATCTGAACAAGAATTCAAATATTAATCTTTCTCTCAAACAGAAGTTGTCTGAACTGTTTGGTAGGGATACACTTGCCTCCTCTCTCTCTCTCTTGGATTTCTCTTTGTTCCCACTTCTGTCCTTTTTTCTTTTCATTTTTTTCTTTTTGTCTTTCTTTTCTTATCTCAGTGTCTCTATGTTTCTCTCTTGTTCCTGAGCTGAAGTACATCATTTTCTGCTATTGTGCTTAAAAAACTTGGCTGCAGGGGCTCTGAAATGAATAAAAATGTAATCCTCACTGTGCCCATTGTGTGCTCTCATTTGTTTTTGCTGTATCGATTTATCAGCAGAGGGAAATTACTTGCTGGAAGAGAGGATGCCAGTCAGAATGACATTTATTTCATAGTACAAGGAGGCTCTCCAGCGTGTTTCCGTGTAACCCAGATATTGGAGCTGTAAAAGGGCTTGTAACAAGGTTTAGTGCTATGATTAGATCGTGTGGAGCACCTTGCTTTCATAACAACAGGCACTCTGCAGGAGCTAGGGCCTCAGGTTATGGTCAGCTCTTTTTTTTAAAAGCATAGATACAGAATTCAACAATTCCCTCCCCACCTAACTGTTTCTATTCCAAAAGCTCAAATCTTGCAGACTTACGAGAATAAACGAGATGTTTTTAGCTGCCTGAAGCTTCAGGACATCAAATTAAATACAAAAACTAGATGAAACACTTGCGTATTAATCTCCTTAACTTTTTTTGATTTGCCCCCTTTATTTTGGAGAAATTGTTCCATTTTAATTCACCAAAGCGAATCTTTTCATTCAGTGATTGTAAGTTACATGTGCTCAAGGCTATCAATTACCTGTGAAACCAAACACATTCTCTATGTAAAAAGGAAGGCAGGTGTGGAAAATTGTACCAGCAACTGGTTTAGGCTTAGATACTAGACGTAAAATTTCATCGGTCTTTGCTATTACTCATGTAAGCCTGGCATTTAGGAAATTAACTTGTTTCATTATCATCCTAATTTTCCATAGGGCTGAAATAATTGGAATGTTTGTCAAAGGTATTTTTTCTTCTCTAGACTGAGAAAAGTGAGTCTACTTTCTAGGGAATATGTTTGTTTTTATGAGAATGTGTAGGGGGATGATTTTTTACTTGCCACTCTTCACTGATGAAATTCGGTAATGCTGGTTAAAGGGAAAAATGAGATTTGCAAAATTAAACAGTAAAGGAGTATGGGAGAATGGATATGATCCAGGTATAATTAATATGCACTAATTAAAAAACCAAAATATTAAAGGTGGCAAATTTTTTTTAAAAAGTTCTTTTCTTTTTTGCAGTCTGAGGACTGAACCCAAGACCTTGCAATATACTAAGCAAGCGTTTTTCCACTGAGCTTTATGTCCAGCCCTGCACTATTTTTTTAAAAGCAGTAATTCTTTTAATAACTAGGTTTGTAATGTTGAAGTGTATAGGGGAGTGATATAATATAGTGTGTTGTTAGTTCTTTTTTTGAGTAGCGATTATCCTAGTTCTGTAAGTAAGAATAGACATGTCTCCTTAAAGAGAACTGAAACTTTGACTCACATTTAGAGTATAATGCAGACTGTTGGACCATAAAAGACCAAGCAGTAAATAGGAGGTCTTTAGTTAATAGTAAAGAATATTTAATTTTTGGCACTCAAGGAAGACATCTGAAGATTGAGTGAGGGATTGCATGTATAGAAAATTGTATCTTTTCTTACCTGTCATTATAGTTGTGGTTGACACTCATATGATAAAAGACAATTTAACAAAGAGAAAAGCAAAACAGATTTACTTAATCTGAGTTTTATGAGGCATGGGAATTTTCTGGGTGAAGACCAGAGACCTGTGAAAACTGTCTGTTTTATGCTTATGTTTGAAGGAGAAGGGAACCACCATGCAGAAATGTGATGGGACTCTGGGCTGTGCTCACATAGGAAGGGTTTGGAGTAGGCTCCCAGGAAGGCCTACCTGGTTGGATACTTTCTGACCTGATTATGCCACATTTCTTCCCCTTGGAAGGGTGCTTTTTCTAGGCTTATAACTTTGTTCAAGGGAGAGGTGTTCGAGTCTCTGCAGCCCACCTTGGGGAAGGGAATTATGATTTCAGTGCCTTACTTCAAGTAGGAAGGAAGAGCCAGAAACAGGAGGGCAGGAAGCAGTCAGAGAGAGCTTGCTTCTGAGGGCTTCCAGTCTTTTTTGTTTTTTTTTTTTTTTTTTTTGGGTTCTGGGGATCGAACTCAGGGCCTTGTGCTTGCAAGGCAAAGCACTCTAACCACTGAGCTAAATCCCCAGCCTCTCTCTCATTTAAAAGTACTCAGCTTGCCAAAGTTCCTTACTTTGGGGTCTTGTTCTCTGAGCTCTAAGAGAATGGAAGGAATTTCTGCCATTCTAAGTCTTAACTGTGACCTGTAGTCTCACTGCAGTTGTTGAGTTTTAGCATACATTAGATGAGAATGAGCCAAGTTAAATTCCTAAGTGTCACGTTTATTAGAATTATAATGAAGACCTGCCATTTCTTAAAAGAGGAACAATATATTTCATTATATAGGTCTTGGTAAGATTAAGTTCTTGTGTTCATCTAAACTGTCTCATCCAGCCTGTTGCTGCTATCCAAAATCTGCATATTTGTCTCTTGAGTATTCTAATAGCAAATAATAGAGCTGCCTGTTGCAGGAAATTTAGTCCTGGCTTTTGGTTTTTACTCTAATATTTATATGTTGTGGTTAACTAGAAAAGTCTACTGGAATTAAAGCACAAATGACCTGGAATCTGATTTTTCGCGTTCTGTATGGAAAAGACCTTCAGTTTGGGAGCCAGCATATAATACTCAGGGTTGTGGGTCTGTATCTGTTAAGTGCCTTTCAATTAGAGTTGTTGGGAATGCCCAAGGGAAAAGTAGGGCATTTAAATTAGACTTGTTAGACTGTGGCGCATACCCTTTGAATTGGAAGTCTATTTGGGTATCTTCAGTGATAATTCTTAATGAACTTCCTTTGTACCTTCGAATATGTTCACACTCTAAATTAGTAGGCATAATATTTTAAATGCGAAATAAAAATAGAGTTTCGAAAAACCCATTGTCCACGTTATTCTTTGTTGAGCTTTTTGATTTCCAAGATGTTTCAGAACCTCAAAGAGAAATGCTGCTGCCTTTAGATTTTTAACAAAATCCTACAATGGCTGAGCCTTTCAGCAAACCTGTCAGCTTCTCTGTTCCAAGGACAACTGCAGTGTCATTTTCTACTCCTGCTGGTATTAATGGAAAACCAACCTTTTGACATGTTTAGGCTGTGTCTCAAAAGTCTGTCTCTCGCTGGGGTAATAAAGGTTAGATATTCACTAGCTGCACGTGATTTGTGTCCTGGCTAAAATCCCTTCTGTAAGACCCGCTTGGAATAGGTAGGCGTAAATACTGCACTGTATTTATGTTCTAGGTGAATAATGTAAATGGAAAATGTGGTAGTTGAATAGATTATATAGAGGCACATTTACTCCTCAGGATTTATATCCCCCATTTGAAAAAATAATGAAATAGAATAAAACTTTAGTATCACAAACTTGCAGTTCATCACGGCAGTGGCAACTGTCTTCTGCTGTTCTTCAGACCAGAGGTGATTTTGGGAATAGGCAGTTTAGATAGATTTCTGCGGTTGGGGATCTTTGTGACTTTCCTCCCTCTTCTGAACTCTCATTCACTGAATTTAAGTGCTTGATCAAGTTCAAAGTGGAGATATGCTTGCTTCACAGTCTTGAGGAGCAGAATTTTCCCTTCTTAATTTCTTGATCTCATTTGCCTTCTTTCTGAGGGAAATCAACGTGAAAATAAAGGGAGAAAAAGCACGAGTGCCAAAAACTGGTACCCGAATAAAGGTGCTCTATATGTGTTGAGTGAAATAAAAACTATTTCATTGTACTGATTTAGTGCTTTTTAAAAGGGCAACGTGCTTAGGTTAAACGCATGAGGTCTGTCCCGCTTCAGTGGGGTGGTGTCCAGCTGCGGAGGTTCTTTACTGACTGATCAATGGCATGTTGGCCTCGGATCTCACCCTACTCTTTGCGATGCCATGTGATTGTGAAGCAACGTATGTGAACTTGCCTGGGTGACAGCTGTCAACTGTAAATGGCCATATGTAATGATGAGTAAAGTTGTTGTCAACTGTCAATAGGCCATATGTAATGATGAGGAAAGTTACAGGCTGCTGTCTGATTAGATGTAGGACTGGAAAAAAGAAACACCACCAAAACCTGCCCCTGAAAAATCTAAAACAGGTAATGATTTTTTGAACAGGGGCTTGTGTTATAAATAACTTATACATCCATATTTCTGCTTCATTCTTATTCTCCTCTAGATTGATAAATCCTGTTCATTAATATTTTCTCTCAATTGAACAGGACAAATTTTATCAGCCTTCCAAATCAAAGGGAAGAACCAGTGATTGCCTAGGAAAACATCGGGTGGGAAGGAATCTGGTTAGCAGGGCAGTTATCTTTTGAAAGGCCTTTTTACACTTTACCCTTCTCTCCTCAACACAGGTAAAGCATTTCATTTAAGACTAAGCATTTGCAAAGCACTTAGTGTCCCAGGTAATGGGATGGGCAAGTGTGAAACGATTGCTTTGGGACAAATATTACTGTCTGCCCAGAGGCCGCTCAGTGGCATGGGCGTTATGGAGTGATACATCTGTGCAAGCCATTCTTTGGCATCTTTTCTATCGAAGGGAGATATTTTAACCGTTAGTTCCACTAATGGTCACCATTGTGTGATTCCTCAGCCTTTCCGTGGGCACCAAGTTCTCTCAATCATTTGAAGGAAAAGATCTTGTCCTGTTCATCATTTCCTTTGTTACTGTCACACATTCATCTAGAACAAAATATTCTTAAAAGCATACTAGAGAAGACAGAAAAAAAGCTCCATGCAGAGCTTGAGAGAGCAACAAAGAAACTACGTAGTGAGAAGATGACCATGTAGGAGAAAAAGAATGTGGATCTACAAAGGCTTAAAAAAAGAACTTCCTGTTTTTGCCTTCAAATACAATAGTAGTGGGTTCCAACATTTTATGCCCAGCTTCCTGAGGGTTACAATCTGTTTATCTCAGAAAGACTAGCTCTCTGAGTGTGGTGGTCTGTGGGCGATGTGCTCAGAATTTTCTCTCCAAAGGAAAAATCACTACAGGTCAAAATCAGGTTTTCCTTTGTGATTCTCCCATTCAGCTCCCCCACAGTGTGCTTCCGGAAAGTTTTATTGTCATTTTTTATTCTGCTCTGAAGAGGAAAGTTCAGCACAATTACTTCTAAACTATTTGTTTTCTGAGAAGTTCAGTAAAACTTTATTTTGAAGGATAAACTCCAGAAAGACTTCCCAGGCTCTAAATTTAAGAGACATTATGAGAAATGATTTGACAGAAAATGTCACTGGTTTTCTTTTCTTTCTTTCTTTCTTTTTTTTTTTTTTAAAGAGTAGAAAATTTATTGAAAGAGAGGAAGAGAGCTCCTGAGAGACAGGAGGGGACCCGAGTGGGTTGCCCAGAAAATGTCACTGGTTTTTAAAAAGCTAGTTCCCAAGAGCTCCTTATTGCATCAGGATAAAGACTTTCTGTGCCCCAAGGCTGTGCTTGCCCTGCCCCCACGGAACTCCCTCAGGATTACCTTGCAGGGTCTCTACTTCAGCCACTGTGGTCTTTCTCCGCAGTCTGAAGGCCCCAAGTTTCCGTCTGTCCTTTCACCTTAGCATAAATTCTTCTCTCTTCCTCCATAATCCCGTGGTTTTGCTGAGTGAACTCTGACCTGGGACAGATTTTGAGTTGTAACTTGGGGAGCAGTCTAGATAATTATCCACCCTCCTATGTTCCTAGTTCTTTTTTTTGTGATTAGTTGATTAATGTTCATCTCCCTTGCCAGACTGTAAGCTCCAATAGGGCAGAAAGCAGTCTTTTTCCTCCTTTTGCTGTCCCTCTCCTCCATCATGGTGTTACACAAGGGAGGCACTCAGTTTTTTAGTCAATGAGCATCCTGTCTGTGACATCTTCAGAAACAAATCAGTCCTCTTGTTAAGGGATGGTACCTTTTTCTTCTCTTAAGAGTCACGTTTTGTTTACATAAAAAGGGTGTCTTAAGATCTTATCATGTTTCTCCCTTGAAAGTAATTAGTAGAAATCTTGTAGTTTTGTTCTCTTAGGGTTATTTTTTGTATGACTGCTTCATAAGTCTCTTCTCCCTTTATTATTTACCTATGGTCTTTTTAGATTGGATGTTACTATAGGCTGTCTCAAAGTTTTGGGGGAGTCTGGGGGGTATACAGGAATAAATGAGACGAATCAATCCCAGGCGAGCTGGTTTCCCCACAGTGACTGTGGTGTTGAGCTCCTTTATCACTGTGTACACATGGCCAAACAAGAATTTGTTCTCGATTTGTGGGAAACATTTAAAAAAAAGTCTTTTACTTTGCACCTGTACACCACTTCTCTTCCAAGAATATTTAAGCTTTAAACACTTTCCAATCATTACTTGATTAGCTGCCAACGTGCCAGTGTTTGTAATATGGAGGAACTAAGGCAAAAATGAGCCAACATTTTAGAATTAAGAAAAAAATCCAAAGTTGATAACATGAGAATGTATTCCTGGCTCTTAGTCTCTTACAGTTTCACTTCAGGTGATATGATGCTAGGTTGGTAATCACTAGTGTGGGATTATTATTTTAATTTCCTCAAGCTTTTTTTTTCAGTTTAAAATATTAATTTGATATGACAGTGACTGATATGGCCACCATAAAATATTTTACTTCAACCACTCTTCTTGAAAAACTAGTGTCTACAAATAACTTGAGAAAATTAACGGGAAAAGTAATAGGAAAAAAATTAAACTTTTATTTTAAATAGTCAATGTGACATGACAACTAAGAAGACATTTTATAAGAAAATAGTATTAAAATATAAGGTTCAAGAAGACTCAAGCAAAAAATATTAAATGTGTATATACCAGTAGTGCAATGTTGAAAGTCATAGATTTTAGCCAGGCATGGTGGTGCGTGCCTATAATAGCAGCACCCAGGAGGCTGAGGCAGAAGCAACATCCCAAATTCGAGCCTATCCTGGGATACATGGTGAGTTCAAGTCCAGCCAGAACTACATAATGAGATCCTCTATCAAAATAAAAGGAAAAGAAAATCACAGATTTTATGGTCAAAGACTGAAATTTTTGTCTAAATCAGAAATGGCAGTTTATGCTATCCAGTGGTATTAGTGTTTAGCATAAATGCTAATAAATGGAAACATTTGCTAAATATACGGTTCCACTTTGAAGTCACTTACTATTTAGGTTAAATAGAATTTTCACAAGTTAAGTTGCAAATGTCTAAATTGAGTATCTCTCCCTTTCTGTCACTCGAGAGTTTTTTTTTCCTTTCTTGTATAGCTCCTTGTTTATTAAATTTGAGTTTCATATGTGGATCATTTCCTTAGCTGCCCTGTATTCTACACATGTTATTGCTTAGACCTTTATGTTATTAGCTAAAATTTGTTGCTAATACTTGCCAGTTGTGTTTTAAATCTTGTTACAAATTAGCTAGTTTTCATACAAACTAATTCTAGACATATTACATATAACGTACACATATGTCATGTACATATTTACAATTCTCTTTCCACAGCTCCATGCTATTGAAGGCTATGATGCAGATTTTCATTGGCCAAGCGCATTTTCCCATCTGCCTAATTCTACTAAGGTGGCCACAATGCACAGCAATTTTCAGGGCAAGTTAAGGACAGATGAAATTAAATTCCCAGATGTATTGCTTTGGTTTCTTCAATCCTGTTAAAAAATTGAAAGTTTTCCTGAAATGAGTCAGATGTAACTAGATGAATAACATAAATGATAATATCCATGATGGAAAGCTAACCTTTATTGGTAGTGTAGTGTGCTGCAGGCTCTGTGCTATCACTGTATCTAACCCTCCCAAGATGGCACAGTAGTTTGCAGAGGGAAGCTGAGCCCTGAGATTCCTGCTAAAGAGTCTGCTCAGCTCCCCAAACCTTCAACTAGTCTCTTCAGTTTTGCCTATGTGAAAAGGAGGTGAAGAATATTTAGGTTCCAAAAGCTAGTAAAGAGGCCTGGAGTGACAAGAAGGATTCACCCTCAGTAATTAGAAGAGGGCTGAAAGAAGACCAGTGAAAGTATGAAATATAAAGTTTGAGAGAAAGCCACCAGAGTACACAGCTACAACATCTGCTTTACATGGGCTCCATTATACCCCAGCTGTCTCTGTCCAACACAAGGGAAGGCGCTTTTACTCAAGGTGTAGTGGGTCATTCCTGGAGTTCGATTAAGGTCTTTCAACCAGATCCATTCTAAATTAAATGGAAAAAATCACACAGGCTAAAGATTAGAGAAGTTCAGTACAAAAAGCGAAGTGGTAAAGCCTACTTATTTCCCACCATTGCCTTTCCTCTTCCAAATTTGGAAACCCATGATTTGGTATGGAACCACCAACATTGTACCGGCTTGCCTGCATTCAAGATTTAAATCTTACTAACATAATAGGCGGTTACTTTGGTCAGTGTCCAAATTGATGAATAGTATCCAAATTGATAAATTAAATAGCCTTATCTCAAATTAACTGTAGTGCCGTCCTATAAGAAATACATGGGTCATGACCAGGAAGAATTGTTATTATTAATTTGACGATTTGAAAATTAAGAATATCTCTAGTTTATTTCTACTCCAAATGTAGTTAGGTGGAGAAGTTTTATTAAATTAGTTCTGGGATTTTACTATTTGGGATTATATTAAAGGACTTTCTATTCAGTTATAGTAATAATTACAGATAAAAATATTTAATAGCCACATGTATAGCAAATGACTGAAAAATTATTACTCTTTTGTAGTTAGTTAAATCATTTTTTAATATTACTATGAGGCACTTTAGGGTTTGTAGAATGACTATATTTGATTATATCCAAACAATACATAAAAAGTGATATTTACATGGATTGGTTGCATGAAAAGAAGTGCTCTTCACAGAAAATAAAATTTAGGGATATGTTAAAAATACAATTCATATATAGACTAGCAGCTTCAGTGGTAATTCTTTTTTTCTTTGAAATCCTGAAAAACTTGTTATTGAGCATTTCCTTCTAATGACTTGGTCAATTAAAACAAATACAAGGTAGAAAACATGGTTAGTATCCTAAATTGGAATATTTTTGTATTTTCATAACATTCAGAAAAATGTTACATCGAAAACATTCTGAACTCTATGAAACACAGGAAGCATTGAGATATTAACTGGAAATAGGGAAATATACCTTCATAGCAGGTCTGTGGTAAATCGTGTTTATCTAAATAGTATGTCTTTTATGATAAGAAGACATGGAAGTTAAAGTTCAAATTCACAGGACTGCACATAGACAGTTTTAAATTTCTATTGCCTTTTCTGATTATAAAAGAAAAATTATCTTAAAATATTCAAAGTAATGGAATTAGAAAGGAGAAAGTGAAAACTCCCATAGTCTCATTTTCTCAGAGATAACAAGTTTAACAGTTTGTTTTATATCCTCTTGATGCATGTGTGTGTATGCGTATTCATTGTCCCCTTAAAATGTTGTTGAGCTCTTTTTTTCTCATTTGATAAATATTTTTCTTATAGCCCATTGTTTGATTTGCAAAATGCTACTTCAAATAAATATTTGTATACAGGAGCACTTAAGGGATTTTTTATATAGGGTAAATTATTGGATGTCGCATTGTTGGGCTAAAAAAATATACACAATTTTCACATATCAACAGTTGCCCCCAGAAAGTTTACAAGCTTATGACTTCACTAACTATATATGAGTATCTGTTTTCTCTCAGTTATTAGTGCTGAGTATGATCTTCTTTTCAAGTTACATGAGCAGGATAGTTGAAAAGTGTATCCCACTGCAGTTTTAATTTACATCACTTTGATTCTAGCATATAAATACATGCTTGGAATAGGATAATGATGATTTAAGAAGAGAAAAGATCGGGTTAGTGTAGGAAGTTGAAAATGGATCTTCTATATGCTTTATTTCTTCTAGTATTTTCAAAATGTCCTCATATTTTTAAAAAGTGGTTTGCATGTCATGACACATACATAGAAAGGTTGCTTCAGAGGAGAATGAGCAGAACTGTAGCAAAACCTTCTTTATAATGAAATTATTTTAATACCTTTCAGGCAAGAAATTAGTTTCATCAAGAAAATTGATTTAATTTAGAAGAGATGCAATATTTATAGCCATAACCAGGTTAAACATTTTTCTCCACTCCTATATCTGAAAATTGCTTCTAACCAGTATATAGCTCCAAATCAATTAGTTCAGTTTAAGGTTTTCAAATTTTATTAATACTCCTCCCATCTTTATGACATTTATTTTTCTGTGAAAATCTTTGCAGTTGTTCACAGAACTTCACAAAATAAGCAAAATAACTTTCGATGGCCAGCTGCCTGGCCCAAAGAATAAGTTGCAGTCTTCATAACTATGAGTTATTTTGGCTCATAAAGGTGACAAATGCTTATAAAAATAATTCTGGTTGCCTTAATTTTATTTTTATTTCCATGTGCCCAAATTCATTAAAAAATTTAAATTCTTTACAGTTAGAAAGCTTATTTTATTTCCAGTGGCTTGAATTACAGTCATAAATTTTAGTGGCTGATTAGTTTTCATGAATCATCCATTACTTACTGTATTTTAGAAACATAAATCGAAGGGAAATCCAGAATATCGATATCCTACAAATGGCAGCTTTGCTGGTTGCCAGAGCTACACGCTGTGGATTTTAAGTGTAGAGTTTTTGAAACGCAGCCTAATGAGCTTGACTATTCCATTGAGACTGAAAGCAAACTACATCTTTCTCTATCTTCTCCAGAGATACCTTTGGTCATCTGAATGCTGCAAACCAGAAACGAAGCTTTGCTTTGCACACCATACCTTGTGTTGTAAGAGTGAAATCGGAGAATATCTTCTGTCTTTCATTAAGTTTTCTTATTAGTATTGTCTGGATATAAGCTTTAGTTCTCATTTAAGAGACCCTCTTGCTATAGTACTGTCCAGGAAGAGTGAGAAATTATTTTTAAGTGTCCCAAATTTTGTTCTTGTTTTGAAGAAGTTTTCCATTTTAAATCTTCATTGAAAGAAAAAGTATAAAATAGGAACAAAGAGGCTTTTGTAATCCAATCACACAAAGCCCTTCTTATATTTAAAATGTAGTTATCTGTACCAAAAATGCTTTGTGTCCAAATCTAGATTCATTTTAACCAGTAGAAAAATACCTTGTGATTTTGGATGTATTGATATCTACTGGTAACACACTTCATTTTTAATTGCAAGGATATGACTTAGTTATAAATATAGTAATAGAAATCTTGACTATGAAGCTTCAATTCTTTCCAATAATGTCGAGGGATGCTTAGGCATTCTCTGCTTTTATAGATTTGTGAAAACTGAGGGAGCAAGTTCAGAGTACATTTAATCAATCTTTCTATTTATTTCAAGGCACCACACATAAACCATTATACTTAAGTGAAATTGTAGTCCTAGAAAAGTGATTTAGTAACCTATTTCCAGTGCATACATTGTTGGAAAATCATGTCATCAAGAAAATTCTGCCATGTTGATTATGATCATTATGTGTACAATGTACCAATACATGTTCTTGGTAAAAATAATAAAAAAAATTAAAAAAAAGAAAATTCTGTATAATAAAGATCTCCATTTGAAAATTTACATTGCATATTAATTTTAATGGAAATAAAATGATTGTATAAAAAAGCAATATATTCACTGTAGATATTGTTCAATAGTAACAACTGCTTGGTGGACTTGGGTCCTTTTGCAATGAATTTTTTCTGCTTGCCACTGAGGGTAGGTGTTCCAGAGTAAAATTTAGCAGACAGTCTTGCCAGTCTTGCTATATGTAGGTAGGTATTAGTTTGAGATTAAAAGTGATATTTTTCTATTGACTTTAGTAAAGGGGAGAAATGGGTAACTAACTTAGTATGTCAACAGGAATTTAGCCAGTAAAACAATAATGTATAAAATAAAGAATTTGAATACTTGAAAACATTTGAGAATTTAATTTTGTTATATGGAAATCCGGACATTCACTTTAAGGTACAGCATAGTCAAATTGCCATACATTGAATCTTAGTTCAGAAAAATAGTTGTTCTCAGGGAAAAATGTGGTTTTATAGAATGTGTTGCAGGATGGTACAGTGAATTCTCAGCATCAATACTGATAAATGAAAGCAAGAAGCAAACAGTGGCAAGTGAATTGTTAGAAAAGAAAAGATTGTGATATACAAGTTTTGGGTCTAAGATCAGGTCCTTTATCTGCCATTGAATAGCCATAATCTCTTCTTAAACCTCAGAATTTTAATTTGGGGTATATAATTTGCCAAAAGGAAAAGTAAGGAAAAGGAAAACACTTGAAACTAAACAAAGTAGAGGAAAACACTTGAAACTAAAATGAATTTTGGAGACAGTTTAATATTAATACAACTACTGCATGTAGTTGTCATTTTTTTAAAAGGAATAGTCAGGCAGTAAATAGGACTGCGGTGTATGTCACATTTAAGGCCTCTTTATATAGTGCCATAACTTTATGTATATAAAAAGATACATACATTTTGCTAAAATTACCATAATGCCTCATATCTGGAGCTGTGTATTCCCTCTGTGGAAATGCAGTTTTATTCCTTGTGTCTCCGGTAACCTCATCAAACATATATACTTGGAATATTGGTCTGAATGGGAATGGTCAGGTTAAATCTCTTTTTTAACAAAAAGTGAAAAAATGGCATAAAAATAAATGGCAGACGTGTTTTGGGACCATATTCTAGTTCTGAGACTTTGCTTAGTGCAAAACCTGATTTTTTTGTTTTTAACAACTGAACTCCACTTTTTCTTCTGAGCGTAAACTTGCAGATTAGATATTTCCAAGGGCTTGTTCAATGTGAAGTTTTTCAGGTGATTTCAGTTTAATGCAACCAGATAATTGTAGCTCCAGGGCTTAGTTAGGCTGTAAAGCTGCTAATCCAGACAATATTACCCGGTCACATGTTGTGCTTATAGGAGACACCTCTGCCTTTAATGGTCTTTCCCCATGCTGGTGATTTCTAGTTTCGAAAGTCCTATAAAAATGAGGCACACCAGGCCAAAATTAAGCCTGGAAAAAATATCAGAATGTGCAGTTTGGGGCAATAATGTAAAACCTTAAATCTTCTCACAGTGATAACATTTGATATTTTTGTGGCATGAAGTTCTGCTTTATTTCTTACCATTGTTAAGAAAATTTAGTGGTGAGTTTGACAACCATGTCTTCTTTGTTTTGTTGCCGTGATATACTGTCAAAGCATCCATACTATGAGCTTTTATAAAATAGTTTCATCAATTACTACAGTAATTTGTAGAATTCTCCCTTTCAGGAAAGTGCAGTGATTCTCTTCCCATATTTATTCCACTCAGAACCTCTTCCGAGTAGTAATTGTAATGCAATATTGAATAATGATCATGTTGGGATACTGAAGGTTGTTACCATTTTCTCTCACCCTGACTGAAATGTGGTATTTCTAGTGTACTTAATGTATCAGCAGATGCTTATAAACAACAAAAGCAAATCTATTCATTTGTGAAACCTTTGTTTGGTCTCCTGGCCTACACACTAATGAACAATTGGGAACTAAAGTAGCTTTGGGGAGAGGCATTACATATGTGATTAAACCTTTCTGTTCTGACTTGGGATGTTGAGAGATAGGCAGAAGCCCTAATTCAGAGCACACTGTAATATGCCACACAGCAATTAGGAGTCTGGTGTGTCTAAAGTGAGGTTCAGAATTGGAATGATTTAAGATATGTTGCACCCAAGGGGCAGAAAAAAAGGTGGGAATCGAGAGTTCAGGCAGTGGGGTTCATGCAGCATCACGTGTCAACTAATGACAATGAGACTGCTCAGGAAGGTGCCTAACATAGCGCTTAACTCCCTGCAGATGGGAGAGTTGTGTGTAGATGTATGTATGTCTTCCTCTTCCTTCTTTGCTTCCTGCTCTCCTTCTCCTAGCCTCCCTTTGCTGCTGAACTATCCACCATGGGAAGGAAAGATACTGTTTTACTCTAAAAGAGTCCTCATCTATAATCCGTTCTTCCAGTAAAATTACATTTTCCCAGAAATGTATGTATTGGTCCCGCGTCTGTTTATTATACTTAATTATCTCTTTCTTTTTTTAATCCTAAAAGGCGTCTACAAATAAGAAAATAATTTCCATTTGCCTTTTCTTCTTGGTACCTGTATTCTAACTCGGAGAATGCTTCTCTTCCATTGAGGTTGTCAACACAAGGACTAGTGAGTTGCATCTCAGTTTCTGTGGCCCAATGGGTCTCTGTGGGCTGTGACAAGGGCCAAGGTGTTTGGAGGACATGCTTGTCATTCCATTCTTTTCCCAACCTTGTTTCTCAGAACCTCCATTGTCCTCAGTGGTACAAAATGTATGCACATGTGTGCACATGTATGTGTGTGTCCACTCTCTCCACAGACGTAGGAATAAGAATGGGAGAGAAGAGGGAAAGTGGGAAAAAAATGCGAAAGAAAAAGCAAACGCTGTTCCTTTGTTTTAAACATGTAAGGGAATCTCATGTTCATTTAAGAATATATAGCTACATTGTCTTTGTTCTCCTAAATGAGAATTAAGATGGAATTATTTTTCATTCATTCTGATAATCATTGCAATCTAAAGTGATTCTTTTAATGAAATAACAAAACTTTTGAAGTTCACTTTTCACTTACCACTTCCCTTAAATTTAATTATTGTGTGTAAATTACTAGAAGATCATCATTTGTACTTCATGCTGTAGAAAATTTACTGGAAATACCAGGCAAAAGTAACCCAGAATGACTTTTGGAGGCTAGGTATATAAACAAGATATTTACATAAGAATAGGTGATTACATAAGATAATATATTATTAATGTCAAAATGAATTTACTTGATTTGTTTTGAAGAATACAACTTGCCTATTTCAAATACTTTGAAATTGTTACATTTTTTCCTTGTTGGGCAGCTTATGAAAAAAATCTAAAAGTGTTCCAGGCTTAGAGTTTATATTATTCAAAATTGAAATTACTTTGAAGGAAATTACAAAACAAATTTTAATTTTGATTTTTGGAATGTATCTTATTACTATTTAAGAATTCACATATGTGAATTAAACTTGCTTTATTGATAACTTTGGTTTTGGCCAAATAAAGCCCAACTTACCAAACAAAGGTTCATTTCATTCCACATCTCCATACATCAGCCAATTTTTAAAAAAATGATGTAGTGGTAAAGTGGTGTAGTTCAGGGGGCTCAGTGGTAGAGCCCTGGCCTAACACAGGTGAGATCTAGGTTCGATCCCCAGCACCACAAACAAAGCGAAACAAAAATTGTAGAGTAAGATAGCATAGTGATCTCGGCAACTTTGATTTGAACAGGACCCAGGATACTCAGAAAGGGTTAAGAAGCTTTCCCCCTAGAATTCTACCTTTCAAGTGGTATAACCTGGCTTCCAGTGCAGGCCTGGAATTGAAACATTTGTTCATACCCAAGAACGTGCTAAAGCCAGAAAATACGTAAGCCATTAGGTGGTGTATTATGGAGTTATTAAATGAATTTCCAAAGAAAATAAATAATTTCTTGGCAGCATCTCATTTTCCAGTAGATATGTGTACCTTTAATAACGATTAAAAAAAAAAAAGTTCTTTAATTCTTTGCCCAAGCAAAGTCCTATCTTAGGGTACTAGAGGAATCACTAAGCATTTCAGATCTGCCTTTTTTTTTTTTTTTTCTTTTTTGAGTTGTTCTTGGGAGGGGGCTATGTTTGACCGTTCACTGAACTCCCAGTGTGTTTATTACTTTCACCTGCTTCAATGCCCGCATGACACTCTTCCCGAATAATTTAAAAATACAGACTGAAGTCCCTATGCTGAAAGACTGAAAACTTCCAAACAAGATTTGGTGTCTGGTAAATGTCTTTTCTTGCCAAGTAACTGCTTTGCAAACTTATTCAAATCTGCCTTCTTGCTTATATTCCTCCGTTGGTTTCCACTACTGCTTTTCAAATCTTTCTTTTAGAAAATAAGGAACCTGTAACCAAGTAGTCCTGTGAACATAAATCAGGCAAAGACTCACCAACATGGTGGCAGCTACAGTGAATCAGAATTGAGCTTTCTGTGCTTCCAGGCCCAATTTCTTCCCTCTTAGTAATAATGGATATGAGAAGATGGGCATAAATTTCATCATCTCATTAAGCACTGTTACTTTATTACTCTCAGACTAGATCATGCGAAGTCTCCTAGTAGTTATAATTTCCTAATTTTAGACTAAAGTCTTACATATAAGTAGTCTTATTTTTCTTAAAAAATTCAATCGTATTACTTTTGATTACATAAAATAGCCAAATTTAGGTAACTATGGGAACTTAGATATAAATGTAAATTGTGTATCCTTAACATATTAAAGTACTCTCCTCAATCTCAAATTATAGTGAAACACATAAAAAAGTAACTCACATAATTAAGGGTACTCTTGTAAAAAGATAAATGTCTGTCCTTCTTCTTCCAGGTCTTGTTTATAAGCTCCATTTGGCTACAATAATTCTATTACCCAGGGTAGAAAGCACATTTAAGCTCAGCCCTTTCCAAGATACTATTAATCTTGTATTAGTGAAGTTCAGATTAATGTAGGGTTGCTGCTGTTGTTTTGTTTTACGTGTTTCTCATTTATTTGTTGGTTCTTTAGTTTTTAGTATACCAGAGATTTTTCTTCATGTATTTGAAGTCTGGCATTCTTAAGTAACGGGAATAAATATGAACCAAAAATAAATTTAGAAAATATAAAATTATTTAATCTATGCCTTTGAGCTGCCAAGCTTTACTCATAAGATAACTTTAAAGTCATCTTTCATAGGCTGTATGATTGTATGAAGCTTGAAAACTTGTTTTCCAAGCCCACAGCAGAATAATGAAGCAAGTCAGGAAGATAAAGGGCCATCCTGAACTCTGCATGGAAGAGAGACCATACTGGAGATGGAATTAAACAAAACAAAAGCAAAACAGACCGTAAAAATCAGATGCAGGTAGTGCAGACAGAATAGCTTGAGCCCATTTAGTGTAGTGCAGGCTCAGTCATCCTCAGCACCGTTGACATTTTGGGCTGGATAATTTTTGGAGGGTGTGTGGGGCTGGGGCATTGTGAGTGAGGGAAGATACTGCCCTGTGCATTTTAGGATGGTTAGTGGTAATCCTAACTGCTATCTACTAGTTCTAGTAGCTCTGTTCTCTGTGCCCATCACAACTGTGATAAACAAAATTTCCTTCAACTTTGCTGCAAATTTCCTGAAGGAAGGTGAGACCACTGGTGTAGCATATGACAACTGTATAAACCTTGGTAATCTTTTAAAGTATAATTGAGATACTGCTTATGTAACGATAAGCCATGAAAAAGATTATCGTCTTTAGCCCTTTCTCTAAAAATGACAGGTAATTATGTGATACATTTCAGAGAGCTCTGTATTATAGAGATTGGAATTTTTTTAATATTGTTGCTTATGTGGTAAATGTCAGTTGTTTCAGGAATTTAGGTATAAGGAATCCTTCATATTCCTATGACATTGGAAAAATATTAAATACTATTTTGTGAAAGATTTGCCTTATTCTGCAGTAAAATATTACAGGCCCTCTGGCATGACCTCTGAAACTGATGCTAAAATTATGTACAGTTTCCTGAGTGTACACTTTAAACCAGCCCCAACACAATAGGAAGTCTGAGAAAGTTAGCCTTTGCCTCTCTGTTTAGATTTTTTTTTTTTTTTTTTTTTTTGGTGCCGGGGAGCAAACTCAGGGCTTTGTGCTTGCAAGACACACACTCTAACCACTGAGCTGAATCTCCAGCTCTCCCTGTTTAGATTTGAACAGCCAAAATTTGATATGAATGGAGAGTTCATGAAATAAAATTTTCTTGAGAAATGTTCTTAATAATTTGTAGGGCAAGGTGTGCCTTTCTTTTATTCTTCTAAGTATGTTTTCCTAAATAAATGTCATAACATAAATTTGGATCTTTGATTTGTTCATCTTTAGCATATTGGAAAAGAATGCTTATATTCTCCAGCTTGTTCTTTCCCGGGATCTATTTAAAAATCTATCTGGTTATTTAATGCCAAATATGCATATAGGCCTCTTTGTGCTGGCTCTACCATATCCAAATGGGAACAAATAGCAAAGCTGACAGTTCCATCTATTCCAGTCTTATTTTGAATGTCCCAAATTCAAAGAACTCTCAAACCTTACCAATCATCATTTCCATCAAGAAGACCAAGGTTTGGGATGACATCTTTGTGGGAGATTGGCTGCTTGTCTGAGGTTGACTGAGTTAAAAGTTTAAACTTTGCTTATGCAAGGGAATTTTAAGCTTGGGTCTCCAAATTGCTGAATTAAATTAACTTTTTCCATGTGCTACATTTTTACAATTATTACTTGACTTCCACAATCCTGTAATTTGTTCCTATGTTTTCTAAATATAATTTTAGATTTAATTATAGTTTATCATGTTTTTGTCTATTACTTTTTCCTTGTATTTGTTTTGTTTTCATAACTGTACCCGGCTTTTAAATGTTTTCATTTTTACTGTTGACTAAATTTTCTTAGTGTTGTTATATATTTTTATTACTATTTATTATTGTATTGCTTAATATGTGCGTTAAAGAAATTTTTATCTCTATCACAATCTTTGCATTTATTTGAAAAATTATTCATTTTACTTGTTTTTTTATGTATTATTTTGTATTTTTCTATTGTTTTTCACATTTTTGTCTTTCATAATGAGGCTATGCATAAGAGGAACAGCTGTGAAATCTATGCTCTGAGAAAGAAATTTCGGAATATTTTACAACTTTTCCCCCAAAACTCCCTGTAAAATTTCAGGTGTCAAAGCTTAACTGACTGCAGGAGGTAGGCAGAAGTGATGAAGAATAGGATGAGCCCAAGACAGTATATTGCTACCATGTGGGTGGGCAGGCATAGCACCGACAGATCTTGCAAGATTTGAAAAAAAAGTTGCAAAGAGGGATAGTATATGAATTCTCTCCATTTCTAGGGATATGAAAATCCTTTTAAAAATGTTTATACTATATAGGCCACACAGAACATCAAGACTGGCATACTCGCTACTTTTCAAAGCTGTTGCAAGGGTAATTAAAACCAGGTTTTGTATATTTTAGCCTAGCAAAAACCATTTGGCCAATAGCATTATTAAATCATGAGATTTCATCTTAGATGAAATCATTCTTAGAGTTAGAAATCAATATTTGACCTGCCTTTCTGTCCCAGAGCGCTTCTCTAACAGTTGTATTGCAAATGATCAGGTTTCTTCCCTGTCCTAAGAATAAAGTTATTTTACAATTTTTGGATACTTGAATCTTGAGGAAACAGTGTTAAGCATTAGACTTCTCTTTGTGTCAAGAATATCCCCCTTGTCTTTATAGCCATAACTGTGGCCCTGTCTTATCGTTCTTTATTTTTTTGATTTTGCTACTACCTATTGAACTCTTGTTCATTGTAAAGGAAATTTCTGGAGTTATTCCCCAAATGATCATAGGGATTGAAAGATGAGTGAAAGATTTTAAGAATTTTAGAGAATGTTGTATAGATGGAATGTTGTATAACTAGAAAGATAAAAATTATTGAATAAAGTAGAAAGTATGTAAGCCATTATTATTTTGGAAAAATAATGTAATATTGTGTATAGATAACAAGGCAAGTAGAGAAAGAGGCACAACGTGTATGAAAGGCAGAATAAAATGATCTGAGATGGATTATAGAAAGTTATTGTTCCTAGATTGATTTGCAAACTTGTTAAGAAAGATTGAAGAAAATTAGAAAAATCTCAAAGTCATTGGTAACCTTATTTTTGATTGCTAGGTCTTAAATATGTTTCATTTTGAACCCAGAACTGTTCTAGGAAAAGTAGAGGACAGTCATATTGCAGAAAAATTGGTGGTTTTTATAAATATTTTAACATATATTATTTGACACTTAAAATAGCCCTGTGGAAGTGATCAGGAGAATTAGCCCCATGGAGAATGAGAAGAGGAAGAGTAAATTGTGTTTTCTAAGGCGCACAGTTGGTTTTTATAAGCCAGCAAAATTACTTCATCCCTTTGATTCCTAGTCTATTAGACCATTCTGCCATGCTGCCATATGATCATTGGTAAATGGCATAATCATATCAATCATAAAGTGTGCCTGGGAATCCCTTACTGTTTGTGAAGGTATGTGTAGAGACACTGTGTATGATTCTCAATAATTGATAGTGTGTCTTTCATTTGAATGTGGAGTTTATTTTTAATGCTGTTTTGGATGTACAAAGAGTTAATGATAAACCTCTAACCTGTATTCACTTTTGATTATATAATATTTCAGTTGGTTGAACT
Organism: Hystrix cristata; assembly: GCA_004026905.1. Taxonomy (NCBI): domain Eukaryota; kingdom Metazoa; phylum Chordata; class Mammalia; order Rodentia; family Hystricidae; genus Hystrix; species Hystrix cristata. The sequence goes on from PVJO010000670.1 coordinate 202,782, forward strand.
CTATGCTTAAGAATTTTTTTTCCTTAGAGTTGGCTTTGTGGTTGAGCTTACTAAAATCTAAACCTTTCATATTACATAGGAGAGAATTAAGAAAAACAGGTTCAAAACTTAATCTCGTGGGGTTTGCTTGTTGGATTCATCTGCAGAGTTGCTGCTGATTGTTCTAAATATGTGATTTGAAAACAGACAAGTGGGACATGTCAGTAAGCTTTAAAAATAAAGAAATGTGGTTATTACAAGTTGGGATAGGTAATGGGGAGACAAGGATAGAGATTATTCCCAGGTACAGTGTTACAGTTAGATAGGAGGAGTAATTTCTGATGCTCTATTGTACAGATTTGGCCTATAGATGACAGTAATACATTGGACATTTCAAAATAGCTGCAAGAGAAGATTTTGAATGTTCTTAGGACAAAGAAATGATAAATGTTCAAAGTGATCTATATGCTAAGCACCCTGTTTTTATCACTATACATTGTATTGAGACGTCAACATTTATAGATATAAATGTATGCAGTTATCACGTGCCAATCAACAATTAAAGAAATAGTTCCAGGTTGACCATTTTCAACTGTAATTTGGAGAACAAGGAGAGGGTGGTATGCCCCTGGAAATAATGGCTACCTTTACCTAACTTGTTCATCTCAAAGCAAGACTTCAGCAAGAAGTCACGAAGGACAAAACTTCCTCTTTGTGCACCTTGGTGGTTCATGGATTTGTTCTCTGAATTCTCTAAAGACTTGCACTTTAGAGATATGGAAAAGCCCCCGATTTGAGTTCCATAAAACCAGAGAGTGCAAAATGAAGGCCAGGTCAACTGTTCGTAGTCAGCAGCTCCTTGAAATTTCAGTAGAATTTTTCCAGTTTAACAGGGAAGAACAAGAAGTCAAGGTCATGACTATGTGCTTTTGCTCTTGATATACTTTTCATGTATATTTATATGGAAGTTACCAGACAACCTCTTGAGAATGCAAGATTTGAGCTTTTTGCAAGTTTCCTGTCTTTATGGTGGAAAACTGGTAGAAGCGACTGTGTTCTTCTTTGTCTTCTTTTGTTTTGATCATCTTCCAGTTTGAACCCTGCAGCTCCGAGTGAAAGTTCAGTCTCACAATTTGTCTTTTTTCACTTTTTCCATTCTGTTCTCCTGCTTTCCTTACTGTCCCTCTCTGTCTTTTGCGGGTAGTAAACAGGAGCTATTTCGTGTATTAACCCTGCGCTTGTGGTATAATGCACTTGGGTGTGCTCTCGCTGCAGTTCCCTGGCAGTCATAAATTAATTAAAAGTAGACAGGAACCACAGAAAAAGAAAGTTCTCTCTTTCTCCCGCCCTCCCCCCTTCTTTCTTTTTCTACCGGTAAATAGCCAGTTCCTTTGTTCCTGGCTGCACTATTTCATTTCTGCCATCATTGTCCTCATTGTTCTCTGAAACAGGAGGGGTCTGGGCCAGGAGCAGCAAGGTCTCAGCTAATGACGGGAAGTCTTTAAAGTTTGCGCTGCATTTCATCTTCTCTGTGGGAGTTTTAGGACGTATCCAGTGTTTGATCCCCACCGCGCAACTTTGCTTCTAGTTAATTAACAGATCCCCCATTACACACTCTCATCTAGAAGCACATGGGAGGCCTATTGGGAGGTAATTCAAGGCCAATCTGAGTGATGGCAGGAATTAGAGAAATCAGTTGTTTTAGGGCTAATGTTCAGGAAATAAAGATGTCCTATTTTAGGGATCTCATTTGACATTTTTGATTTTTTTTCCTATTAAAAACCCAGAGAGGCGAACTATTTTGTACGCATAACCTTATAATGACAATTCAGGACTGTTTATAACTGCCATGACTCGAAAGGAAGAGGCAAATGAAAGACAGACAATATTCTGAGATGTAGCAATGTTAACAAGAATTCTGTTCTCCCTTTTATTGCTAGCAGTCTCTTTCCTGCCTAGCTTATTAGCCAGGTCACAACTGTCCACAGCAACTTTTTCAGGGCTCATGAGGCAGAATAGCTGGCAGGGCCATCTCAGTAGTGGCTCATTTTGCAGCCAGGGCTAAATCATCTTTGTTCTTGTGATGTTGCTTTTGTTCCAAGGGTGTCAAAGTGATTTACAAATAATAAATAATAGGTCTCAGTATTAGGAACCCTTTCTTCCTCTAGTTTCTTTCCAGCTCAACATTGTAGAGTAACGGAAACTTACTCAGAGCTAGAAGTTGGCATGTGAGTGCCAAGAACAGAGGCTGCTTTTCTGGAGCACAGGTAGCCCGCGTTTAGGTGGCATTTGAAAGGGGAATGCCTGGTTCCATTTCTTATCCTTCTACAGTTTCCCCAGCCCTATGAGCAATGACCCCCTTTATCTAATGAATTAAGAGCTACTCCTGCCTTGCAATTCTCAGTTCGACACTTGGCAATGAGAATCAAACCGGGGCTATTTAGTGCAGCAGTAAATGGCCCGCCACATTAGCCCCCTGGCATGCTAAGCTATTAGGTTGTTTTACTGTTGTTAAAGTTACATTTATTAGGTGGAGTTGCTGCCCTTCCACACAAACTCAGCAGTGCCTGATGCTGGTAGAGGCAGCGCGTGTACAAAATGTGTGCCAGCCAAGACCCAAATGGTCAGGCAGTGTGGCTGTGCCACAGATAAGGAGCACTATCCTGTTTGCAAAGGCAGGAACATAGATTATTATGACAAAAGTGGGTGGGGAAGAGAGAACCACTGGGCAGTTGGAGTTTTCATACTTTGCTGTGACTAAACTAATTACATGGGCTTGATTAACTATTAATTTATAGTAGTTCTTAAGTGAACCACTAATTATCAGCGTGGGTAAAGAGGAAAGGCCAGAGTGAGGGGCACCAGAGAAGCTGGTGTGGCCATCCGCAGCAGGCCGGCAACTGCTTCACGCACACAGTGGATCTGGGCAGAAGCCTGAGGAATGGATTCTCAGCAGCACAAGGGAGAAATGTTCAGTGTGCTTCAATGGTCTATATATAGTGTGTGTTTGAGAGAGGGGGAGAGAGACAGACTGACTGACTGACAGACACACACACACACACATACACACACACACGCACACAGAATATTTCTGCAAAGAAAGGAAAATGCCAGAACTATCTAGCTTCATGCAGCCAGCTTGCAGGGTTGAGTTGGCATTTGGTAATTTGGTAGCGGCTGCCAGTGTGTGTGTGGTGGGAGAAGAGGGAATAGACAACAAGAAAAACACATAGAGCTTAAAAAAAGATGTAAAATGATTCACTTCATGCCATATGGACAAAAATGTTGTCACAAAAATAAGGCCAAAAAATAGTGCCAGGTTAGACTTTTAGTTCAAAAACATATGTATAATCATCCCCATGAACATGAATTTTAATTAGTATTTTGATAGAGAGAAACCAGATATTTTTTTAACCTGCTCTGTTCTTGTTTTCTGTTCCTCTCCCAGTTTTAGCCTCCATTAAACATTCATATACTGTATGTTTTGTGTCTGCATGAGGAAAATGCCTTATCCCTGGATTGGTGGGAATGCAAACATCTTGGTTTTTCTGTGGCATACAAAATATCTTCTCAGTGGAGCTCACAAGCAGAAGCTTATCGTGGGGAAATCTAGAGCTCTCTCTGAGACCCGGACACACCAGGGAGGAAGGAAGCCATATGCCTTACTCTTTGTCAGTGGAGGCATCTGTACCACTCTGTTCCTCACATCCACCCCTCACACCGTCCACATCTTGTCTCTCCGGGATGCCTTTTCAACATGCAGTGCCTTTTTTTATTTATGCACAGGGCAGTTTTAGGGGGAAATTGATGATTGTCGCTATAGAAAAATGTTTAATGGCACTTGTATCTTATTAATAAGCATAATACATGCTTACATTTTACTTATCATTTACACTCTACCCACTTGTGGAAAGGATCTGAAATGACAATACTCATCAGAAGATTCTGTGATGATTCATTTGTCCTTACCAAAGCTCTTTCCCACCTTCAGTGAGGTGCTCCAATTAATGCCCTGCATGTGATAGTTAGAAGACGATATAACAAAAGGCTTATATTAACAATGATGTTGCCACTTAGGAGGCTGTCCACACCTCAGGTTATTTTTCCCCCTCCAAGGAATATAGGTGAGTCATATATTTGTATTATAATTGACATAAATATATTTTAAATCCAGTATTAAAAATGAATCGATCCTTGGTGCTAAAAGCATTAATCTATTTCATATTCTTCATCAGAATCTCCAAGCTTTCCCTGAGCATTACTTCTATTTCCATCCATTCTAAGGGTAAAGAGAAAATCAGTAATGGTCTTAGTAAAGGTAAGTTTTACCTCCCTTGTGGGCTCCCTAGGGGACTTTTCAGACTTTTATTTTTTTTGGCAATCACTAACACAAGCAGTTTTTTTCACCTTTCCTCCCTTCCCTTTAAGAATCTGCGGTCCCTTAGGTTAGAAGTGTTGTGTCTCATTGGCACCTGTTGAGTTTACCCTCCTGGTGCTGGCAATTTCCTGGGGCTTCCAGGCACCTCTGCTAGTAGCCCAAAGGCATTAGTCATCTTTCCTATGAGGGTTATGCTGTAGTTTACATCTGGAGTTTACCCCAAGCCTGGTTTGTTAAAGTTTTGATACTTGGTAGCGATATTGGGAGGTGGCAGAATGTTTAAGAGGTTGGACTCATGGACAACTTTTAGGTCATTGAATGCATGTCCTTCAAGGGGTTTGCTATTTGTCTTCCTCTTCCTCTTGTGTGTCCTGGCCATGAATAGATTTGCATGAGTTGTCTCCACGGTGTAACCAAACCCAGAACCAATGGGGCCAACTAATCATGGGCTGAGACCTCCAAAATCATGAGCCAAAAGAAGCCTTTCCTCTTTATAAGCTGATTATCTCAGTAATAACAACAACAAAAAAGACTAATAAAGGTGACAACTACTGAAGAGAATGTGTTAGTGCTCATACAGTGGCCCCAAGACCCAGACTGGGATTCATATCCTTATAAAATCTGCAGGAAAGATGATCTTGGCATTATCTACAAGCTGCCTCATTTTCCAAAGTGTAGAAAAAGCATAGTGCTGCACATACCTGACTGCCTTCAGAACTCTAACTTTGGCTTTTTTTAGGCTGGAAACTTTCCTTATATTTTTGGTGTCAGGTTTTCTGTCGGATCTGTAAGATTCCTTCACTCAATCGCTTACTATTTTAAGCTCCTAATATAAGTTATGAATTTGAGGAAATTTAAAGGTTTTCCTTTGCTACAAAGGTATTTATACCTGGGATATTGCTTGGCACTTAATTTTTAAAACTTCCAGTGGGTTTAGATTAATTCAGGGTTTCAGATGTGTCTGGTAAAAAGAAGAAAAATTTAGAAGAGTCTTAAAATCCATTTCCTCTCACTTCAATTATGATTACTTCAAAATTCGTATGCATAGATAGATCTCTGTTCAGGATAGGAATAAATATGAACTCTAGGGAAAGCATCACATACTTCAGGTTCCTTAGAGGAGATGAGAGATCAGATAAGACTAGCTCAGGCACACTAAGGCAGCTTCCTACCCCTCACCAGTGGTTTTGTACGAACTGAATGATAAGCTGTAGAAACTCTGAGGCAGTACTGAGGGTGTAGCTCAGTGGTAGAATGCTTGACTAGTACATAGGAGACCCTGGTTTTAATCCCTAGTACCACAAAAGAAGAATTCATACAGGCTATTAATTGTAATTGTTTGCAGTTGTGAAGTTGTGAAATATTGAAAATAACCAAAATGTTCATCTACAACAAACCTGTTGAGTGAATTAATGTGTATCTATCCAATGGAGTGTCATGTGGTTATAAAAAGTAGTGAGTAAGATCTCTATATACTAATATAGAGACGTTTCCAGGGTGCTTTCTTAAGTGGAAAAAAAAAATCTTCAAAGAGTGTGTACAGAATCCTTCTTTCTCTTGTTTACATGAGAAAGAAGAGTAGGTAAGAATAAATTCATGTGTATGGTTAATTTTACATGAAGAAGTGCGGGGGCTGGGGATTTAGCTCAGTGGTAGAACATTTGCCTAGCAATTGCAAGGCCCTAAATTTGATCCCCAGCACCCTCTCCCCCAAAAAAAGAAATGCAGGAAGGGCAAGCTAGAATTAGTGCAAATAATTGTGTCTAATATGTGGCTGTAAATATACATATACAATACATATATACACACCTGCATATATATGTATTCAGATATACATATAGGTTTGTGTGCGTGCGCGTGTGTGTGTGTGTGTGTGTCTATATTCGTATACAGAGAATAAATAGAAGTTAGTCCAAAGTTACCTTTATATGTAGTTTCGACTTCTGAACTATGCAAAATATATATTCAGAAAATAAAATTTAATTAGCAAAAATATTAGACCATATCTGTGACGTTAGTTAGAATCTGGATAGAAAATCAAGTTATAATCATTGTTGATGCTACTTCAGATCAATACTAAGGAATGCAAACAAGTTCAGTAGAGGAAGTATTTAAAAGATTTAAATCTATTGAACATGTATATTACTGCTAACAAGCCATCAAATTTACTCCTTGAATTCTATATATCTTCAGTTCCTGAAACTAACGTGAATCCTTTCCCCCTAGTTTTGGCACAAGAGGAGAATAAATTGGGCTGTTAATCATTTTCTCTATTTCTACACTCATAATTTGAATCAATGATATGATTTCTTATCCTCTGTTCTTGAGAGAAGGGAAAAGAGAATCCGTAAAATTATTTTCCTGTTTCCAAGTCATTGTAATTATTAAAAACATAACACATTATAGGAAACGTTACTTGCTTCCTAATGAGCCGTATTGTTTTTTCTCTTTAATTTTTATTTACTACACCAACAATGTCAATAATGTAACATTTTCTGCTAATATGTAACCAACTCCCTGAGGGTGAAACATGCTTTTGGAGTTAACCCTTTTGGGAGTTATTAAAATTATTTGAGGGAAATAAAATATGATTACAGAAAGGAAGAAACTTGAAAATTTTTAATTTATCCAACTGATGGCTTTTCCAGTGGCTCAAAAGTATTAAAGAAGACTTTATAGATTTTTCTTATCTTCTGCCCTGGATATCTATGATTTGTCAGGTTCTTATAAGCCTTACATAAAATAAAGATGTGCTTGTATGTGTAATTGAAAAATTGACTTGTATTTGGGCCTCTTTCAAGTAATGACCTTTTAAACAATTACTGGGAAGAAAGCTGATTTTTGATGATTGGTAAGATGTAGGTAAGGATTCATGTTCTCAACTTCTGATCCTAACTGTACCCTTCACCTGAGTAGGTATGTGTACAATGAGGTTCGTGTTCTTTCTTCGTGTAGAATTTTTGTTGAATTTAACCAAAATTTACTGGCACCTACTGTGTGTCTAGTACTTGACCATTCCTTTTAATCCAGTGACCTTCTAATTAAATAGGCAAAATTTCACACATAGGCAAAATAGGCAAAAAAAGGCAAAGCAGCCTGAGAATTAAACACACAAGATAGATAGAAAGCTAGAGGATGACTAGAATAAGACAATGCTGAGTGCAGAGTGAGCACTCTATATGTTTCTAGTGCGATCAAAAGGAACTTAGGCAAAAATAGCCTCTTTTGGGGTTAGGTGTTATGAGATAAGTAGTGATCATAATATTAGAGTTGTACCACTACACTTACTGGTTCTTTTCCTTATGTAATGACATAGTCGGAAAAAATGAAGTGGAAACATCAGTTCCTTTTATCAAAAGCTATGAGATATAAATGCCCCCAGCTAAAGTAGGAAAGAGCTGGAATTTTAAAAAAATGTGGATATATAGAATAAATATGCAACCCTCCTGATAATGTTGGCTGATGAAATGAAATTCACCAACTGTAATTTTGGCACAGAGAGACACACATAGTGCCTGCGTACACACACACACACACACACACTCACTCTTACTCACTCAGAATATCCTAAATCATTTGCTATCTTTTTTACATTTCATTTGCTAGAGTAAATTCTATCATTTGAACTTTTAAAAAATATATTTCAATATTACTTACGCAAAATAAGGAATAATGTGATTGGCTTTAAAATTGCTTATTACCATTCAAATACTCTCTAGATAAATTATATTTTAAAAGAAAAAAACTGTTTCAGCTTCCGAAACATTCTAAATGGAGACTTAGTTCTAAGTAATCAAAATTGCTTTACTTGTGCAGAGCAGCATTAAAAGCCTTGTCCACTAATTGAGTGAAGCGGCAGTACTGAAGCAGCTTTGTCCCCTCATTAGATGATCTTGCAGGCACTGTTTGTCATCCTGGGTTGCTGGGCTCAGGGTAACAGTACTGCTGACTCAAATTAATGGTAATTCATTATGACACACCATGTCCTTCCAGCACAACAACAATGGGAAGCCAGTGGGGCATCTGTCTGCCACTGCTACTTCTTTATCTCATTCCTTCCCACTGTAGTTCCAGCAGCCACCTTTGCATAAACCTTCCAACTTCTTTAGCTCAGTGGTATTTGGGGAGGCAGCCCTACTGAGGAATTGCCTCTGGTTCTCTGCTACTAATGTTACATACAGAGGTTCTCTGACAAGAAGCCAAGTTCACTGGTCATTTTCTAAAAGAAGCAAAGCGGGTGGCATGCGTCTATGTGGGTGCATGTGCTAGGACTTCTTTTGGAATGCAAATACCTCACTGTTTCTATTCATGGGGAAATATTCATAGGAAATATTGAGATAAAATATCACAAATATGATCTAAATCTAAAGATAATGAAGATTTTCTGACTGTATGAGTTTGCTTATTCAACACATTTTGGAGGAGACTTCATGCTCATATGATGAATTTTACTTTTCAAATTGCAGCTTTTCTGTTTACAAGAGCAGGCAGAATGTTACAATTGATGACAAAGTTCTAGCAGCAGTGTGATTGAACACATCCTCCTAGTAACTCTAAATTTGTGTTTATCAATTTATGGTCTCGATTCCAATAATTTCTTCTATCCATGGAAGAATGATCAATGCTACGCATGAAAGGATGTCTAAAATAATATCTGGACATGCTAGTCTTCTGAATCTTTAGACCAACCACAGATGTAGAAAACAGTTGTGCGTATTGGCAGTGTTGAAAGTGAGGTTTCTCAGTGGGCATGTGGTACGGGACAGTTGTATCAACCACTGTTACCCGAACACTGAGCCTGATCTCTTTGTGGGACATCTACTCCAAGCACTATGGGCATGGTGTGATTTTAACAATGTGAAAAACCTGCCTCTTACATACCATTTATTGTTGGAACTTTTGCAATTAGATTCTTTCATTTGGGTTACATTAAAAAAAAACAACTTTTCTTAACATCTAGTTGTTTAGAAAGACTAGCAGATCACCATTTCTTATGAATAATTATTTATTCATGTATCTGATGTTTATTTCTGGTATCACGATTCTTTTCCTAAAGATCCTTCAGTTCAGAACTAGTGAACATTATCTCATTTCACAAAGTTCTTCAGTAAAATATATCTGCTTTTACATGATAGTACGTTTCCAGTACTGGGGATTGAGCCCAGGTCCTGAAGCATCCTAAGTCTAGGCTACCACTGAGCTGTGTACTCAGACCCTGCGTGGTAGTCTTTTACAAGACTTGGCTGAATACCTGCTTTCTTTATCCACTCTGCTCCACTCACATTTGGTCTTCACAATTCAATGAATAGCAACTCCATCCCCGGTTTGTGTATTCCAAACATCTATGAGTCACTCATACCCCTATTTAATCTATTGACAAATCCTCTCTGAACAAAAACATGTGTCTCAAGAAGACCTAAATGATTGTCTGAAATGGTTGGGAGAAAGGAGCATGGCTGAACCAAAATGCCAACAGCAACCCTAATAAGAAATATTGAACCTATTAAAATCCCGTCCTGTGATTTCCTGCTTTTGTACAAACCCTTAAAAGTGCTTCTCATTTTCCTAAGAACAAAAGTCAGCAGGAGCCTATGAGGCAAGACACAGTGTGAGCCTATGTGCTTCACTTACCTGATCTCGTCTCTTGTTACTCTCAGGTTACTCACTGCACGGCACCTATTCTGAAAATACAGTCATGTCATCATGCTGTTCCCTCTGCCTGAAAAGTTCTTTCCCCAATTTACACATCCCACTTCTTACTGCCTTTCTTATATATCTACCTCCTCTCTCACCCCACTTAAAATCACAGCTCCTCCTCTCAGATTCCTGTCCACAAGCTGTTTTGTCTCCAAAGCACTTATTGCTGTTTGAGGTTTTATATTGTAGTCTTGTCTCTCTGCCCTGCCAGTTTGTGAGATTTTGGTCTGTTTTGTCCCTGCTATGATCATATTATTTAGAAAGCTATCTGAGATATACTAGTTGCTTAGTAAGTAGTTTTTGGAATGAACTAATTTGAATTTCTAACAGCCTTAGGTAGTTTTTCATTAAAGAACTAAAAATTTTAAAGTTGAGAATGTGATAGATTTGTTCAGAGGCACTCATCCAGTCAAGAGAAGAATTTGTAGATATTCTCACAAATACGTTTATTTAATTGTCTTAGTTACTTTTCTTTTGTTGCTGGGACAGAATACCTGACACCCAAAGTTAGGGGAAGAAAGGGTTATTAGCTCACAGTTTGTAGAGGTTTCAGTCCACAGTCAGCTGGGTCCGAGGCAGGGCGGCGTGGCAGACAGGCAGCAAAGTAAGTGAGGAATGCAAAGAATGTAGGCAAGGAATGCAAGCAAGCAATGCAAGCAAGCAGCTAACCAGCTTCTTCCTGTATTTTATATTTTATCCAGGTTACCTGTCTTTAGGGTGGGCAGCACTCCCGCCCTTAATCCTAATACCCTTAATCTTAGTTTCACACCCTTGATCCCAGCAGAACCACGCCAAACCGATCAGTGGATTAATTTAGTAATCACACACTCTAGATCCAGCTATCTCTTACCACCTGAGGCTTTAGGGGGACATCTAGACACAAACCATAACATTAATCATCTACCAAGTATTTATTAAACTCCTATTTAAAATCAGATACTGTTTTAGGCACTGGAGGTTAAGCAATGGACAAAATAGGCAAAATCATAAAACCAGCTAGTTTTAGAGTTAGTAAGTGATATATAGAAAAGTAAAGACAATGATGAAAAAGGTTTGATGATAGATTGGTTAAGAGGCCTCTTCCAGTTCTCCTATTTTTTCTATACCCTGACCAAGAAATTTTCATATTAGTAACAATTACTTCATTTAATACATTAGCAAATGCTAGAAAACAAAATGGTGGAAATGATATAGGGGCATATTTTGAAGAGATCTGTAGGATCAACTGGAAAGATAATGGATTTTTAAATCAAGTACTCCTGGGTGTGAGCTCCATGTCTACCGCTTGTTAACTATGTGATAATGGGCAACTAAATTCAACTCGGTGTCATCATTTTTTCATGACATTAATAATGTACAGATCATAGGACTGTTGTGTAGTGAAAAGGCAGTGGATGAAGTGTCTAACAAGAAGTCATTGAGTGGTTTTTGTAGATTTTAGTCTACTTCCCAGGTAGTAGCTCTAGAGGGTGTGTCTCTGAGGAGTCTAGTGTGTGATAGAAGAAGACTCTTTGGAGAATACTAGGTGCCAACTCAAAACCTTTCCAAACTTCTTTTATTTTTGCCCCAGATAAATAGCAGCATATAATTTATATGTAAATTTTGTTATTCTATTTAACAGACTTTTTGTTATTACAAAAATTATACCATTTATTAGAGAAACATTCACAAAATGTAGATTAGCAAAAGAAGAAATTCCTATAATTCTAAAATTAACATTGTAACATTCAGACACTTACTTTTTAAAAGCATTTTTATATTGTCTCTATATTTATATCACTGGTTATATAAATTATAGATTCTATGCCTTTTACCAAAATTAATAATTTGAAACTTTAATGTTTGGAACAAAATTGGTTTTTAGGAATATTTGGGCTCTGGAGTGACAAGAGTGTATATTTGAATCTCCGCTCTGCTAAGTATTAAATGTCTTTTTTATATATCTGAGATCATATTAATAGGGAGGTGATTTGTTTTTTATTTCACCAGTACACCTTGTTGGCCATTTGGACGCATTCCTTTTTTTATACTATCAATAATTTGAGATGAACATATTGGTGCATAGACTGTTCTTGTTTTTTGAAGTATTTCCTCTGAATATATTCTCAGAGATGAAATTACATATACATATGAACGTGTGTAAAATTGCTATGGTAGCACATTTGATATATTTTCCAAGATTTGTACTATTTTCAACTTTCAACAGCCATGTATGGGAGTCTGCACTTCACCATCCTTTCGCCCATGAGATATTATAATAAAAACATATGGTAATTTGATGTAATCCATAATCAAAAGCCCCCATTGGTTTGCTAAGTAACCATTTGTAGGTCCTGTGAAATGGGGAGAAGTTCCTTAATATCCCTTATATGAGGCTTCACAGAGAAGGTAGAATGTTTGAATTGAGTCTTCAGAAGGAATAGTCAGAGAAGAGAGGCAGAATACACTCAGGTCATCTCATTTTTAGGGTTTAGGCTCACACAGGAGATCAGCTAAGGGAGGTATCATTGTAGTCGAGGTGAAAAGGACAAGAGAAGAGAGCAGGCCAAGAGCTGCGGAGAGAAGAGGACAAACTGTAGATAGTTAAGAGATGAGATAGTCATCTTTCAGGGCTCAATTACATGTGGAAGGTAAGACAGAAGAGTCTCCCTCCAGGCTTAGCCTAGGACTTTTTATTGCAAATATATCTAAGTCATTTTTTCTTTTAACATTTCCTTAATTCAGATAAATTACAAACTTGAATTACAGCAAGCAGTTCACTATTTTTCCTTTGGGAGAACTGCTTCTTCATTCTTTGCCCACCCCAATGGCAACTGATAAAATGTTGACCAGTCAGAAAACCTCACCGTGCTGGCTGCTGTGAGTGATATTAAAGGAAAAGCCCCAAATCTCCCAATAAGCATATGAAAATATCTTCCCTTAGGACATTTCACCTTTCCCATTGAAAGGTAACTAAAAATTCATTAAAATGCCTATGTATGTTGTTCTGTAAGTATGAAAAATTATGAATAGTAAAATGATCTCACATTGGTGGAGCACCTACGATGTGCAGTTTTGTACTTGCTAAGTATTTACTCATATAATTCTATTAAACGTCCTATATGACATGAATTTTTATAATCCCATTTAACAGACGAGAAGAAGGAGGAACAGAGACTCTAAGTCATTTTTCTGTAGTCACACATATATGTTATAGCTGGAATAGCCAGAATTAACAAATTCTTGATGGAGGAAACATGATGTTTTTATTTATTAACTTAAACAATATTAACAGTAAAAAAGTGTGGTCCCTGTGTGGATGAACTTTACTCAGAACGTCTTTGAAACATAGTTTATTAATTTTCAATTTTTTATTCCATAATTACTTTATTAGCTTAATTACTGAAATTTTAGGTGGGAGAGGACTAGAATTCTGGTCTCTAATCCCATGTTTGTTTGTTTTTCCTTGACAGTCTCCCGGGGCTGACGCTATTAGGGGTCCCACAGGCCTGAGCCACTTACCACCATAACAAAGACAAATCTATCACTTAGGCGAGTTTAAGGATTTTTGAAGTTTAGTGTCAGAAGCCAGGCACAAAGCTGAGATTTTTAACAACACCATACTTCTATTCTTTATTCCATTGGTATGTCTTGGCATCTTTGGTAAAATTCAGTTGACATTAGGGCTGGGGATTTAGCTCACAGGTTAGAGTGCTTGCCTTGCAAGCACAAGGCCCTGAGTTCGATCCCCAGCACCAAAAAAAAAAAAAAATTCAGTTGCCATTGAGTGTCTTTGTGTATTTTTCTCTACTCTCAATTCTGTGTCTTTGGAGCTGTATGTATATTGTGCTAGTACCATACTCTTGATTACTGTAGCATTGATGTAAATTTTAAGGTGAGGAAGAATGCATCTTGCAACATTTCTTTTCTTTTGCAGGATCGTTGTAACTGAATCACTTGTAGTTCCATAGATACTTTTTTTTTAATTTTAATGGTACATTTTAGATATACATACTAATAACATTCATCATATGGGATTTGTACCTGTTCCATAGATACTTTAAAATCAGATGTCAGTTTCTACAGAAAAGCCAACTTGGATTCTGATAAAGGAATTGTGTTGAATCTAGATGAACTGGGAAAAAAGTTTTTTAAGTTTTTCAATTTCTGAATATGGGATATCTTTTCATTTTTTTAGATATTCTTTTCACTTTTTCAGTGATGTTTTTAGTTTATAAGATACAGATCTTTCACTCCATTATTAAATTTCTACTTAAATATTTTATTCTTTTGCATGCTATTATTAGTGAAGTTATTTCCTTGGCTTCATCTTTAGAATCATTGTTAGAGTATAGAAATATAATTGCTTTTTGTATAGAGATCAGGACCTTCAATCTTACTGTACTTGGTAATTATTTCTTAAGATTTTGTAACCAAAAATGGTGTTTTGACCAATAGAAATAATTTTACTTCTTCCAATCTGGGTGCCTTTTATTTCTTCATTGTTCCTAACAAACCTGACCATAACCGCGAGTACAGTGTTGTAGGCAGGTGTCTTGTCTTGTTCCCAATCTTAGGGGAAAAACAGTCAGTCTTTTTAATTAAATATTGCAGTTGGATTTTGTGTAGATGTTTTTTAATAGGTTGAGGAAGTAACCTTTGATGACTACTTGGTTGAGTGTTTTTAATCAACAAAGGATATTAAATGTGTTAAATGTTTCTCAGAATTTTTTGAGATGATCATATGATTGTGTCCTTTCTTTTGTTAATATGGTGTTGCATTCTTTGTGTTTAGATACTAAGAATCCCTAGATCAAACCCCATTTAGTTATGGTGTGTAATTTTTTTTTATAGTTTGTGTATTTTAAAAGAATTTGGGGGGCTGGGGATTTAGCTCAGCGGTTAGAGTGCTTGCTTGCAAGCACAAGGCCCTCAGTTTGATCCCCAGCACCAAAAACAAACAAACAAACAAACAAAACAAACAAACAACAAAAAAAAAGAATTTAGGTGCTTCAGAAATCACACAAAATTGAGTCTTTTTAAAATGAAAAGTATTACAAAAATTAATAATTGAAAGTTGCAAACTTTTGTTCCTTGATCACTTTGTAGTTTGCTAGACCAGATTCCTATTAGTAGCATTCTATTAACCTAAAAGTATAATTTTATTTTATTTTTTATTTTTTTTTTAATTTTATTTTAAACCAAGAACATGTATTGGTACATTCTACATACAATGGTCACATTCATTACATTAATTCTGTACCTATACATGATGTATCTTGGTTCTCCCCCCTCTCCCCCCCCTGCACCCTCCCTCC